>WEKX01003493.1:26637-112151 GCA_013390025.1 Pitta sordida
GGGAGCGAAGGGGGAGAAAGTCCCTGGTCGGAGTTGTGGGTGCTGGGGTTGGTCTGTGTGTGTTCGGTCTCTGTGTGTGTGTGCTTTGGGGGGGGGTGTGTGTGTTATTTTATTCTTTATTTATTTATTTTTAAAATCTTTATTCTATTCGGGTGGGTTTTTTGTTTGTTCCTTTATTTTGTTGCCGCTGTGTCGTGCCTGCCTGATGCTCAGCAGAGATAATGGTCACAGAGAAAGGTTTTAACTTGTTCACCTTCTAAATAAACGTGATTTACGACTCGTGTGTGACTTAAATGCCCGCACGGAGGAAAAGGACTTGGCTGTTTAAAAGACACGCTTGTTTTCGTGTGTGTGGTTATGGAATCGTGAAATGAAAAGATTTTATGCAAATGGGTTTAATCACAACATTTTCAGTAGCATAGGAAGGGGTGGGGTTTTTTTCTTTCCCTTTTTTTTTGTGTGTGTGTTTGTTTTGTTTTGTTTTGTTCCCTTTTCTCTGTCTAAAGCGTGAAAAGAAGATGCCCAGAATCAGAAAAGTAGTAGGAGGCAGACAACATTGGAGGCTTCGTTGCTGAAACTGGCTGCTCAAGAAATTGCTGGGAAGAAAACAATATGATTCATTGTTGAGGTGTCTTTGCCCCTTAGATTTATTTTTACAGGCTGCTCGCAGTTATTTTGGTTTGCCGACTTCTTAATGCCGAGTTTTTCCTCGAAGCAGTTGCGTTCTTGGAGATTAGGAGCTCAGGAGGGTTTTATGCAGTCAGCAGGCTCCTGTTTGATGGCTGTTTACTCCTGCCTTACCTCGGCCAATTATTGAAATCAAAGAGATTATTTTGTTTGTGCACAATGTAAATGAAGCGAGGCGCCTCAGCCGCTGGTTCTTGCTATTAAAATCGAGTAGAAATGCTTTTCAGGACAGATCTGAGGTGACATAATTCAGGCGGTGTGTCTGTCTGGTTTTAAATGTGGATTTTAACCAGATGAAAACGAACGCTGTGTCACAAGAAGTAGTTGGCTGTAAAAGGCACAGTCAGATTTTTGAGTAATGTGCAGTGTGCAACATTTTTGTGTTGGTTTAGCATTGCCAAGCAAACATTTTGGTTTGATTTTTTTTGTAGTATGTGTGTTGTTGTTTTGTTTTATCCGCAGCTCCCTTAGAATTGAGAAACCCATGGTGGTTAAGAGGCGTGGAAGCGTTTCTATAATAATAAAAGCGCTTCTGGTAAACACAGCTCGTGTTGGTTTTGCCCCTCGAGTTGGGGGGTTGATTTCCGCGGGCTGCTTTGGCCGAGGAGCGATTTTGGAGGTTCGTGTCGGTGGCTGCCGAGGTGCGGAGGGCCGAGCAGGAGGTGGATGCACACAATGCCCAGCCTGGGAGCTCATTGTTCTGCTCGGAACGCTCCGCTCTCTTTGGGACTCTGCTCTCCATCACGCACGGCCTCTTTTTCTTTTTCTTTTTTTCCCCTCCGAGAAGTGCGAGATAAGGAAGGAGAAGCATTTTCTACCTCTTCCCTCCTTCCCCAGAATGGCCTTTTGGTAGCCCGGAGAAAGCAAATAGTGAATTAGAAGCTGAAGGGCGCCAAAACATTGTGTGTGTTGTGTCCTCCTGCCCTCCCTGGCTCTGTGTGTGTCAGTGGATGTGGAGCGGGAGCACATGAGGTGAGACTCGGAAGTGCACTCCACTGAACCCCTCTCAACTTTTATGTTCTACCTGCTTCCCCCCTCCCTCCTCCAGCCAAATGAAATGAAAATTGCTGCCCTTCAGGTTCGGGTTGGTTTGGGGTGTGTGCAAGGAAAGCTGCTGTCCAGGGGGGCACAGGGCAGAGAAGTGCGTTGGGTGGCAGAAGTCAAAGGAAATGCGCGGAGGTTGACTCGGTGGAGGATGGTTTCCTTTCCTGGGGATTGTGGAAGGCTTTTGTTTTTGCAGCGGCATCTGTACAAAGGCCAGAAGCAGTTGTGGAATTGTTGGGTGTCTTGGTTTGAGTGGGCTGTGGTGGTGTGCTGGGGCTGGGAAAGAGCAGCTGCTGCACAAGGGGTTGAGATTTGGGGTGATGGTAAAATCTCAGTGAATCACTGGTGACTTCAGCTGGCTGGTGATACTGAGGTCTGCAGGAGTGGGTGGAAAGATAACATGTGGGTGTAGAGGAGAAGTTGCCAGGGTGCCGGGTCCTGTGGAAAATAGGAAACAGTGACTGTCACAGTTTAATCCTGAGGCCTCCCAGTTTGGTTTTTGACTCTTCAGCTGACTTCAGTGTGTAACTGGGGTATATGACTTCATTTTCCTTACCTGAATAGCATATGGTAGGTAGTTGCCTCTGGGCTGAGGACACTTTTTTGGGTATTTTTCTCCTACTCACATCACTTTGGTGTGGCCAGTGATGATGTTACTGTTCCTGTGGGCTATTGTCTGCATGAACGCTTTGGTGTGAGTTCAGACAGGTACAGTGAAATAGTTTTGCTGCCTCTCTGTGGCTCTGAAATTCCTATGCCATGTGAGTTTGTACTGTGGAATGGCTGAGACGGGGATAACTCTCCACCTGGACAAAGCTTTTCAAAATAGAAAGTGTTTTTTTGGCAGAAAAGGTGAGTGGAACTAGGAGAGACAGACCCGCCTTAACCAGCAGTTACATCTCTGGGTTAACAAACAGTGATTTCTTCGCATCCAGGGGTTTGTTTTACCTTAGGGGGCGTTTGTTTGCTCGCAGAGTCCATCCTGGGCACTTGTGGGTGTGGATTCAGCGCTGCCACAGTCAAAGGTGAATAACCAACAACATTCGTGAATGTGAACAGTTCTGGTGTTTGTGATTTTTGAAGCTGTGTCAGGGCAGGGTCAGGTTGGATCTCAGGAAAAGGTTCTTCCCCCAGAGGGTGGTCGGGCACTGCCCAGGCTCCCCAGGGTTTGGTCACATTCCCAAGGCTCCAGAGCTCCAGGAGGGTTTGGACAACGCTCAGGGACAGGGTGGGATTGTTGGGGTGTCTGTGCAGGGCCAGGAGTTGGACTGGATGATCCTTGAGTCCCTTCCAGCTCTGATTCTGTAACAGGTGAGGAAAATGGCATTTTTCTGTAGCAGATAACACTCTGTAAATTCCCCATCACAGCTACATCTGTTCTACATCTCTGTCCCAGCCATGCTGGGGACCTGTCTGGCCCATAAAGAAGTTATTTCACTTTTGGGAGTGGGAGGGAAGCCCATGGAATTGAGCAGGTCTGTGGCAGTGGAATGGCACAGCAGAAGGTGTGTTGTGCTCTCAGCAGTGAGATGGCCTGAGGGTAGCTTTGATTTCATTATGAGCTATATTTAAGGACACTAAGCTTCAGTAACATGTCACACTCTGTGTTGTTGGTGTATGAATGCAGTGCTCAAATTGCAGTTAATTTCTAGTTCAAAAAAAAAAAAAAAGTAATGACAATTGGAAAACAATTAGTTATTTTGTGGTCCTGAAATGACATGAGGGAGCAACTACATAAATTAAAAAGGGGTGGTTGGAGTTGGAATTAACCATTAAAAAACCCAAACAAACTCAAACCAACCAGCTGTCTTAGTTTCTAATGTGCAGGTTCGTGTGTTTTTTTAGGATGGTGTCCTGGCTGGACTATTTTTAATGTTCAGCTATTTTTCACTCTGGTTTTGCTATATATTGCAGTTGTTTCAGTCGCACCAAGTCTAAACAAATCATCCCGCTTGACTTAAAGGGATGCACGCTCTCTGATTTTAGCTCAGAGCTTAAATTTAAATCAATAGGCTTAAAACACGGCGTATTTTTAAGAGAAACCTGCCTTTGAAGCACAACAGAACAAAACCCCTATTGATTGGGGGCCTGTTTATTTAAGGTGCTTTTTTTAAAAGGTTGCAGGGAGCTGATGTGGGGCTGGTTTATTGCAGGAGGGAAGCGGGGAGGTGTGTGAGGCTGGCAGGGCTGGTGTGGAAGGTGGCACAAGGAGGTGAGTGTGAGCAGATGCAGTTTGGGGAAGGGCTCTCCCAGCCAGTTGCCGGGAGGAAAAGCTGAGGCCTCCTCGCAGTGATAGGAGGTGTTGGGGAGCAGGATGCACAAGGCAGTATTGTGCTGGTGGTGTGGCTTTGCCAGCAGCGTTTTACACAAGCCTTTCTGCTGTTGGTGGCTGTGCCCAAGTGCTCCTTTCAGAGAGGCTGATGGGGGAACAAAGGAGCAAACAAGATATGAATGCGCTGGCTCCTTCTGCTTTAGAAGTCCGCAGGGGCAAGGAATTGCTGGAAGTGACTGAAAAACACAAACAGATGGAAATATTAGCTGGCTAGTCCTGTTTCAAAAGGTGGTGTGTGGTTTGGTTTTGGTTTTATTTTTGTTGTTTTTAGTGCAAATGTCTGTTAGTTCACTGAGCATCCAGAATTGTACATTGACCTAGAAAAAGGTGGAACTAGCTTGGATACAAACATCACTTTCCTCCCTATGCCCAGTGGGATAATAATCACCTTTTTCTGTGGAATTTGTAGAAATGTGTACATGGAATACAGCTGTCAAAGCTGGATGGTGTTTCTCTGAATTCCAGACATAAAGGGTTTATTTGTATTTGACATCTTAATCCTGTTAGGAGCGCGACTCTGAAATTATAGATCAGTTTAGGTATTGCATAAATTTGATGGATTAGAAAGTGAATTTTGATGATTGATTTATTGAAAAATGGGCGATTCTTTGCATGTGTAGGTTGTCTTTTGTTCTTCCTACAGAGCACAAATGAGAGGCTGGTTCACTGTTATAAGATCCAGGGTAAGTGGAAGAAAATGAGCGCTCGTTAATTTTGAGGTCTTAGTTAATCTATGTATTTAATCTACTTGTCTGTAATAAGAAAAAGTTACCATGGTATTATTAATCCCTGGCTCTGGGAGTCAGTTTTGGCCTGTTTGAAATGTGTAACAGGATTTCTGTTCTCTGATGATGGATGTTACGTGATCTTGTCTAGTGCAGGCACCGAAGGCTGCAGTGTAAATTTATTTTCATGACCAGCAAAACTAATGAAGTTTCTGTATTAGGTATTTCTGATGAGGGGGAAAATAAACCCTTGTGAGGCCTGAGGTTATGCCCCTCCATCTCTGCTGCCCCTTAAATCCTCTTTTCCCCCCTGTTCTTCCCAACAGTTGAGGGGACACGGCTGTGCCTACGGGCGATTTGGCTGCCAAGCAAAACTCCAAAGGCTGGTTTGTGTCTGGCTTTGCCTTGCTGGGGATGTAATTAATTAGAGAGTTTTTTCCTATCCATCTGCTGGTTTGCACAAAACTTTCAGGAATGTTGGTTATTGCTGAGATGACTGTCGTGGCTGGTTGGAAATTCATTACACACCAGAAGTTACTGGCGTGAAATGAGAGGAGAAGGGAATTGGGGAGGGGGAGGAGGAGGGAAGGGAGGTGAAGTGGGGAAGTTTTGTGTTTTCTGGGAAACTGGGTTAAAGAAAGAGAAAGGAAGTTGTGTCATCTAGTGCTAATAAATATTTCTGTCTGTGTGATGAGCAGTGTCTCCTTTATGTTGGTCCTTTTCATGTGGCCAACTGGTTTGGGGTGGAAAAAAGACAAGTTATTGGGCACTTGGCCCATCTTCCTGCAGATTTCCCTTCCTTTATTTGGAGCGTCGTTGGTGTCAGCTGGTCTGCGATCAGTTGTTTTGTAGAACTCCTGCTGAAATGCATCAGGGAGACACTTTTCTTATATATTATACTAAAAATGAATAAAAGCATTGAGGAGAAGAGTTTCTGATGAGCGGGAAATCGCTGTTAAAGGCTTTAGAAAACCAGACTTTGGTTTGGTTTGACCTGACTCTTTGTGTGTGTTTCCACCAATTCTCCCACAAACCTGCAGTTTGCCTGATTCATTTTAGGGGACTGAAAAGTGGTAGATCTTGTTTCATCTCAGAAATCTTTCAAGTGCTGTATTCTAAATTCTTCAGCAGGTATTGCATGTTAAACTCTGGGTCTTGTGGCTGGAATTCTGTACCTGGAATCACAGTGTGAATGTGTGGAGGGGAATGGATGGGAGCAATCCGCCTGAGGGCAACAGGGGATTGTTGGACATGTGCATTTATATTTATATATATTTATATGATAAGACTGTACCATGTTTTAACCCTGAGCACCTACAATATTTACATGGTCACTTGAGTGCTTGGGTGGGGTGGAGCAGAGAACTGTTTTGGCAACCGGTTTATTCCCTGGTTTAAAGAAAATGGCAAATTCAGTTAGTAATTAACTGCGTATTACAGGATGTTTGGGGATCAGCAGCTTTGTGCTAAATATCAAAGCTATTAAATATATGTGTTTAAGGATTATGAATCTTCTTAAACAAGTGTGTATGTGGCAGTAGTCTGCTGATGCCAACAGCCACAAGGGACTGGAATACATGGTGCTGATGCTAAAATGCCTCTTTATCTTCTCCTTGATTTAGGAGCCTTCACTCGTGCATGTTAACGTGACAAGTGTCATGAATATGGAAGGAGGAAGTGCTGTACACAGGGAATTCTGGTGCTTTAAGGGTTAGATTACCCTGAGAAATACCCCAGTAAAAAATGGTGCTGCCCTGGCAATTGGGACCTTCAGCTTGGCTTTGGATTATGGAGGAACTCTTGGCACGTGGGGAGGTTCTTCATGCTTTAGGTGAACAGAGCACACAATTTAACAGGGGGTTTGTGTCCTTCTGGCACCTGATACTGCCGTGCCAGGGTGGTGCATTTTGGATAAGAAGAAATGTTGCTGTTAAAGATCTTCTAATGAGGTCGGTGCAGGAGACTTGAACACTTAATCCTCATTTTTACAAACTGGGAGTGAGATGCAGGAAATCTAATTTATGTCTCTAAGGTCATTCATTTTCATGAAACTTAATAGACTTGCCTCTGACTGCTCCTTAAACCACTGAATTATGTTATTGGCCTTCTAACATGAACCCTTAAGATGAGAAACTTTACTCAATGATTCAACAAACTTAGTTATCTCTACACTTAAAAGATTTCTGCGAGTCAAATACCCAGCCAATAAGTCATCAGGAAATAAACTGCCTTACCCTGAAACTAATTCAGGCTGTGCATTTAATTTCTAACATATTTAATTGGCAAGACTTAAGCTATAGGTTTATTATTTTCTTGCACCCAAGTTTATTTGCTGTTACCAGGAACAAAATTGAAACGGGCATGGTTTTTAGTGAAGTTAAATTAATTTTATTTTCTTTTTTTTTTTTTTGAGATCTTGCTGTGATTTTCTCGTTGTGTCTGTGGTTGATCAGGGAAACCTTGATCTTGAAAGAAAACTTAGGCAGAATCCAAGTTCTCTTCTGAGCTGCTGGAAGAACCTTGTTTGCTGTTTGAATGGTTCATCAAAGTTTGGAGATATTGGAGGGCAGCAGGTGAAAAGATAGTGATGGTTGTACTCCCGTAATCTTGAGATTGATTTATTTTTTAATTGCACTAATTCCTGGGGAGGTGCTCCATTTATCAGTGACACCTTGTTCTGTCTCACATGTCCTTTGGCAGCTCAGTACAGACGTATGTGCCTTGTAACATGTTGGTTTTATACCTCTGCTTAGGTTTTTTTCATATTTACTCCAATTTCCCTGCTGTGGACTTTGATATTCCACCTGTTCTGCTTTTTTTTTTTGGTGATTATTGTGAGCGTTTGAGGATATGTTTCTTTTTTCCCCAAGTCTCAGTCTGTCACAGCTTACCTCGCAGGGCTGGCTTTGTTAAACAGCCTGTAAACAGCGTATCTGCTCATTCTTCTGCCTGCAAAAAGTCATTTGATTCTTATTTCCTGCTTGTCTTCGTGTTGAATAGCCTTGGTCCTTTATTGTTGGGTTTATTGTGTAACTGCTTCTCTTTCCATGGCTGCAGTGCCTGAGAAATGGAACGGGCTCTGCCCGTGCTCTCTGTGCAGCCCTGCTTCAATTAATGTTCTCTTTCCCTGCACTAATTATTCATCAAATAACTCCTTCCATCACTTTTGTCCCAAAGTACGAGTTTAGCAAGATGTGGAAAGTAATTACTTTTGTGTATGTTTAGTCAAGTCTTCTGAGTCCCCACAAGTTTTATTCACACTTCGCCTTGCTGGGGCTTCTGTGAGCCCTGATGCTCCTGTTGGATATTCCTGGGGGGGGCGGTTGGGTGGGAAATGAGGCCTGGGCGGGTTTATTCAGGAATAAACTCCTGTTTGTGATGTTCTCTTGGAAACTGAACGTGTTTCCTGTGTTAAATCTCAAAGATATTCTTATTAGATGATATATTTAATTCCTGGAGATGATAAAGGGTCACGCTGCAAGGAGATAATGAGAGGGACTGGAAGGGAGGCACGTTGGTTATTGAGAACGAGAATTTAGAGGTTGTTGGTATCACAATATTTTGGATTGTGCTTCAGACACTTAACCCCCCCCCCCGCCCCCAGAACTTGTTGCGTGACCTTGAGCTGAATAACTCATGGCAATTGTGTATTTTTGCTGACAAAATAGGTGTGAGGGTACTTTGTCATTGTTATCAGGAAGTTTTATAGTTGTTAAGCAATAAGAAAGTGCCAATTTTCTGTGTCTGTTTGCTTTGCTAATCTGAAAATGTGTGTTTAACTTAGTTAAACATGACACATTTCCTTTTTGCAGTGATCGTGAAATAGGTGGTTAATGCTTTAAAAACATATATAATGATATATTTGCCTCAAAGCGCCGCTGAGCTCTGTTCCGTGTGACTGCAGATCATCATTTTCCCACTGTACCTTTTCATTTAAGACCTGGTTGCTCTTCTTTTAAAGTCTCATTCTGGTGGCAACTTTATGTTGTATCTTCGCATTTGTTATTTTGTGTCTTGGTGTATCATCAGCATAATTTGGTGCCACTTGTAGTGAAGTAGTTGAGGATCTTCTGATACCAGCAGCTGTAAAAAAGGTCGAATTCTTTGGTATTGAGTGGAAATTATTCTTACTGGTTTTTTTAAAAGCCTCTTCTGTGAGCTGTCAAATTTAAGTTACATTAATTTATTTTTTTTCCTTAAAGTTTTAGAGTAAATTTCTGGCTTGGTGCTTCTTAGAATTGTTTTGTGCAGTAATTCTGTAACTTCTTGCCCGTAGTGTCAGCAGCAAAGATGTGTTTTTGTGTTGAGTGAGTGCAGGACGTCTGAGCTCCTGGACTTGGTGTCCCTTGTTACTAATTGGCTGTTTGCTCATTCAGAGAACAGTTCTCAATCAATACTGGAAATACATTCTGAGTAACGTTCCCTCTCTCTCCTTAAAGTGAATGAAATTGGGATTTTGCTTTCAGGTGCACAGCAGTGAAGCTCTAAATGTTGAATGAGCCTCCCAAGGTTGAAAGAGGTTGTGTCGCCCATTAGGGAGCTCAGGAAATCCAAGTTATTTCCTATGTACATGTTTGGTTTTAATAAAAATATGTTCTTTGGATTCTAGTTCAGTAGGAACATAATTTGACCGTCCTTTAAATACTGGTCTTTAGAATCAGTCTGTGTTCCAGGGGGTGTATGAAGAATCAAATCTGTGTTCTCTGCCTGCTGAAAGGAAGGGAGGGCTCCAGAGAAGAAAATTAGGCAGAAGAGATTAATACTTGCAGTGCAGAAAACATTGATCCTTCTGTGATCTTAAGTTTCTGTTTCAAGTCCAAGCAGGTCTGTTCTGTGTGGCTGGATGTGTTTTGGGGCTTCTGTAGCCCTTCTGTCTAGTCTGGGGGTAGGGGAAGAGGTGGTGGCTGTAGTGAGTTGGTGTTGTGAGTCAAACCAAAATATTCTTTAGACTTTAAAATAAAACTTAGACAAACAGTTATCAGGGAGCACGGCTGGGGGAAAGAGGGTTTCCTTGTTTTCTGGCTTTACAGAGCACGGGTGTGAGTGTGCTTGAGTTCCTGAATGTGACTGATTTTCCCCTGAGAGTTGGTTGGGGGTTTTTGAGAGAAAATGAATCCAAGGCCCACTGCTTTCATTTTTACCATTGTGATGATACAGAAAGACACCAGACTTGAAAGGAACCTTAGAAGTGCCTCTTCACTGCAGCAGCAAGGCCCGTGTCTTCAGTGTTTGTGTTCAGGCAAATGCCTTGGCGATAAGAAATATTTTAAATTTCGAAAGTACTTGGCGGGTTTTTATGTAGATAGAGCCCATTTGGGGAGCATCACTTACACCTCCCTCGGAGCTTGCTGCTGCTTAGTTCCTTGATGTTAACAGCTCTCAGGTCATCAGTTCCTGCTTGCAGCAATAGGACTTCGGGGGCCAGTCATCCAGAGCACAGTTTGACTTCTGCAGCTGTGGAAAAATGGCTCGTGTTTCCCAAGGCTGCAGATGGGAAGTGTTTGGCAGGAGGAGCTCGCCGAGCGTGGCACGTGGCTGATGTGCTGATGTGCTTGCTCGAGTGACTTGATTAGCTCTGAATTTGGACTGCAGAGAAATTGGCTGTCAGGGAGGGCTGCGAGTGTTGTCTCTATAGCACCGTGCAATTTTTAGGGTGTTGGTTTGTTGGGGTTTTTTTTTTAAACCACTGGTATCAAAATAAACCTTGAGTGCTCTGGGGACTGAGCGCTGCTGAAGCCTGAATTGGAAGCTTTCACATTAGTGAGAAATTGTGTAGAGATGAAGGGTTTGCACAAAGTCTGACATTTGAGGGTAGCCCTGGGTAATGAAATGCATCAAATCGTTTAAGAGGAGGGAGCTGGTAAGTGCTGTTCCAGTGCAGCCTCTAAAGGAGTTGGTTTCCAAATGGGAGAGAACTTCCTGTGAGCAGCAGCCCCCCTCCTGATCCCTCCAGGAGCTGGACATCCATCGGGGTTACGTTTGTCCCTTAAGATGAGTTGAGTCTATTTCTGAAAAGACAAATCACTTTGTGTAGTCTGGCTTTTTTTGGTGATCCTGAGCTTGAGGAAACCCAGTTTCTCTGTAGTGGTAACTCATTCAGCTGTGTCTAAAATCTGATGCTCTCTTGTTGGAGGCAAAAATATTTGCTGTGCCTTTAGTTCTCAGCGAAGTGTCAGAGCTGAAACATGTTTAGAGGAATCTGTGTTAGATCACAGGGTTTAATTTTGCTTGCTTGTGCACTTCTTTTTTTCTCCAGCGTGGGATTTCTTGCTATTTTCTTGGTGTGAAAAGAGCCCATACAGTGCTTTTCACCATGGAATAGTCTCATCCAAAAGAAGATTATGTGGAAAATTTACTGGTTTGGGGAATGTGCTTCTCAAAAAGAATGCCACAGCTCACCTACACATCACTCCAATCTGTGTGTGCCGGGAGGGTTCATTAGAGATATATTTACTCATGTATGTTAAAGAGAATTTCCTTTGTGACTTTGAATGACTATAAAGCTGAGAATTACACAGCTGGTGTTTGAAGTGACAAAGTGCTTGAGGCTTGGGATACGGGGAGATGCCACTTCTGTATTTGTGACAGGTTTGACTGTCAGCACCACACGGCAGAGGAAAATCCTGCCCCTCGTTAGCCTTGGTCAGGGTGGGGAAGAGCTGTTGAGTGTCCATTGTGTGGCCAGTGTTGACTTGCCTGGAGTAGTTATTACTTGCCACAGGTATGAGGCAGTGCCTGTGGTCAAGGTCAGCAGAAAAAGCTTTCTGGAGGCTTCCAGGCGGTTTAAAATATTTCTAAGCGGGTTTAGAAGGAGGGGAAGGAGCCGTGGAGATGATTACTAGGGGAGCTGGGGAGTGCAAACTGTATTTATTGGAAACGAGCCAGCTCTTAAACAGAACTGCAAAGACCCGTCTTCTGATCGGCTTTTGAATGTGAAAAGAGCTCCCCAGCCTGAATTACAGGGCTCTGGTTAAATGATTACATGAGGTATGTTTAAAAATAGCAAATGTCTTTTATGTCCAGTCAAATAAGGCTCTTGGCAGTCAAATGAAATCTATGTTGACTTCCATCTGACAGCCAAGTGACTCAAATTCTATGTTTCTTGAAGGAAAATGGCTTTTTTTTTTCATTTTCGATTAATTCCATTGTAGCCTGTAACAATGAATAATTTTGCACTGGATTTTCTTTATAAGAGTAGGATCCATAACTCCGCAACCAAGCTTTAGTTCAGCTATTTAAAAGAGGGTATTTTTTTTCAATGCAACACTAAGGCAAGTTAGAATTTGTGAGAACTGGGTTGTTGTTTTTTTTTTTTCAGTGGGGAATGGTCTGTTGAATCCTTCTTTAGCCTGTTTCCGTGCACTTCAGTTTGCCAGATTAACAGAGCTGTTAATAATAGCCACTCTTGCTCCTCCAGCATGAAGGAGTTGGGAAGGATGGAGCTATATGTAGTTTGTATTTTTAATTAAACTTGTACTGGGATTATCTTGTATTACCAGCCACCTTCTAGAAGATTATGTTCATAAAAGGTTCATGAGTTGTTAAGTGGAAGAGATTAAAGTGATTGTTGGCGTGCTAGTAGAATTATTTGTTGCCTACGCAGCATTTGTTCGTAGCTTTAATTTGCCCGTAATGGCAGACAAGCAAAATGCAGGCATCTGAAATTTAAAATGTACCCTAGCTGACAAACCCAGGCTGTATTTCAGTGGGATTGTCTTTTTTAGTATTATTGTTTTAATGTGATGTTTAGTTGTTTAGAAATATTGAGTGGAAGAACAGGGTTTTTTTTTTTTTCCCCCAGTATTTCTGCACTGATAATGCTGTTAATGGCGTGACCAGAAATGTATTTTATTAAAAAATGGAAAACCACTTAAAGCGTGGAGGGCACAAATGAGCACAAAGAAGTGATGAGCAGATTCTGGAGAGAAGATGGTTTCTATTATAGTGGCCTTGTAAATCCTTGCTGTGTTGGTCATTTAATCAATACGGGAGAGGTGTTGAAGGGATCCTGTGCTTGGACAGATAATGTGTTT
Organism: Pitta sordida; assembly: GCA_013390025.1. NCBI lineage: Eukaryota > Metazoa > Chordata > Aves > Passeriformes > Pittidae > Pitta > Pitta sordida. The sequence goes on from WEKX01003493.1 coordinate 39,459, forward strand.
AAACACAGTGCTTAGTATGATTTTATGCATCCAAATGTGTGTGGAATGAGCTGTGAAGTGGGTCGCAGCAGTGAGGAAGGCTGCGGTGGGTGTCTCTGCTCTTATCAAAACCCATTAGCAAGTTTTGCTGTGCTTCAGTGCCTTTCATTGTCCTGCTTTCGGATTCATCCCGGGGCAGCGGCAGCGACTGGCCTCATCTAAACAGTCCCTGTGTGCTCCACCAGCAGCGAGTTCCAGTGTGAATAAACATCTGTTTAGCTTTTAATAATGGATACCAGGCAGGTTGTGGAGCTCCCAGCTACACTTGGATGTGTTTTAGCCACAGCAAGTTAAAGCAAACAGGGGCGATGATATGGCAGACTTGCATTGCCTGGTTGTGCACGGAGACACTGTGGAAATGGATTATTTTGCGAGGTAATCTATGGGTTGGATTTCTGGGTGTGTAATGTGTTAATGGAGGTGGGAAAATCGGTTTCCAGCGCATTCAGTGATGGTACAGAAACTGATTGTACTACTCAGCTCTGTATGTCTTGTAAGAAAAATATTTCCCCCTCCCGTATCTCACAAGGACTTCCCTTGTGGTCCTTGGGGTTTGTGTGGGCCGAGGAAGAGGAGTCGCTGGGGTTGTGCATCACAGCAGGCTGCAGTCCCACCGCTGGTCCAGGCTGATCAGGACATTCCCACCCACTCTCCCACTCACGAATGCACTTATCTCCAATGTGGAGATGTTCGAGATGATTAAGAATTCGAACGTTAATTGCTCTTTGCTTGCCAAAAACGTATTCTGCTAACAGCATGGCCAACTTCTCTCCCTCCAGCTTTCCCCGTGCCCGTTCTGCTCCCAGTATCACCAGTATACATGTTGCTGGTGTTGTGTGATGGGCTTTAGAGGTCCTGCGTGGAGTGAGGTGTGTGTGAGTTTAATTTGGGAACTCTGACCATTCCGAGTGCGCTGTTAAAACACAATTCCTGCCTGTAGCAACCTGCAACCCCAGACTTTGATTGCCGAGCTTGTGATAAATGCATCGCTGTGTTTTGAAACATAACTCGCTGGTTTCTTAATGTTCTTCCAGATAGGCAATATAGACATGATAACTTGTCACCACATGGTGGCAATTTTCTCATGGAAAGGAATTTGTGTGGCTAGAAGGCCTGAACTTCCCCTGCTCAGACATGAAGAGTGCAAGCGTGCTTTAGGATAGGCATGTGAATTACATTGATCACCCTGTTTTCCCCATGTGTTGGGTTGTAAAGGGGTAAAAATCACAAGAGACTGCCAAGAAATTCACATTAGCTCTGTCCTTGAATTTCGTATTTCATGCATGTCTAGTCTGTAAAATGCTAAATGCAATTTTTTCAATTAGAAGGGCTTAGCGAGGCTTAGAGATGATTTTCTGAGATTCTAAAATACGTACTATTTAATACATAATGCAAAAGGAAAAGCTGGTTTCTTAATGTAAGAACACGAAAATGGAACCGGCTGCAACATTATGCCACCCTGATGCAGCTCTGATGGTACACTTCTAGCAGTGGATTAAATATTGATACCTCGTTCTGCCCCCTCACCTCCGAAAGCTTCTGCAGTTGTTTTTAAGTGTTTATAGAAGAGCTGGTCAAGTTTCTGTGATTTTTTTTTTTTTCCACTAGATTTTTGTCAATATTAAGTGTTTGTGTGTAGCTTAGGGGGGGAGCGATTTTCTTCTAGAAATACATGAGTCTGTGAGCAGGAAAGCTGAGGAACTTTTAAGCTCGAGTGAGACATGCTCATACTGGTAAGAGGGAGCTTGGTGTCCCTGGGCTGCAGCAAGACCAGACCCAAGATCAAGTAAACAGTGTATGAAATTAAACTGTAAGATGGAAAATAAATGGGTAATTATATCACAAATGAAAGGCAGATGTTGGGAACCCAGGGATTGCAAGGGTTGGTATGAAAACCACGCAACAATCTGGGGCTTCTTTGAACCACATGTCAGCTCTCAAGTGTGAGTTACACACCACTGCAAGTGTTCAGGGTGCTGGGGAAAAGTTCTGGCACTGCTGAGGATTAGGAAGGTAGGGAGGTTAAGAAGAGATTTATAAGGCTGTCAGAATATTCTGTGAGGACTGGAAACACTGGAGTTCAGTAGGACAATGAGCTGCCTCCTCCAGAATGCCTTGGCTCCCGAGGCAGGGTGTGCAGGTCCTGCTCCCAGCAGGAGCCGGGTCACCGAGAGTTCTCCCTGTGTCACTGCTGGCTCCCGAGGCTGAGCAGCTTCCTGCAGCTCTTGTGTTTAGCTCAGCCCATCTCCAGATATCTCAACATCTCTGACTTGTGTTTATGACACAAATTCACTAAAAGATCTTTCATCACTATCAAAGAAGCTGAAATTTCACAATGCTTAAGAGAATGCTTTTAGTGAGCTAAAGGCGGCTGTGCAGCATTAACGTGGAGTTGGAGGGTCACTGAAAATGTTTTTAGGTTCAGCTGCACACTCTGCAACACAGCCTGCTAAATTCTGACGTCTTGATTTAGTCCTTATTGTGGTGGGAATTAATTCAGTGGGAGATGTTGCAGGACTGGCCCACACTCGCCCATGTATCAACAAACAAAATTTATCTATTTTCAGTGTCTGTACAGTATTGTATTGCCTTGCTTTTTATTAATTTATATATTTTTAATGCTGTAGCAAACCGAGTACTCAAGCTGTGACCGCAGGCTGAACAAAGACGTGCTCAGATGACATGAGTGAGGCAGTGCTTGCTCTGCTGATGGATTGTTTGGCTCCCTTGGATGTGTGTGTTTGCAGCTCTTGCACTAAGTGAATACTCAGAGGTTCAAGGTTTCTGAGCCACGCAGAAGATCACTCATTTCTCTGCGTGTTTTAGCTTATTGTAACTGGATGGCAGCGGAGAATTGAGAGCTGGGAGAAGGTGGTTTGGCTGTGAATTTTTTTCCCCCTCTGTGCTTGTGTTGTATTGCACCTCATCCTGCAGTGGGGGAAGCAAATATTGGAGAGATCCTGAAATTTTCAAGTTAAATGATGTTAAATGTCAGAGCCGTAAAACTTAAATGATGTTTGAAGTATTTGGGGAACCCAAAAATGTAAATCCTCTTATTCTTGGCTAGTAAAGCCTTTTATTCTCTTTCTAATTCTGGGAAGAGAATTAGAGTGGAGTTTTTAATCTTGTTTTCTGTCAGTGTTCAGCCTGCCTTCACTGTCTAACTGAGCCAGGGAGGTGTGAGGGGAGAGCGCAACGTCTGAGCAATGGTGAGCTTGTTTACAGAATCTGAAGTTCTCAGCTCTGTTTTCCCTGTTGAATATGCCTTGTAAAAGAAAGAAAATGTGTGGGGCGCCTTACAGATGCCTGGAGGTAAAAGGAAAGATTTGATTTGTGATGGTGCCTAAGAACAACCTCCCTTCCCCTCTAATCGCAGTCAAAAGTCTCTCAGAAGTTGCTTGTTTCTGTTGCTCACAGAACTACTGATTTTTGTAATTTTTCTTTGGGAATGTTGTGGTTTGCTTCCTGGGGAAAAAACATGCCTGAAGGATTTGTAGGGACTAGACAGCCCCAATGTTTGATGCTCGCTGGAGGCTGAGTAGAGAACACTTCAGTCACATCCAGTTGTGATAAGTAGCACTGGCTTTCCTAAACAGCTGTTCTTAAGCCTCTGTGCCCACGCCGTGAATTCACCAGCTGCTGCCTCGTTGGAAATGGAAATTGTGCCTGGCTTCCCTTGAAGGATCAGATCATTGACATTCCGGGGACAAAACACAGTCAATATTCCCTGGTCCTAATAAAACGTGGCAGCTTTACAGTGACAGCCCGGGATCACACCTGGAGACTTTCACATTCACAGGATTGCCAGCAGTAACTCTTCTGACCTTGTTTTTCTAAAGAACCAGAAGCACTTGGTGTGATGCTGTGGGTGGTTTCTGCAAGACAGGTCGTTCATCTCCAACTGGCTCTCGGATTCCTGGGTGTTCTCCCTGGAAGAGTGTGGAGCAGTCTGTGGGACTGGATGGGGTTCCCCAAATTTGGTTGCTTCTTTGCATGAACTCTGCTGTGTATTAGCCCATGTGAAGTAGATTTATTTGCATCTTGCCTGCTGGGAGCTCTCTGCTGGGACAGAGGAGGGTGGTGGGTGTGAGAAACCGCTGCCACAGAGCTGCTGTGTGAGACAGGAAAGGCAATAAATGTGCAGCTCCACGGCAGAATGCTCTGTTCTGAAAAGCAGCATGAGGAGAGAATAGTCATATTCTGTGACAGCAGAATCAATAGGGCCTCTGTGGAAACAAATGAGAGTTTTATCTCTCGAGGCTATTGTGGAGGGCAGACTGAGGCAAATGTTTAATGGGTTCATGCTTTTGAAATCATTCTGTAACTGTAAGGGAGAGGAACAGGCTTTTAAAAATTGAGTGAGCAATTATGAAAAGGAGGTTAGTCGCCACTCCTGGAAATGGTTCATTTTGTCAGGGTTGGGTATTCAGTATTTGAACAAGCACTGGGGAGTCAGCAGTCACAGCAATCACAGAATGGCTGTTTGTGTATTTATTTTGTGACTTCACACTCTGTGTGAGTTGATTTTCATGTCTGTAAAACGTGGATGTCTATCCTGAGGAGAGCTGAGCGTGTGTATAGAGGCAGAACATCTGATTTCCAAGGGAATACCTCTGCAAATACAACTTCAGAGAAATATGATTATATACCAGCACCCCTCTCATTCTTGGATTTTGGCATCTAGTTTGTCCCACAGGATGTCTCTGAGAAGTCTGTGATTCTCCAAGTGCTGATCAGCACTGCAGAATGTGCTGTTCTGCAGCTCTGCAATCAAGAGCCCATTACTGCCTGCAAAAGTGTTCATAAATATTTGGGAACAGCAATGGTAACGTGGATTACTCATCAGGAACACACTGGTACATGGGAGCAGCGAGGAATGGGCTGTTCCAAGTCTTCCAGGCTCACTACCTGTTTTTTCCTGGTGTGAAGCGAATGAGAGCAACGAATGATTCAAGAAAATAACATTCCCCAAGTGTTACCACAGGCCGTACTTGGATGTTGGAAAACTGCGATACTTGTGCCAGCTCCTGAGGTTCCTGGGTTGTGTTGTTTTTGGTACAGACCCTGGCAATGTGTGGATGCTCTGGGTTTGCTTTTGACAGAGTAGCTGTGGATAATGTGGTGTTTGGGCCTGGCACGCAGCTCCCTTCGGCTTCGGAAGGAAGAATGAGGAGTTCCAGCTGGAATTTCTTGTTTATACAACACATGTGCTAAAGCTCTTGCTCTCTCCTCCTTCATATATGTATATATGTGCACATATATATATATTTATATATATAATGCTGTGGTACTTACCATGCAGACGAGGAGAGATGAGTCCTCACTGCATTGCCAGGGTTGGTTGAGCTTCAGCAATTTATTCAAACTTACTAATTTTATTGAAGTTGGGAGGTGTTTCCTTAGGCCACTTGCCAACTTTGATACTTTCTTGTTTTGTTTTCAAAACACTTGGAACACCCAAAGCCTTTGTTACATCCTCGCTTCAGTTACTGGAGTGGGAACTAGGAAAGAAAAAAAAGGCTTTTTTTTTGTTTTAATGAAAGAATAGCCTGAGTTTCAGAAATATGTACTAAGCTGAAGTGATTTCCCCCCACCACCACCTTTACCTTGTCAAATTAACATGATTGCATGTTTCACTTCTTATGCTAAAGAGTTTCTGATCTTCAAAGACAACTTTCAAAAAGACACTCTGGTTCAGCCAAGGAGACTAATATTTTAGAAGGAATATTACCAGTAATAAAAAAGGCAGAGTTATGATGGTTTGCATTAATTTTAATAACTTTTTGTACAGCTCTTGAGTCAAGATGTGAGAAATTAAAGGGAGACACAGTTCTTGCTTTGCCTGCAGTGTATTTATTCCTGATGTCTGGGAAAAGGCTGCCTGGAACTTTGTGTGGCTGCACAGAGCTGGCAGTTCATTTGCTGATCTCTGGTTGTAGTGACACAACCCTGTGTGTGTAACAGCAAAATATCAGCTCAGTATCCACACAGTGTTTTCCAAAAAGGTGTAAAAATCAGGAACACTTTAAGCCTGGGGTGCAAGTAGAATATCTAATGAGCTCCTGTGAAATGTCCGATCTCATTTATCATGGTAACCATCAATAATGCACCAGATGTTTTGATGCATTTGGGTTTGGATTAAATTAAACATAGGCAGGGGTGCATGAAGTTCATTGTTAATGCCGCCGAAGCTGGTGCTGTGACAACCACTGTGTTCTGTGGGGGTTTTTTTTGGTGGTGTTTTAACTGTTTGTGTCTGTAGGTATCTTTACTAAAAGGAATTGCTCTAGAATTAGTTGTCTTCCTTCACCTAAGCTTATACTCTTAAGTTCAAACTGCTCTGAACAATTTTTTTCTTCCATCCTGTCGCTCAAGCCTCACATTATTAGTTGAGCAAGTAATTACATTCACTGCTTGCATTTTACCCGCTGAAACGGAGGCAGGGTTATAAATGGCAATAATTAGATATAATTCCTCTGTTGTCAGGTAAGCAGAAACCTTCCAATGGGTTGTATCTGGTCCTTAATAACCCCTTTGCCTGAGCTGCGGTCCCCAGTGATTTGTTAGTGTGAGGCACAGGCTGTGTCAGTGCTAACTAAGGCACTTTCCTGAGCCTTGGTACCAACCCTGCCCCGGCTGCTGGTGGAGCAGCACCTGCAACGTGATGCTGAGCAAAGTGAGGGTAATTAAGATGGCAAACCTTGGAGATCTAACATCCCCTCCCTCTTCCCTTCGAAAATCAGCTACATCATTGGAACAAGGCTTGAAAAGCGTGCTCTGAAGCCAGAATAAACACCCTGAAATTTTTATCATAATGTTGCTTTTAAAAGTCCTAAATGTCCTCTATTTAAAATGAAATTCTTTTGTATTAACCTGCTTTCATATGCTGGCTTTCACCAGACTGCAGAATTGCCTGATTTGACTTTCTAATGTAACTGTAATGAATCTTCTGGGAAATAGAGCGATTGAATGCATGGAGTGTGCAACTCCATTGTGAAATATTCTGTTAGATCTGCTGTATTTCTGATTTTTTTTTTTTATATATACATTTTTTTTTAGGGGTGGGGTGTCTCCCTGACAGGTATTAAAACCTAAACCAAATGTATTCTCTTGGGAACTCGAGCAGCTCAGACACCACAGTGTGTAATATTGCCTTGATTAAATATGTTTTCAGCATCACACACATAAATAGCTGGGTGATGGTAGCACAGTTAGATTAAATTCAAAGGAGTGCGTTTGGAGAGAAAAGAATAAAGACGAAATTTATTGGCAGATAGCTGTGTAGCTCCTTTGAGTAGCTACAGGACAGATTATTTTAAAAAATATATCAAAGTGCACACAAAACTCTACACAGAGAGGATATTTTTGTGTTCAAATGCTGCCTTATTCTGCAGCTGTACTTGCACAGTGTCTGACTTGTGAACAAAACGACCCTTTGAAGAATATTGCATGTGTGATATGTGAAGGGGAGGGGAGAATGCAAGTATCCAATCCTCAGCTTGGCACCCGACAGCCATTCCTTTCATTCTTGGATTTCAGGTCTGAAATGCCCATTATTTGCACTCTTTACAACCCACTCCCAGGGGAGGTCCTGCCCAAGGACTCTGTGCTGCCTGGCTGCAGACCTTGCCAGGGGTACATCTAGTCTGGCTTTTTTTTTTTTTTTTCCCCTTGGTTCTTATGTTTTTGGGCTTTTTCTTTTTGGAAATTAGAAACAGCAAATGTGAAGGCAGCAAATAATAATTGAAGGAAATTATCTCTAAGTGCCAACTTCCACCTTGGTGGCTCTTCCGACTCCTGGGAGGTCAGTTCTGCCTGAAGGAGGATTTCCCCAGCAGCACATTCACCTGATAAGGCTGCAGCTGATCTGTTCATTCAGAACAGTTCTGTGCAATGCCCTTTTCCTGAAGGCAATGAAAATTGCCATGAATAAAACTAGACATAGTTTAATATATCTGGGGGGGAAAAAAATCCTACTATTTTCTTTGGGATCTGGTGTTGAGTCCCATGGCCAAAGGGCAGGCTTAAGCTTAAATCTGTTTAAAATGCAGGTAGTGTATTGTAAGATGAAGATAGGTGAGTACAAAGCAGGATCTCAAGCCTTGGAGAATGTTAAAATTTCTATATTTTTCCTGTAGATAACCTTTTTCTTATGTCACTTGAGTTGGGCAATTGAAATAAAGGCCGGCGTTGCACAGAAAGGATGTTCTGAGGGCTTATCTCCAAATTGTGTCAGGGTTTCCTGCTCCCCCTTTCCCTTGCCTGTTTTCCTTCCATACAAAATGTAATTCCTTAAATCCATTGGAGTGGATTGACTTGCATCTCCCTGTCTCAAAAACGAGTTATGTACAAACCAGCCTTTTGTCAGGGCATTTGAAAGCAGCAGTTTACATGTGGAGTCAGAGGCTTCAGACCCCCCGTGTGTGGCATCTCCAGCAGCCGGGATTGATCTCAGTGCTGGGGAACCACGTTTGGCTGCAAATGAAATTTGTCGTGTGTTCCCCCCCCCCCCCCCCCCCCCNGGTAATCATCTTTTCTAAAATGGCTTTATTGTTCGCTGATCAGGTGTATCCTGACATAAATAAAACATTGGCAGTAATTGGCTGTGACAGATTTTCCTCTCCCCAGCTCCGGCGGTGGCGGGAGGCAGGAGGAGCCCCGTCCTCCCTCCCTGGGGTAATTGGCTTTGACGGCTACTGGTTGCTGCAATAATACTGATCCATGAGCCTGTGTGAGCTGCATAATGCCTCGAGGATTTTGTACCCATCAATATGTCCTCAGCTTGAATCATTTTTTTCATACTTTTTCCGTGGCAGTTTATTAAAAGCAACGCTTGCTGCATTTAGTGGGTATTTGGGATCTACAGAGCCTCAGCTGTCATGGCAGATGAAAACACCATCCTGCAGTTCTGTCCAAACACTCCCCGCGCCTGCTGCTGATACAAAGAAAATCCTCCTGCAATCGCCTGAAGACACTTGCCGTTGGAGTCTCTGACTTGTGTAGGTACATGGATGTTTTAAAACCACCCCTGATAATAAAACGCGATAATCTGTTGGCAGGAGCACAACTGCTTTTGTTTGCCAAACTTAATAAGCTGTGAGACAGACCCAAAAATATGCAAAGGCAGAGATGTACGTGCTAAGTGAGGCCTGACAGTTTCGGTTCTACCCACAGCTGAGGGTGCGTGAACTTGTTTGCTGCCTGAGGTAATAATTCGGATTTCTCGTGTGGTGTCTGGTGGCAAATAAGAATAAATCTTTGTATTTGGTGGTGTTGGATCACACTTGATCTTGTTAGGAAATTCTGAGAAGTGTAAATGGCAGCAAATGCACCTTGGCTGGATCCTAATCAGCTGCAACACCAAAGTTATTGGGTTCTTAACCAGAATTGGCACACAGAGTTGAGATTCATTAAAAGTAGGTCTTGAAGTGGGATTAGTTTTTCTTGGTTAGAATTACTGCTTGCTCATCACTTAGAGCAGAATTTTTGTGGGTGGAGTGTTGGCCAGAGCAATTCACTATCTCAACAGTAATTGTGGCTGGTTTTGGGAAGGAAGTTTGTATGAGTTGGTTCTCTGAGCATTTTAAGGCTCTGTGTTCAGGGAATAATTTCTAAAGGATTCCAGGAGTAGTTCAGGAAGCGCCACACAGGAGGCCAAGGGCTGACAAGGACCTGCTCTTGAAAAAGTTACTGGTGCTTGTTAAAATAACCCCCTTTGGGCTCACATCAAACCAACTGGCACCAGGAGTGGAGCTGGATGGGAAATGACAGGAACTCAGGGATTTCTTTTGGTTATGATTCAGTGCCAAACTCTGCAAACTCTTTGGAATTACTTATATTTCTGTGCTAATTCTGACGTGGTTTATGGGTTTGTAGTTGTGCAACACCAGTGTGCTGAGGAGTCTTCTGGGGAAAGAGCAGATAACTCGGTGTGGGATATTCTGCATCTTCTTATTTTTAGAAACAAAACGCCTCCCAGAGAAACACACCCTCTGGTTTTTAGTTCTGTCATTATGGGGAGGTCTGGCAAAGCTTTATTTCCTCGTTTCATGGACTCAGCTGTGTCTTGATATTGAAAATAAAAGTTGTCTTTAATTACATCCTGCAATGAGGAGGTTGATCAGTGCCTGGCTGCCTGTTGGCTTTTGGCTCTTGTTGTCTGTGACAACACAAAACGTTTCCTACTTAGCTCATATTTTATGAGTTTGTTTTTAAAAGTGTTTGTGTCTTTAGGCAAAATCCTGAAGCAAAGTGTTTCTTCTCATGTGTTCTTTCTACTGGTGTTTTGAAGGGAAAGGTAGTGAAATGTCATTCTTTCCTCTAGGTGAGCAGACAGTGCAAAGAAAAATTCAAAATGGGATTTCCTTTGTTTTTGGCAGTTTGTCTCCCCTACAAATTACAGCAATTGTTTGGGCAGAAAGAACAGTTTAAAGGTTCTCTTCAGAAGTACCTGCGAACTAGAATGTTGCAGAGGAATATCTGAACTTTTTTTCCAGTGTGACCAGTCTTTCTGACCCGTGGTACACTGAGGATCACGTTCTGCTTTCAAGGTAAACCTTAATTTGAAAACATAATGATATTTAAACCCGTTCAGCCTCTGCTGGAGTGTGGCACTGATCACCCCCAGGCCAAGAACCAAACCCAGGGAATATCACTCTGTCAAACACACCCAGCAAAGGCTTAGGAATCAAAACCAGCAAAACGCAATTACAGGTTAATTGATGAATGTAATTACACGTAGATTTGACCAAAACTAGGTTCTGCAACATTAGCAATTTAATTACAAATTTCATTAGGATTGTAAACCTAGCAAAAAATACTGTGCTGGTAGAAGAAGCTGCTATTTCACATCCTGTTTTTCACACAAACTAGTTTGAGTGGCCAGTGGATGAACAAGTGAAATACCCAAATTTGCATCAGGATGGAGCTTGCTCTGGAAACTATTTCTAAATGTTTGCAAAATTTAAACTTAGGAAAAGTAACTTTAATTCTTACAGCCTTAGACTGTTGCGTGCAAATTGGATTTTAAACAACTTGTCATGTGCCAGCCAGTGAGTTCTTTGCTGGATGTAATTTGGGAATGTTGAATCTAAGCGTTTTTACCTAAGATGTGTCTTCTCACTCATCCTCCTCCCACTTCTGGTTTAGATCTCTTTCCTTGCACTCTGGGTGTCAGTGCATGTTAATTCAGGAGCCGACCCTGCCCAGGTAATTTTTTATAAATTCCAATCTCGATTTCTTTTTCTAATCTCATCTTTATTGGTTTAACTAAAACCCTTGGCTTGGAATTTGGATTTCAGCTTTGCCATGGCTGTAGATAGGAAGGGAAGGGCTGTGTGGAGGATATATGGAATATTTACTGGGTGGTTTGGGGTTTTTATTTATCAATGTTTTGAAAAGGCCTGGTGAAGACCCTGTTGGTTCTGTGTTCCAAACGAGGTTTGGCACAATAAAGACTTGCTAAAGTGAGGGTTTTCCTGAGGAATCCTGGGGTTTGTGCAGAGTTCCTGGTGCAGGGAACAGGTGGTGCCAGGCAGTGGGAGCTCATCTGGGTGGTGTCTGTTCAGGAGAGCAGAAATGGGGGAGATGGGTGCCCTGGCCATGTCTGGCATTAATATTGGAGTAGGTGTCAGGAAAGGTCACAGTCCTGCTGATCCAACGGGAAAGCCCCACAATCTCGTTAGCAGATCCTGCGCCACCCCAAAGAGGATTACACAGCAGTAACAGTTCAGAGTGTATCTTTTTATTGCTCTCCAAAGGAGATTGATTTCTTTGGCAGGTGTATGAATGGCAAAATACAAAACTTGAGTTATTTTCTTAATAAAATGTACACTTCATGTAACACTTGAGATGTGCTTTCCTAAATAACCTCGTAATGATCTACAAGCTTGCCTTGGCTTAAGAAGATTAAGGAATTAATGTCAAATTACAGACATAACTGCAAATAGTATTTACTGTGTTCAGCATGCAGGAGAGGTAGACAGCTGACAAACACAAAATGTGTTTTTTAAAATTCTGATTTCCTGAAAGGAAGAGTCGCAGCTGCTGCAATAATTGAAGGTTGGTGTGTTGTGAGTGTGTGTGAAGAGGAGGTGCTGAGACTGTTGTGTTTGGTGGTGTTGGGCTGAGGGGACAGGCAGCAATGGAAGGTGTCACTTCACTTCTGCATCCGACAGTTCCTTGAATGTCAGCAAAGTGGGGAAGATCAGTTTTGGAGGCCAAGTGTTGGTGTGTGCAGTGGGTTAGTGTGGGGTGAGACGATGAGAAAACGCCTAAGAAGATTGTCTGTGTTACATAATGCTAATGGAATTATGGTTGGATAAACACATTAATATAAGGGAGGGAGAGAATGCCCAGACTTCAGCTGTGGGAGGCAGAAATGTTGTTGCTGAAAGCCATGGCATAATTTCTGGGAAGGGTTTTAAATTCAGCAAGGCTAGTTAAAAACAACGTGATAAGTTTTCATTTTCTGAGCTGTAAATGCCTTACCTTAATCTTTCTGTTTTGATCAAGTGAAAGGGAACCGAGGTCTGAGGAAATGCTCAGATGGCAAAGGCACTGAGGTTACTGATCTGTCAGGAACTGCAGGTAGTGTTGTTTTATATGCCCAGCAATTTGTTAATTTTCATAATTGATGGTGGGTTTGGAGAAAGAACCAGTTATGCTAAAACAGGGGCCAGACTGTTGATCCTTTTGAGGAAAGAAATCTTCATTAGAGGCTGTAATAAAGATTTGTAGCTATCAAGGGCTCTAAATTAGTCTTACAACAGATGCTGATTTTAGCTACCGTTCTTAATTATTTGTTAATGTTAATGTTCAAAGGTAAATAAACATGTGAGAAAGCAGGAGCCCACAAGTTCACATTATTTCTTGTACTGACAAGTGATAAAAATTGCAGACTCTGTATGTGTGGACGTGCAGAGCTGTGAGCAGGAAATCTGGGAGATACTTTGGCCGTCTGTGACCCTTAATTTTGACCTTAGAAGTTGTGATTCTCTTGCAGCAAATATCTCTAAGGAAGACAGTTTGTGATGGAAGTGTGTTACATCCTTTCTCAAGAGCAGTGTTTCTGCCTGCTCACATTGCCAGAAACTTTTCTGACCTCCTTGTCCAAATCTTTATTTTCCTGGCAATGACTTCGTGTGTTGAAAAGACAAATGATTTTCTTCTGCCTCTTTGGCTTTATGTTGAGCCTGTTTAAATATATAAACCCCCCTTTTATTTGAACTCCCCACTTCTCCTGTGATTTACTTTGGAGGAAATGATTGTTTGGAGTTCTTAAGGCCCTTGGAGTTCTTGCAGTCAGTGCCTGTGTCCAAAGGAAGGTCCTGGAGAGATCTCCCTGAATCCCCTTAGATGGAGGATGAGTGTCCTCGTCAAGAGAGATTAGAAGGATAATCAGAGATTTTCTGAAACCTAAGATACGTGTGTGAGGCCCAGGAGCACGACCTTGGATGTTTCTGTGCTTTTTTGGAGCAGAACACGTGGCCCTGGGGCTGCAGGAGGAAGGGGAGGGTGAACAAAGACCCTTCCTCCTTGTTCCAGGAGCCTGCACAGCTCCCTGGGAATTCCTGGCATCGTGGACTTGGTTCTCTGTCCTCAGCCATCACTTGAGACTCTGCTTCGTTTGGAGGATAAACCCCAAACAACGTCATTAAATTCTGCAGCCTGTTTTTTTTTTTCTGTGGGTCTTGGTTTTTTTGTTTCCTCCTAAGGGCTCATTTGGAAGAAGTTAATCCCCAATAACTGAATGAATGGTTACTGATTAGATTCTCTCTGTGTAGCTCCTTCCTCGTGTCATTGTTACCTTTTGCATGTGTAACTGCTTGAAGCAAAAGGTTTACAATCAGTGAGTGAGAATTTAATGATACATTTGCACGTAACAGTAACTCGCCCTCATTTGAGGTTGAAATGGCTCCTTTAATAGTGGTTTGATAACCAAGTGCCTTAAAACAATTTCACTTACAGATAATAATTAAACCCCCCAGTTCTTATGCTTGTGAGGTGATGTTAGAGATCTCAAACAGATCAGGAATGGCTCCTGCAATCCATACCCAGCTTGATGTAAAAATCTGGGAGACAGCAGCTTCCTTATTCCCCTCAGTGAAAGGTGCACGTGAAGTCTTGGAAAACAAAGCCTGGTCTTTATTCGAGCTGAGCTGGTTAGTTCTTCTTCCAAGTGACAGAGAAGTAGCAATTTTTATTAATAGCTTTGTGCTTTAATCAGAGGTTGTGTCTTCTTTTGTCGTCAGCACATGAATAGGAGAGATCAGGGAGAATATATATGAACACACACTGGGTGGGAATTGAGAAAATACATCGATCCCCTGATGTCTGAAAAGTGCAGCTGAGTTTACCAAGATACAGGGGGGGGTGTTACCGGCTTTTGTGTAAAATCCAGGTTTTTAGAGACCTGGGTTTGAGTGGAGGACATGGTGTGATGTCACTGATGAGGAGTTGGCTCTAGAGGGTGCTCTGAGCCAAGGCACAAAACCCTCTTTAACATGCACAGGTGACGTTTTGCTAAGGAAAAGCGATCAAAATCCCTGTGCTTCCCTTCTGCCGTTCTCGCCAACCCATGGGCTCTCACTACGGTGGAAACCTGAATATTGGGTCGGGCTGCAGAGTTTCTCTGGGAGATGCTGCTTAATTATTTAGCTCTTGTGGGAGGGGGGATTCCTGCACTGGGAGCTCTAACATCCTTCCCAGTGTTTTCATGCTGATTTAAATAATTTGCATGTTTGAAATGTCTTTGGAGGCCTTTCTAGAGCGTAAATAAAAGGACGAGTGCTTCACACTGGATGGCATTGTCTCCCTTTTTTGGACAAGAGGTAAATTACTGCATTTTTGCCTCAATATATTACTAGAGAAGAAACAGTGTCTTGACCTGCTGTGATTTTTAATATCCCTTTCTAGCAGCCAGTAATAACTGGTAGTAAAACATGTAATAATGTACAAATTCCACACTGAGATCTCACACAGGGATTTTTGTTTCCTGTTGGCTCTAACTGTCCATGTAACACTTTCCTCTTTTCCCTTCATTTACATCGTCTTGGGACCCTTTCCCAAACGTCCTTGGGAGGGAAGTTCCTGGTTCCAAATGGGAAAGCCTCAAAGTGCTGGTGGTTCTTAGTTCAGTTGCTGGAGTGCAGCACAGGGTGGTGGATCCTCCTGTTGTTGGAGTCACTTCCTAAATGAAAAGCTGAATTCCTTTTAACAATTAATTTAAACATGAGAAGGCAGCATTGACATTAATGGCATAGATATAGACTGGACTTCCAGGTCTCTTAATTCGGGTAAATTTGTAATAGATTTTTGCTCTGAGCATGGGAATTGTTTCCCTGATGACTAAAAACGTCCCCCTGTTGTTTAAGGTTTAATCTAAAGCTGTAGCTCAGGTTTTTGGCCAGGGAATATTTACATCCCTTTGCTGCTTTTTTGTGCCAGGGATGTTGCATTTCTTGTACAGCTTAAAAGAGAGTTTTGTGTGCATGGGGGGCATGGCCATTCTGGGACATCCAGAATTTGGGAGTGTGATTGTGCTCCCCTCCTTTGTCTCACTGAAAAAATATTTCAGTTTCCTCCTGAATATACAATCAGGTAATACAAATCTCATAATTTTTACCTCTGACTCGAGTGGTTATGGGGATAGTAATTGTTTCAGCCTGATGGAGATTAAAACTTGTCTCCCATGTCAGTTATTAAATGTGGAAATAGCTGCAGGCTGTGGAATAAAATATTTGATTTACGGTGCAACTCTGTGAAAGGCCACAATGCAAGAACTGTATGGATTTGTTTGGTATAAAAGCTTAATTTAAAAGGAAGAAGCAGCAGCCTACTAGACCATTTCTGGTTGTGATTTCTATTTTAGTAGGCTCAAGCCCAATGTGGTGATTTGTGTCGTGTAATGACAGTAATTCAGAGCTGGAAGATGAGTTGTCTGTAATTCTGAGCCTTTCTCAGTGTTACAGCTTCTTATCAACAGAGTTAACTGGAGGTGAACTGTCTGTAACACAGGGAGTTTTCCTCCTTTCCTCAAGTTAAAGGTTAAAGTTATTACAGGCGTGTGTGTTGGCTTCTGTTGGCATTGAGGGGTGCTCTGGATGTTTGCACATTATTGCCGTGGACATATTTTTCTACTTAACGTGGTGAGCAGTTGTTTAATTGGAAAAGCTGTTACTTCTCTTGATCCTGACTATAGTAAAAATCAATGTCTTCTCTGCAGTCTGAACTAATAGGAATCAAACTCATTGAAGGATGAAAATGGTTTAATCAACAGAGAGCTCTCTTAAAGGTTATTTAAAAAAAAAAGAAAAGCCAACAACAAGAAGAAACCAGCCAACAAACCCACAAACAACCCAAACATGCCCAGCCCAGCTCTGAAATTAATGAGCAGAGCAGGGGCTCCTGCCTGCTCTGGACTAATGAAGGGAAGGCAGGACAGGTTTTAATCTGCCGTGGATGCAGTGATATTCTCGGGAGCGATTGGATTTCAAAGGCTCTCCTTTAAAACACCATTTCTTGTCTCTATCTTCCGCCTTTGTATGAACTGACAAAAATGAGGTCTAATGATGGGTTTCTTTGTAGTGGGAGCCATGAAAGGCACTTTGTCTTTTCATTGCCAGAACTGAATTTGAAGGCGATTGTCAGGCTGGTTCTTGACCTCGTTTTCCAGTGAGCTTCACTTACTCAAAATGTATCAATTGCACCTCTGGTTCCTGATCCCCCAAGGTGTAGATTCCCCTGGGAAGTGACAAGGGGAGTGACATGTTTTGTTGCTCGTTCCTTTGGAAAAACGTAGGTGGTGTTGGGCTTGGAATTGCCGTGTCTTGTAACCCTGTAAATTGGGTAATGGACTGAGCAGTCATTGCTTGGGGACTGAACTTCATGTTGCTTTTTTTGAAATTCACTATTTAAACACTGTTAACAACTGGGCGTTACAGACGAGCCTGGAAATACAAGGCTGTGACTGGAGATAATTTGCTCTCTAATTTCTAATTAATTTTTAAAAGTTTTATTTACTCCTGACAGTTCCCTGCTTAATATATTTTACAGTGCTGCCCACTGGCATCCTCATGGAAGTCAGGCACGTTCAGTGTGACATTCTTGACTCGTGTTTTGGGGGGAAGGCACAAGTTCCTGCTGTGCCTGGTTACCTCAGTGTGAAGTTACATGAGCAGCTGCTATTGCAGACACCCAATTTCAACATTTTCCTTCTGAGGTTTGATGACTGAAGGCAATAAAGAGTGAAATGGATCTGTGACTGTTTAATAACGAAATTGAAACAAAGTGTAACCTCTAAATGATGTTTTCACCTTTTGATATGCCACCCTGGCACGTTCAGATCCTGAAAAGCAAAAGGAGATTTTTATTTCAAGAGAAAGTTGCCTGCCAAGCTTTGATACAATGGATCTCAAGAGGTGACATGTGTGCTTTCTTCTGATAAAACATCAGCATGAAAATTCAGCAGTTGCTGTCAGTCACCTCGTCAGAACAGAGAGAGGGAGAGGAGAGCACCCAGAGCTTTGGCTGGGAATAGCATCTCAGTGCACTTTGCAGGCGGATTTTGTCCTTTGTTAGTTCACGTCGTGGTTAATGAGAGGAATTGTGGCTGGAGGGGGAGCCAAGCACATTAAAGGACTCCCTGGGATGTCGCTTGGCTTCGGTTTTTATGGATTTTTCCTGAGTGCTCTCCGGGCTGTGGGCAGCGCTTGAGGGGGAAACCGGAGACTTACAATTTTCGTTTGGGAAGTCAAGTCCCTTGGTGGGCTTTGTGACGGGCTTGAGTTCGCAGTGTTTTGGTGGGTTTGGAGGCTGACACTAGATGGCAACACTGCGGCTGGGCCTGTCGCCTCCCGGAGAATGGGCACAGTTCGCTCTGGAAAGAGGAATTTTCTGCCTCTTTTATTGTTACATTGGAAATTTGCCTCCCATCCTCTGGAACTCCTGCCTGCCTTTGGTCCGGCAGCGGTTGCTCTTCCTGTGAATTTAATGTAGGACACGTAAATACTTCCTCAAAACCTTGATTTTATGGAATTGCCCCTTTGCGGGGGTGTTTCAGGTCTTGGTTTGCAGCTGATTTCACCTGGGATGTCACAAAATACTGTCCCGGTTTGGAATGGCAGGGAATGGTACTCAGGCGTTTGACAGTTTTCTGCAAGTACTTCCAAGAAATTCCAGAGATGCCTCTCCCAAATCCTTATTGCTCCGGTGCCTTGATATTGTTTGGCTTCCCCGTTCTGGTGGGGATTAGGAATTTAATAAAGTTTTTCTGCCTTAGTTTGTGGGGGGGGTTCACTCCGTATCACAAGAAGAAAGGTGTAAATAGAAGATCTGGGATGCCTTTTATGTTAAATTCTCTACCAGGCCACTGAAGGGACGGTGTCAGGGGAACACTGGTGTGTTGCAGGTGCCGCCTTCCCGAATACACTGAATTTCTGTGTTCCTGGAGTAGCTGCATGACATATGAAACCAAAGGAATGTCGTTAAGACCGGTGTGAGTTTTACTTCAGGATTGTGAAGGCAGTTCAGAGTCAGAATATCATCGTGTCAATGGGATTTTAAAGCCCTTAGTGCGATTTTGTGTGGTTTTATGTTAAACACTGACAGGAAAAGGTGCTTTGTATTGACAAGCAGCACAAGATTTGCGTTGAAATCTACAGCAGGATCCATTTCTTTGGAGAGAACGTTTGATAAGTTGGTGTAAGCCATTCTTCTCTATTGCCACCTCCTCATCCACTGCGTGAGAAACATTGTGAAACTAATTTTGCAAGGCTTTTGTGGCTGTTAATTGGTTGATAACAGCTATCAAAAATCTGCCGCTTCCTTTCAGCTGACTGGAAGTTTCTGTGTAGGTGGCTGAAGAGTCACTGCTGTGGGAAATAGTTGAATTCAAGAGAATCTCTGTCTGCTTGAAAAAAACAAATCAAAATAAGTTGAGTCCAGCAAAGTGCCTAATTAGCGTGATGGAATTGCTCTCCTCATCGAGCCTTCCAAAGTGTAAAGAGACTTTCCTCAGAAGGATTCAAGTTAGAGTTTGAGTAAAGCTGTACCATGGCAAGGCAGATACATCTCAATTCTCACCTTGGTGTATTTTTTTTAAGGATCTTGAGAAATGTGGGAAAATATAAATTTTTTTTTAAAAATAAGCCACTATTTCTTCCTGTGAGAGGGCAGCTGTCTTGTTTGCTCACTCTTGTGAACCCATGGGGGCAAAAAGAAGAGGAATAAAATGAGAACCTCCACAACATTCCATGTTTGGGGTGATTCTGGAAGGGTGTGATGGAGCAGTGCCTGGATTAGTTGCATCCAGTGGGTGTCTTGTCTCCCATAGTTTTGGGAATTCAAGAGTTTCTTCCCTGTGTAACTGAACTGGAGTCGTGTGGTTTCAGACTGTTGACATATTTTCAAGATTATAGTAGAAACTTCCTGTTTTTAGAGCTTATCTCCCTGTCTGGAGGGCGAGATTATTATAGGTATGGTCACATCCTGTGGTTGTTGTCACTTAAAAAAAAAATTTAAAAAAAAGTCTATTGAATTTCCAGAGGCCTTTGAACATGCAAGTGATGACTGCCCCAAAACTGAGCTGGACTCACAATTCCCAGCTCCTCTGTGATTTCAATAAAAGGCTCTAAATCCACTGCAGATTTCCCATCTCTGTTAGTTCCATTTCTGTGCTGAGAGAATCTCTGGGTAAAGAATCTGGAAGGAAGATTGTAAGGGAAGCATTTGGGAGTCATTTCCTTTAGCTGGGGGTATGAACATGCTTTATGTCCTAATCGTTTAAACACACCACAGGCTGTTGATAGAGGGATCAGGTTTTCCATTCCCAGGGTTGTTTTTAGTTGAAACTGGAGGGAAGAACAGGCAAATTTCCATTGTTTAACAGTTGCTTTGACAGAGTTGAAAATGATGCATTTGCTTAGTTCTTCCTTCCCTCCTTTTCTTGAGCTTTATCCCTTCCACTCAGACTGAAACTATTGAGTTTTGTTTGCTTTTTTTATATAACAAATAGTTTCCTGTGATGTTTTTTTAATGCATGTATTAAATTTTCAAGCGTGTAATTTTTTTTCCCTTTGAAATACGACTTCTTGACAAACATTTGGATATTTTCCTTGTCCCGTTTAAGGTAATACTTTCTAAAATAGCTTGTGTGCATTCTTTTGTGTTGAATTCCAGAAGCTGCCGATGAACAGGTTGATGTCTTGCCCTAAGTACCACAAAGTCTGGCAGACACACTGGATTTTGTCTTAATATTCTTGGTTTTCAGCTCACCATTCTGTAATTTGGAGCTCCCTAGGGCAGGGATTTTCTGCAAAATCATTTTTAAATTTCAGTGTTGGTCCCTACAGATGAGAAACAGTGAAAAGACAAAGTGGGGGGTTTTTTGTGATTAGCAAATTAAATTTTTGCTTGAAGTTTGACTTCTGGCTGTGAAGCTGTACCTGGTTTTAAGTTGCTTCTCTCACAACTTTTTCCCCAGTAGCTCATCCACAATATCCCAAGCTGGGTTTATTGCACGTCCTACTTTCATCCTCACCTATGCACATAAAAGCTTTTATTTTAAAGTCTTGCCAGGCTGCTGCATTCTTCAGCTTGCTCATATTTTCTTTGTTTTCTCTTGCCTCCCCCACTTCTCTCCTCCCATCCTGCCTCGAGTTTGCCCTCTTTGAGGTGCAGCTGTCTCAGACCATTGCCCTTGAATTCAGTTTTTCACCCTTCTCTGCCTCAGGTGTGTTTGCCCTCGGTCTTTTGTTAGTCACAGGCTGTGTCTGGCTTTGGAGGTTTCAATAGTTGGTGGAATTGAATCGTTTGAAGCATTTAGAGGAGGAGAACAGGGAGCAGGGGCTGGCACTGCTGGGAACACTCAATTATGGGCACTTGATACTGAACGCTGAGTGGGCTGAGCTCTTTCTTTCTGGGTTTTGGTTGGTTGTTGGAGGGGCTTTGGGGGGATTTTTTTTGTTTGTTTTCCCAGACACCTCCAAAGCAAGGCTTTCCTGTAAAATCCTGCTTTTTCCACCTTAGCATGTGAATTGCCTCAGTCTTCACAGCTCCCTGGGGGAGCCACTCTTGTTTTTTCACCCCTACTGTGACAGAAATGCTGCGTGCATCCAACATGCTGTACAAAAATAACCCACCAGATTTCTCCCGAAGACGCACAGAATGGAGTCGTGCAGCCCTTTAGATCCTTGAATTCCCTCTCCCCATTCTCCAGCTGACTGACGCACTGTCTGTACCAACAGTCACTTTCTGGCTGTGTCACAGGTTTGAGGTGGGCTGGGGGGAGCAATCTGAGGCCATTTGTGTTTTTACCTCATGACAAGCCACTGTATTAACAAGCAGCAAGTACGACCAGCGCACAGGCATCGGGATTGATCTGACTTTTCTTTCTTGGGGCATTTTTTTTGCGTATTAATCGAGACTTGTGCCTGTCTTGTCATTTGGAGCTCGGTACAAAGGTGTTCCTTTGCCAAGGGGCAGTTGGTGGCAGTTGTTGGTGACAGTTAGAGAAGGTCGTTGTCTGCAATTCTTGGCCCTGAGGGTCATTCAGAAGCAGCTGAAAGTCCTCAGACTTTGCTGTTCTTGGCAGGGTTTTCTTTCTCCGGAGTGTTGATGTGGTGGTGATTTTAATAGTGACCCGTAAGGACTTAGAGCTTGACCACAAGTCAGCTGGAATATAAAGCTGAACACCACGTAAGTACAGAAAAAGAGTCGAAGTTCTTGAACCATAGAACGCAGGACAGTGTTAGTAATTTGGTTTAGCAGGCCCCAGGTTGGATGCTGTGCTACTCAGAGGTTTGGGGGGGGAACCCCTCACCCCAACCAAACCAGAACAACCCCACAAAAACCAACAAAGCACGATCCAGCCCGACAAAAAAAGCCAAACCTCTTTAGGTCCGTGGCCTGTAAAGGGTACAGGCTCCATTTGGGGATTTGAGGGGCAAGGAAATGGTTCATCCAAATCTCAGCAGTTCCACTGTAAATTAAAGTAACCCTTGACTCGCTGACCTTTCAGCAGTGCTGTGAATGGCAATGTGGGGCAGCGGAAGCGGACACGACTGTTTAACTGTGTGCAGAGTTTTACAGTCTCCTTAGGCTTGGATTACAGCCCCAAATGGCCTTTTGATGATGTCGAGGCAATAATAACATTGCACCGAGTTTCCTCTCACAGATTACGTTTCAGTAGTGTGGAAAAGCACCCTCACCTAAGTGTGGAGCAAGTTGTAGCTGGGTTAGTGCTGTGGCTGCCTGAAGCTCAGAGCAGGTTTCCTGTTGGGTATCTCACATGTGCTCACAGATCTACAAGTGCAGACAAGACCTTTCCTGCCTCGAGCGGATTTGAAGAAATTTGTGTGTAGACAGCAGCAACTGTCTCGTCAAGGGCTGAGTATCAGTTCCTCTCAGCTGTGTTTATACCAATAGAACAGTGCATTATTTACAGAGGAATAGAACCTCACCTCTAACCTGACCAAAGGTTTTGTGTTTAGATAGAGCCCAGATGCTTTGATGGGGAATTGAAAACAAACAGAACTGGGTAACAAATATTCAGCACTGCTGTTGTGAGCAGATAGAGGTGACCTTTCCTGCTGGCAGCCCAGCCAGCGGTTCCTCTCCACTGCTGAGAAATCTTCAGTTGACCGTTGGCCTCTGGAATTCTCCAGCTAATTTTCAGTTTAAACTGCCTCTGCTTCAGGCTTTGCGTTTTCCTGGAGGCATCACTGGTGTTTTGGCTGGGAATGGATGAGCTGACAGTGAAAAGGACTGGAACTGACTGACACACAAGTCAGCCTGTTCTCCCTGAACCTGCTGCCTTCCTCTTCCCCCCCTACCCAAGGCCAGATCCGAGGAGAGAGCTTGATTTATGTGGAACTCTGAAGCCGGTGTTAAGTCCCCTTTTAAAAATAGGTTCGGCTTAGCAGGGGGTTGGTGTGTTAGACTGAGTGCGTGCCTGAGCTGGGAAGCTGAGTTGTATCAGCTTTTAGAAAACACTTGTCATGTTCACATCTTCATGTGTTCTTAAAAGTAGTTCAAGGCTTCTTTTTGTTCAATTTGTGCAAGTCAGACAATGTACTCGAACCTGCCTTGTAAAAAAATTGACTGGATGAGCGAACTCTGGAGTCAGAGTGAGCTGCTTTTAAGTGTTTGTGGGACCTCTTTGTCGGGGATGTCTCTTGGAAAAAACAAGTTAATGTGCCCATTTAATCTGTGTAATCTCATTAAGGCTGTTTACGGTTAGTTTGTGTTTGAAGTGTATGGATACCTGGGAGACCTGAAATTGCTCCTTTGGAGCAGTTTTTCTAGTGGGTGAGATGTTTATGTGTGCTTGATGGCTAATTCTGTCAGAAGAGGTGGAGAACGCTGCTGATGGATAGATCTTGTGTCTTGGAGGGATTATATCTTTATTTAATATTCCTCAAATTTGTATGTCTGTATTTAATATTCTTCAAATACGGCAGGACTCGTGCGAAGTTATGAATTATTCGCGTTTGTTATGAGTCGTGTGTCTCGAAAGCAGCACATTTTCCAGCCCTTTGAAGATACACTGTCTGTCACTTCTCAGTGCTCAATCTTTCATGAGCTGAAGTGCGTGGGTACAGGATACAAAGTGTTACAGGATTCACGGAAAGCGCTGAAAACACAAAACTGGGAGTTAACAGGTGCCTTCCAGATTTTAGCTGCGGGAAGGGAAGGTGTGCTTGGGGGGGGTGTGTAAATGCCTTTAAGCAATGTCAGGAATTACTGACAGCAAGTCAAAGCCTTTTTTTTTTTTTTTCAGATTTCCAGCTTCTGTTGTTTATTGTCACGACCTTAATGTTTCTTCAACTAGGTGTTCTATTTAATTATGATGTTTATAGTAAATATCAGCTCCCTTGGCTGTGTGCTTAGGCCTGTAGCATGTGGAGTGCTTTGCTTGTAACTGCATCCCTTGTCTCAGTTCATTATCTGTTAATGGTACTCGACATGACAGGCTTGTTTTGATAAATGGAGGCTGCCAGGAAAACTGGGATGGATTTTTCAGGCGGTGGAGTCGAGCCTTATTTCATTGTGTGGCTCTTGCACACTGGATCGAGCACAACAAGGTGTTGTGTGTGAGGTCTGTGGGCAGTTGTTCCAACACCGGTGAAAATCAAGGTCTCATTCTTTCCACTCTATTTGCCTGACCCGTGTGAAAGCAGATTTTGCTCTGGTCTTGATGGGCTTTGTGTATGTGTGACTCACATTGTTCCCCCCCTTTCCAGACATCCAGCTTTCAGAGGTGATGTTAAAGGAAACGCTGTTGTGAGTTTACAATGCTGTGACTAGCAAAGGTGTACTTGACGACCAAGAAAAGAGCTTTTATAATCCATTTCCAAAAGGCAAGATAAAAAGTCCCCCTTGCAAGATGGAGCTTGAGGCTGTACTCTGTGCGTGTTTTTTATTTTAGTCTCTGAAATGGGGGCAGATCTCCATATCTCATAGGAAAGCCAATTAGTGAGAGTTGAGTTGTCTCTGATGTCGGTGATTGAATGCTGGGGCTGTTCTGTTCATTCAAGGATCTCCAATATGCTGTGTACAAACAGATGGGACTGGAGATGATTTCACTGCCATCTCCCACACTGCTGAATTCGGAAGTTGGTTTGTCTTGGATTTGCAAGACAGTGTCTGAGATTCAAGAATAGTCTCCAGTTCTGTTGCTGTGCTCAGGCTGCTGGATGCTGTTCCCTGCACTGTTTGAACAACTTGTGTCCTACTGAGATACAAAAGATTCTATGCATTTTTAAATGATTATTATTATTATTATTAGTTAAGTGCATTTTTCCAAAGTATACTGAATTCAAGGATTTATGATCCAAGCTGTCTGGGTCACCTGCCCTAAAGGGATAAGGTGTTTTTGAACAAGTACCATCAAACAGGGTGTTTTTCAAATGATGGAACCTGACCTGAATTAACTTACTGCTGGAGAGCTCTTTTGGAAGTCATTAGGAGTAAACACTGATTTAAATACACACTGGAGCAGCAAGTTCCCTTCCACGATTTGCCAGGTGTTGGGCCACATTTGATTAGAAAATTGAAGAGTGAGGATAAATGCAATGTGGTTTCTTTGTGCTGACTGGAGGATTGAATTTCAGCTCTGGCAGGTTTGGAGCTATCACACGGCTACTTGGTTACAAAGCTTGTTTTGAACCAGGTCTGGTGAAGACAAGCTCCTGTTCAGGAGCTGTTGGAGGATGAATATTGCAGGAGCAGAGCTCGTGCCGTACACCATCTTCAATTTGTATTGATCACGGCAGCCCTGTGATGTGGCAAGGGCATTAGAATTAATCAGCTCCTTCAGCTGGGTGTGTGGTTTTAGGGAGCTATTTCTAGAAAGTACAGAATAAATTTCAAAGTTGGGTCTTTGTCTCCTGAAGGACTCCTGGCCTCTAGTATAAAATATGGTAGAACTGCACTACTACAAATAATTAACTGCATCTGGAAAGATTAAGTTGGCAGGCAGTACTTGAGGGTGTTGCTCTAATTAACTGGGTCTGTGAACCTTAATGATTATTATTATTTTTTCTAAATTTTTTTTTTAAATTTGGCTTTGTGAAGCCAGCTCTGAGAAGGTGTACTCCCCTATTTATTTTATAGGTAAAATATTACTGCACGGCTAGGAAATGGATTTGCTCAGCAGGGATAAAGTGTACGTTGCCCTGAGGTAATGGATTACATAGATGACTTGTTCTGCATGTTATTCTGCAAGGGAAATAGCAAAGCTTTGCTCTAAAATTAAGTCGGTACTAGCAGCTGAAAGGTCATGGTTGTGGCGTTGAAGAACAGAGCAAGACATTGTGAGCTTGAGATGACTTACAGGTCTGCATGGAGACGCAGAGTAAGATAAATATTCATTACTATATAAAAAAGAAAAGCTCATTAAATACAATTAAAAGGAGCATGTTTTGCCGAGCAGATGAATTTCTCTCTAATGGGGGGAAGGAAGACATGGTAGGAAGGATTTTAGACAAAATGGCTTACTAATTGAACACACTGCAACCCAACCCCCGCGTACAGCGCCTGTCACCGTGACCCCGCACAGGCACCTCTCGCTGCCCGGAGCGGGGGGACCCCGCACCCNGGCGGCGGAGGGGCCTCCTTTTGTTCACCAGCTGCGCCTCCCGGCCCCGCTTCCTCCGTCCCTGCCCTTCCCGGAGCCCTCCTGCTCCTCCTCCTCCTCCTCCCGGGCTCCGCCGCTGGGCACCCCCCCCCATCCCGGAGCACACCCGGCATGTGCTGGGGCCGGGCGGGAACATCCGCCGGGATCGGGGTGTTTTCCCGGCCCCCCGGGAGCTGCGGAGCCCGAGGCTGGCGGTGAGTGACCTTCCCCCCGAGGCGGAGGAGGGACCCCGGGATCCGCTCGAACATCCCGGGAGGGGGACGCGCAGTGGGTCCCGCGGTGGGTGACTCGGAGCTTTGCAAGTTGTGTCCCCAGGAGGCAAATGAAGGCTACTCTTCTGTTGATTAATTGTTACCTGGCTAAGGGTGACCGCCTGGATGGAGGAAAGGCTTGACTTAATTCTCTTTTCACCTTTTGGTTACTCCAGTTTGTGGGTTTTGGTTTTGGTTTTTTTTTCCCTTTCGGGAAAGAAGTTGGATGAGTTGGTAGGTGAGGCGTGGGGAGGTTGTAACTGGCTTGGGAAGTTCAGAACGCTCTAAGGCTACAGGGTTTTCTTTCCATAACAAACGCTTTACCTCCGTGTTCTAAATATAAACAGTCCAGGCAACCGGACTGCTGTGTTTAATTCTGTTTTTTAAAAGCGGAGGAGATAAGGAGATAAGATTTGCGTTTTCCTTATCCTGGAAGCAAGTACTTTTTCATTGCTCTTGATACAATGGAATGCCTTTGAAGTACTAATTGGGACAGTGTGTGGTGTAACTTATTTTAACGATGTTTAATGGTGTTTTGAGATAGCAACAGGAGACCTGCTCGGTCACTTGGTTTCCTGAGGAAGAAACCATCCCTGCTTTGTTTTGCAGTTGGTTTTAAGCTCCCCTTGAGTCCATGTGGCTTCTCCCTGCGTGGGGCTTTGTGTGGCTGGATGGCTCCTCGCAGCCATATGGGGCGGCTTTAATTGTTGGGGAGTGGAAATGCCAGTTGACGAGGCCACTTAATTGCTCCTT
This sequence comes from Pitta sordida, assembly GCA_013390025.1. Taxonomy (NCBI): domain Eukaryota; kingdom Metazoa; phylum Chordata; class Aves; order Passeriformes; family Pittidae; genus Pitta; species Pitta sordida. Next base: position 66,639 of record WEKX01003493.1, read on the forward strand.
TATTCTCTGTTTGTTTTTGTTTTAAACTTAACATTTACGTTGGGCATGAAGTAGAAGAAAGTGGAGAACAGAAATGTAGTGAAGTGTGGTTTCAGATGCTCCAGCAATATGTTTCTTCTGGGAACTCAGTTTGAAGTCAACTGGATTTCAAGCCCTACAGACAGCACTATTCCAATGTAAAGCCGTTAATCTGCAGGCAATTAGTTCCAGACGTGCGACCAACTCCACATTTTTCTCAGTTTTTGTTCTTACAGGCAGTTGGATTTTTGAATCCTTTTGCCTGGTGACTATCACAAGACAGACGCCTGAGATGCCCAACAGCAAGTTGAGAGTGGTGTAGGAGCAGCATTTCAAGGCTTTTATTTGTTTTTCCAACCCTGTAATTTAGGAGTGTTTAAACTATTTTATAAAGATCTCTGGGACCAGTGAAAGGTGGTTTTGAGTCCCGAGCACTTGAGTGCTCATTGTGCTCTGGCAGGCTGGGTGCTTGGCAGGCACTTCTTGAAACGTTATTTGATCTGGCAGCACGAGAGAATTGACTTGGATTACACAATTTTTTTCACCCCCTGGTCGCTCTTTGAAAGTGATGCATCAGCGAGTGTTGTTCGAGAGCACATTTGGAGGCATAAACTGCGTGTATTCACTTAAACATGTTTCCAGAGAAAGGCAGTTAAGAATTTGTCTTGTTTTGTGGTTAGGATTTATGAATTGAGGCAAGGGCTGACGTAATCTATCCCACCACTTCCTTTGTGTGTGTTTTATAGTTGATAGTGCTTTGTTTTACTTAAAATAGCCAGGGCTGTTTCTGGAATACTTTTCTGTCTCCTTTCTGCTGTGGCCCTCAGTGCAAGCAGGCGACTTGTTCCAGTTGTATGTGATTATGGCCCTTGGAGGAAATGGTGCCTTGCTATTGTCACTCAGGTTCAGTGAATTGCCTGTGTGCTAAGTAGATGAGACTTTAATTTTAATTAACATAATGATGTGTGCAGCTGTTCTGTCAGAATGCATCGGCTGTCTGTGCCATTTTACTACAGGTTGTAGAGGATCCCTTGGCGTGTCTCTCAACCTCCCTTTTGCTCACTTTAGTTATGGAAGAGTGACAAGGTGGGGCTTTTGCCTCCTGATGTGGGGAGGGAAATAGTTCACTTCAGAGAGCTTGGGTTTGGTTTCTGTGTGTGGAAGAGAAAATAAGCTGTTTATCATTGAATTAATCCTAAACCTGCTGGTCTTTGGGGTTGAGTGGGTTATGTTGCGTGTTGTTTTGCTTAAGAGGAGCCATAAGGAATCAGGGCCTTGCTAATTTTTTAATTCTTTAATGGCTGTACAGCTGTATAGAGCTGGCTGTGGGTGTTAGATCAGTGTGCACGTTTATCTTTCCTTGTCCAGGGGCTTTTTCAAGTGATACAGAGAGATCGTGCTGATACTGGGTGTGCTGAATTAGAAGAAAAACCAGTTTGTAAAACGCTGAAAACCAGTATTTCCGTAACTGTTGGTAAATGTGGGTAGCACAACCTGAGATCCAGGCGCTGGTAACAAGAAAACAACTGTGTAGGCAGTGAGCAGAAGTGTGTTGAGATTGTCATGAAACGCTGGTTTGGCCAAGTGATTTTCAAATGAAGGCTGTTCCCCTGGAGCATCAGGACAGGTGAATGGATTAAAAGGTGTTGAGTGGAGTTGTTGGAGTCCCCAGCTGTTGGCCGTGTTGCTCTGGGTGCCCTGTTACCCCAGTGTGGGTGTAAATCCTGGGTGAGACTTGGGCTTGAACTGCTGCTGGTATCACCCAGGCTTGTTTAGTAACTCTAATTCTAATTTAGAGAGATGCAGGTGGAGAATAGAAGCAATTCAGGAGCTGAGTTGTGAGGTGGCTCTTAGGGGTGATGTGGACTTGGCTCTATAGCTGAGGGTCAGAGCACTGAGCATTTTCTAGGCATTGGGAAGCAGAAATTCCATGTAGCCTGTGGTGTTTGATGCAAAGGCTCAGCACTTTCATCTCTCTAAAGGCCACAGAGTAGCTCTGACTCCTTTCCTGGAGTGGTGGCTCAGAGCTGTGATGGGTCAACAAGCTGCAGATTAGTTTTATTAGGTTTTGTGAGCTGTAATGTCTTGGCCAAGACTCTACTTCTGCTTTAAAATTACTTTTTTTTTTTTTCCACTTGAACCTTGTGTATTTAAAGTGTCAGACTCGGTAAATGACACATAAGAACACTGAGGAGTTCTATTTTGGATTTTAAGGGTAAATAAGAGAAGTGGTGTATAAAGCACTGTAGCCTTGGAACAGCAAGTGACCTGATGCTCTGAAGGGAATCTCTGCTATCCACAGTCATTTGCATGAATCTTAAAGTTTTTTCACCTTTGTGTGCAGAACACTGAGCAGAGCTTTAGAAACAGATAGTCTAAGGGGCAGCAGAGGAGCAGCTTGGTGAATGAGGGGAGATTTTCCAGCTTTCTGATCCTGATATATCCCTGAACTGCTTGTGGGGTGGGTGTAAGCACTCGGTGTAATGAGGATTCCCAAAGTCGGGTTTTTCTTGGGGTAATTTAATAGCCAACAACGTGCAGATTCATGTGCAAATCTTCACTAAAATAAAATGATTTCAGGAGGGGCATTTGGTGAAGAAGGGCTGCATGAGGGAAGCTGGGATCACAGCACAGCCCAAACTCATGTCACGTGGCCCTTGTTGGTGTATCTCAGAATTTCCCTCCTACTGAAGATTGGAAAAGCCTAAAATGATGTAACAGTTAATTAACAGAGGAGAGAACCCATGAAAAACTTGCTGTAAGCTGACTACAAAAAGTATTCCTAAATGAGTCAGAGGCAAATCTGGGTTTTACACTTCACCTTTCTTGACAGAAGTAAAACTCTTTCCAGAAGAGTGGACAAAAATAGTATTTATTCCAAAGTTTGCCTGGGGTAGTGGTTTGAGTTCTGACCTTTGGATACAAAGTGAGAACAAATACTGTTGAAAAATGTAAATGATTAAAACAAGCTGGCCTTCTTTAGGAAACATTTATGTCAAGTTTTGCCAAGGAAAGGGGTTTGGTGAATGGATAAATGTTTTACTACTGGAAGAGAGACTTGAATTGTGTTTGATTGTGATGAGTAGATTTTCTTACAATGTTTTTTTTTCTGTAATTGGGGAGTTTGGAATTTGGGCTTTTTTTACTGTTAGCAAAAGCACAGGAGAAATGGTGGCTGTAAATTCAGCACTAATGATGTCGCTGTGCTCTTCTCCTGGGAAGTACATAATGGCAAATTTTGAAAGGAAACTTGGTTTAATTAGTCTTCTCTGAAAGCGGGAGATCGCTTTCTTTTGCATGGGATGACAATACCATGTGAAATAACAAATCTGTGTGTTTGGTATTGGTTCCTAAAAGTTGGATACTCAAGGATTTTTAATCCTTTCCCCTGTTTTTTAATGACCTGAATGTAAAAAGCCGTGTGGTGGGTAAACCTTTTACTAAACCCAACCACTCTTGGTGTAATTGGTGCCTCTGGAACACCAGTTGTGTCCATGTAGTAAGTTTTGTCTTAAAGTGCTGATTTGAATTTTCTCGAAACCGGCAATAAAAATGCTTTGGCTTTGGCAGTGTTTTCTCTGTGAAGCTGCTTATTTGTAGAGATCAAAATCACTTGTGTTTTGAAAAAGACACAAAATTTTGTCAGTTGGCAATAAGTGTTTCAGCAGCATCTGGAGTCTCATAAGCTTTTATTCTGTTTAGATGCTTAAAATTTAAACCACTTTGCAGTTTGAATATTATTATCAGGTTTTGTGTGTTGATCTTGTTTTGGAAGATCAGGGCCTTGGGTTTGGTTCATTGTTGGGCGCTGGAAAGAAAGTTAAGAGTTTTGCCATTACTTTGGATATTTTAATCCATGGTTGTGTCCTAGTTCTGTCTCTGTGCCTGTCCGTGGAGCCAGTGAAATGATGGCAGTAAACAGCTCTAAAACTCACAACTCAAGCAGTTTCAGGTTCTCTGTTGGGGAGGTTTCGGTGTTAATCTAATCGGGCTGCAAAATGAACATATTTACCTAAAGCAGGACCAGTGTGATACTTCCCCTGGCTGGGGGAAGTTCACAGCCTTTCTGTTCTTGCCCTGAGTAGGTGTTTGAACCCCAACACAAGTCGGACGTGGGAACTTCGTTAGTTGTGTTTTTTCAGGTTGTGAAGTGTCTTGGATTTACTCAGTGGCTGATGAGTAAAAGCTGCCCCAGTGAGCAGTTAAATGACAAGACAGTGTGGAAATGACTGAGCCATCATATAAGTCAATACAATTCAAACACTTAAGGTTGGGGACTTTCTTTTTTCCTCAAGTTTGACATAGTAACAGATCCCTATGGAATTTACCCTTCCAAGCAGTCAAAACACACTTGTATTTGCTCCATTTCCTATTGAAATCTAACAGAGGAGCAAAAAAATCAGATTTCCATTTCCTGGTAATAAAGCAATTCCTTTGAGATCAGAGCTGGGAATGGCTTTATATATATATATATATATATATATATATATATATATCTCAGTTTCTGCTTAATAATTGAGTGTTCTTTTGTGTCTCGTGTGCTGGTGTGTGAGAGGATGTGAGGCACAGCACATCTACCCTGGCTGTTTAATAGTCGACTGTTCTAATTGGCTTAAAGTTATAGACCCAACCTGGGCTTGCAGTTACTGCTGATATTCAAGAGTTAAGAGCAGCTCAAGGTTATTAGATCATCTGGTAACCAATTGCCCTTTCAGAGTGTAATAAAGTCATTATGAATCGTGTGTGAAGATGGGGTGCAGTCTGTTTCTTTCCCAGAAATGGCATTGGCCCCTTTTTAGCATTTGCATATTCAAAGCGTGTTCGGTATTTGCCACTTGCAGCTGTAAATGGTAAAGTAGCATTTAAAACCCCAAATGATGCCATCTGTTTGTGTAGGTTTGCTGTGAGGTTTTTCAGATCCTGCTAATATTTCACCTTGGGTCTGTTCTCTTTACACTGGTTTGTAGTGCTGGGTCTGGTTTAAATTGAGGGAATTGTTTCAGGAATGAATTGGAGGAGTTGCAGCCAAACAGGGCTCTTGTGACTTCATCTGTTGATGGGGTGTTTCTGGGCTGCCATGACCCAAGAAAAGGTGGTGTTGGGAAAAAAAAAATCAGTCCTGGTGCTCTATTTTTAACTGAAGTAGCACGTGATGAAATGCTCCCATTAGAAAAAAAATCCCTAAAAAAGATGTTTTAGTCTAACTTGCCTTTGTACACAAATAAGATCTGTGCTTTGAGTGAGGCAAATTGTGACTAAAATAGGGTTAATGAGAAAATAAATACAGGTAGCTGTGATGGCTGAATCAAACCAGGACTGGTTTACCCTGGCATTGATTGTTTTCCTGGTGCTGCCTGTCGTTTACTGGAATTCATGTCCTGCTCACAGGTACCAGCAGGGTGAGAAGGAGGGTGCCCAAGCGCAGGTGGTGACCTCCTTGTCTCCTGGGACTTGAGAGTCACAGTTTGTACTTGAGGGACTCAGAGTCTGTGGTTTGCCCTAGAAAGACATCCAAACCCTTTATTGTTGGTCAGAGCAATCCTTGTGGGTTTTTAAAGTGTGGAGTCAATAATAGGAATGGGAATGAGGCTAAACATGTACATGCTGAACTTTGGAGTTTGGCTTTTTCTGACAAATGCTGCTGTATAAAGTTCTGTTTTGGCACAAGACTTGATTGAATCCATACTTTTGGCTGGGTGCTTTTCTTGGGAGGATGCACTGTGGGATCCCAGATGCCAAAGGTAAATACAACTATCCTGTGCTGTTCCGTTCCTGGGGGAGCTCATGGCGGTTTAGGATTTCAGGACAAACTCCTTGACAGTGAAATCTTTGCTCAGAACACATCTTTCAGTTCATTGTACTACAGAAAAATTGGGGGGATAAATTATAAGCATTATATGTCAGGGTAATACAACTCTGAAGTCATTTTCTACCCTCTGGAACCCACGGTGCTGTGTTGTGTGAGGCTGGTGTGGGTCTCATGGGAGAGTTCTGAAGTTCTTCTTGGGCAGATAAACAAGTGCTTTAGTTGTGTAGATAAGTATGTGGAGAGATGATAAATAAAAACTTCCCCTGTGATTATCTTTAGGAGATGTTTGAAACTTTTTCTGCCCCTTCCAGCCTAAATTCTGCATGTGACGCCTTCAGTTTATTTTTGTTTCGTGGCACAGAGAGTGAGGAAGGTAGTGGTTATGTTTGGGATTTTTTTTGGTCTGGGTTTATATGGGGATCTTTTTTCTTAGAGCTCTTGCCATGGTTTTTGCTTTGTTTGGGTTTTTTTTGCTTTGCTTTGATATGTTGTTTTTATGAGGGTTTGGTTTGGTGGAGTTTTAGTTTATGGAAGTTTTTTTTTTTAAACTCCGAGCAGTGTGAGTGGAGTTATCCCTGTCTGGGAAGCAATGAACAAAGAAATAATATGCACAGCACTAGTGAAAAATCAGGACAAGTTTTTCACTTGGCTGCTGCTCTGAGAACTTTAGAAGATGCTTCATGGGATGGTGGGTTTTGTTTTGTTTTTTTTTCCCTTGGTCCTATCAAATCCATTTGAATAAAAAATAGTTTGTAATTATTTTGAAATGTCACTTATACCAAAGTTCATCCTGATTCAAAGGCCAGATCAGCCGATGTTAAGGAGTAGTCAGCAAGTCATAAATCTGCCCACAGCTCCGTGTGTGTTATCTCATGGGAGAGGCTGCAGGAGTGGAGGAGAAAACAGCCTAATCCCTCAAGTGCTGGATAGATTTAATTAGGTCCCAGTTGCTTGGGTAACTGGCACCCAGTGAGTTTTCTTCTGGAGTATTTTGAAAGCAGCTCTTAAGTCAGCTCCTGATCAGGTCTGTGTTTCAGGAAAACACTCTGTGACAGGACACCCTTCTCAGCAAATGATGGAAACTTCACAGACAGGAGCTTTCAAAGCTGTGCTTTTACAGGGAAAACGTTTAGTGCATCATGACAATAATCATGTTATTTATTTTGCTGCCTTTGGTTGCTAAAGGATCACCTCAGGTTTGTCTCTGAAAGAACAGGTGAGATGTGGTCACCCTAGTTCATGTTATTGTGGGGATAAAGAAAGTCTTAAAAGACTTTGCTTGGTCACAGATGGATCAAACACTGCCATGAACAATTTATGATGCTCTGTTCAGTCTCGTGTCTTGTCCACTACAGACTGCAAGTAGCTTTATTAAATATTTATTGTTGTTTCAGGGCTGTTGCTGGTGTCTAACCTTAAAACTTCACCTTGAAAACAGAGTTAGGAATTTCACACTGCTTCATTTAGGGAAAACAACCTCCATTTTGAAGGTATTTTCAGGATGATGCGTGGCTTGTGTGATCTTAATTTGCATGTCATGGGGTATTAGAGTGTAATTATGAAAGCTTAGGAGGTTTTTCATCTTTTTTTTTAGTGTCATGTGCTTATTCTTCAAGTGTTCTGTGTCTCTTATTTTCATGGGAATGGGTGAGTCAGTCCACAAGTGTCTCTGGGTGTAAGGAGAGGCCATAGAACTTGTTGCTGTCCCTCTGCCATCTCCTGCTTTTGCTGGTGGTGAGATGTGAATGAGGCCACCACGTTTTATGTGGAGCTTCATGATTATTTGCCCTGGTTATTTTATGCTCAGGGGCTCATGGTCTTACTCTGCAGCCTTGTTCTCAGCAGCTTAGGAGATCAGGCCCAAATAGGAGTTGGGGCCTCGTGCTGTTCATGGTCCCTCTGCTTTGGGCAGAAGGAGCTCAGAGCATCCACTCAGAGTCCTGGAACTAGAAATTATATTAATGTCTGAGGCGTGACCAAAGCCAGAAGTTATTTCATGCAGTGTTAAAATGTTTCCTCCTGGTGTAGATCAGACCCAGACTAATCACTTGGGGCGTTTCTTGATATTTTCCTCCTCTTCTCATGAAGGACTCAGCTGGTCGTGGAGTCCCTTTGCTTTGGGATCATTGGCAGGGGGCAGCTGAGGATTCCTGGGGGGGCTCCTTGTAGCAGAGAGGCTGTTAAAAACATAATGTATGGGATGAAACACCCAATGTGTGAGACCTGTGAGCTGCTCCTTTTTTAAAAAAATAATGCTTCAAATCTACTCAGGGAATCAACTGTTTGCTGCCCAGGACCAGTAACGTGGCTCCAGAGAATATGAATTTTTCAGTTGTCTTTGAAAAGATGTACTTTTATTTTTTTTTTAAAGGAAACCCCTCTGACTTCCAGAAAAGCAAATCAGGCCTAAGAGGGAGGAAACAAAAAATCTGTGGAAGTTTGAAGAGTGAGAAGTGGTTGGATGCCACTGAGCAGCTGAGAAATGTGCTGCCCATGTGCAGGACAAAAACTGGCCAGAACAGCTTGTGGGTTCCTGTGGCATCCTCACCTCGGGCAATGGGATGTGTAAAAAGACACCTGGCTGGTTTTTGGGGGGATGAAAACACGTTCAAAATCCAATGGCAATATTGGCAGCTTTGGTTTCTATCACTTAAGGTCATGCAAGAGATCACAGGATCCCTTGAAACTCAGACCCTCTTTGCAAATCCCCTTTAACGCTTGTTTTGGAATGTTCAGCACTAACCGAGGGCTAACGAGCTGCCGGAGGTTTGCTGAGAGGTTATTTTAAAGCAGGACACCCCTGCCTCACCATTCCGTGCTTTTATTCTTCCTCGCACACAGAGCATTGTGTGTGTTTGCTTTCCAAATAATGTTCCTGCTGGTGTCGCAGGGTAAAGAGCAAAGGTCACACTTGCACCAGGCAGGTTTTACTGCTTTAAATGCTGAGTATTTATTACTGTTTTCTCTAAGCGCACCGAAGGAAGTGAGATGTAATTGAATACATTTCAGATGTTAAGCATTATGAAATGATGGAGAATATGCTGACCATTTGCTGCGCACAGCCTCTAATATGAGACAGGGATCAAGGCTGCATTTCACACATGAATAAGCACAGTTAATCTCCTGATTACAACAGCGGCTGGGCTGGGGAGGAGGGAGGCTTTGGAGGGAAGGAAATTCTGACGTCTGCTCTGTCATTAACTGAAATAAGCTGCTCCTCAGAGAAAATGAGACCAATGTCTGAAATTAAGGGCAGTTTCTTCAGACAGAAATATCATCTGCCTTGATGCTTTTACATAAAGTGTTTTAAAGCAGTGGACAAGGTGGAAAAAACCCCTACCCTGCTAACGTTGCTCATTCTGAGAACATTGTACCTTCCCCCTCCTCTCACTGGAGGAGCAGAATTTCTTTGTTTCCACTGTTGTGGAATTTTATGGAGCACTTAAGTGGTGCAGCTTCAGTTAGTCTTGTAGATAGTCTCTAAATCTCAGAATGCTGCTTTCTTGAGAGAGAAATTGCTTTAATTACAGCCATGTTTCACTGGGAATGTCTGGTGGGGCATCCTGGGAGCCCACCCTGCACTTACCCTTCCATTCTGAGGAGCTCCCATCCACAGGCGGTTGTCTGGAGTTAAATAAAACACTCAGTGTGGCTGAAGAGCAGAGGTTTTGCCTTTGCTGCTCAAAAGGGTTGTCCAAAAATAACCTGATGTAGTTTTTGTTTGGGTGATTTAAATAACTGTAGTTGGAAGGATTGTGAGAGCACAGCTGAGCGTTCAGCCATTTAAAAAGGAAACGTCCAGGGGAGGGAAGCACAGCTAAATCCACCCAGGGAGTGACAGTTTGGTTCATGTTTGGAGACACATGGCAGAGATGGAGGTGCCACAATAAAATTTAGGGTGGAAACTGAAATTAGTTGAGTTTTAGGTGTCGTTACATTTGCACTTGCCTTCCAAGCAGCACTGGGCTCATTCCACTTAACACACACAAATGAATGTTTGCACTGTTACACAAAACCAAGTCCTGTCTTAAAAAAGTGACTGTGAGGAGCTGGTAACTCTGATAAGCATCCTGTAAAACCAGAGCTGTTGTAAAATTGCATTTCCTTTACCATTAGCTTGGTTGTTACTGTGTACCAGGATTTTCTCTTTATGCTTTGGTTTCTTTGTTGGTATTTCCCAGATCTGAGTTTACAGCACTTGGCAATGTTTGTATTTTACCTATTTCAGTAAACATACTACAGATTTCTCTTTTCTTTTTGCCACAGACTTGCCTGTCAGGAAATCCATATGCGTGCTTTCAGGGTTTACCCTTTTTGCTTCTCAAAGTCTGTCGTCTTTTTCTGGAACCTCTGTCAGCAAGTTAGTTTTTTCACAATACTTGATGATTTACCATGAGGAAAGTGTGATTTATTTTTTCTTTTTTCTGATCTTTTTTGTTAAGCAGCCTCCTAATGCAGATGTTTCCTTGGCTCCAAATGACTTGAAGTTCCCCAGGTCATAGTTCTTGGTACAGGAGCAGCTCCTGTGGGATTGTTCTCCCTGAACAGCCTTTGCCATGAGGGAGTTAATGTGCATTATATGGTCATTTTTTAAAGTTCTGTGCTTTAATGGTGTTACAGGATGACTACTTTGCATTCCTCAGAATTACGCAGTGGTAATCATTGACATTCGCCTGAATGACTTGAGAGAAACAGCAGTAAATACATGACTTCATATTTACTGTCTGTGGGGCCCTGTTTGCTCCCCTGGGTTATGACTGTCGAGGCCATTAAAGCACCTTTTTAAATGACTGGAGGAGTTCTAATGAAGAACTCCCCCTCTAATGGGGTGGATCAGTGCAGTGGGCTGGGATCTCAGCTGTGCTCCACTCAAGGCTCTGTGCCTTGGTTGCTCTGGGCTTTTGGGGGCACCAATGAACCACTGAGCCCTGAAGCTCCTGGGGGTGTGAGGGAGGTGAAAAGGGATTTATTTGGGAGAGGTTCCCTTCAGTCACAGCCTGGTAATTGAGGTGGCGACCAGACCAGCATCCTCCTGTCAAAATGAATGTGCAGACAACAATTTCCTCCTGAAAATGACCCTGACGACATGCAAAAAATCCTGTATTTTCTGTAGATAAACACAGAAATGTTTCTTTTTTGCCATGTGAAACCTTGCTTTGCTGCTTTCCCCTGTTCCATTAAGTTATGTGGCATCAAGGTTGTGTTGAAGAGAGGGACTTATGATCTTATCTAAGCTGTCATCCTGCACAGCTCATCTGTCAAACAGCCCCTCGATCTGGGCTTTAGAGCGATGCCTTAATATCCCGAGCCAGAGTGTCTCAGTGTGAGGGTGGAATGTGCAGTGGGAGAGCAGCATTATAAACTGTGATTTCAGAGCTGGCAGCTGTGAGCGTGGCTGGTGTGAGACATGGCTCAGAAATGTGAGATCTCCTGTTTTCTTTTCTCAGGTCAAGTTGGGTAAATAGCAGAGGGGAATAAAAAGGTCAGTGTCTGTCATGGGAAACACCTTGACTTGTCAGCCCTGATTCAAGGGTGACCTCGGAGCTGCGAGATGCTGATGAAGTCAGTGCCTGTTTGGTGCTTCCTCTGCAGCCTGGAAGCACTGGGGGTGGTTGGCACAGAGCAGCTCAGAGTGAACAAACACACTTTTAATTGCATGTACTACAAGGGCTGTGGGCTGTAAATATGTAACTCACAATGGCCATTCCTGGCCACAGTGTTCCAGTGCTGTGTTTGTGTTACAAACTCAAAACACCAGGGAAGGAGATAAGGAAAGACAACTGATAAGAGGCACATAAATCACTGGAGAGACTCCTGAGAGCTTTTTAAGGCTTTCAGCAAACTTGCTTCCAGAAGGGTCACAGACTTGTCCTCTGAGCATTCAAGGGTAGGCAGCGGGAACCCTTCAGCACCCACTTGGTACCAGTGGCACTGGCACCTGGAGGCCTTGGAGGGAGGCAGGAGGTGCAGGAGAACAGAGCAGGAAAATGAGTGGTTTTGAGTGACTGGTGCATTAATGTTGTAGGAGAAAGGTTTGCATGTGTGTGTCTGACTGTCGGGGAAAGATCCGTATTTCAGCTCCGTGTGTGGGAGTTGGGTGGAAAGCACTGGAGGTAAACCCAACAGGATGTGGATTGTGGAAGTTGGAGTGAGTATATTTAGCAACATCTCACTCCAAGCACTGTCCAAAAGTCATGGTAAAAACCCCTTGCTGTATCTTTTTCCCTTTTCCCCCCTTTTGCTTTCCCTTTTCCCCCCTTTTGCTTTTTTGTTTTTGCCATGAGCCAAGGAGCTCTGGCTCTCCAGTGGGAGATGATGGATGAACCCCGGGCATGGGGAATGTTCTGAGGGATATCCTGGATAAACTCTTGAAATACTGGATCCCTCAACTCATATTTTCAATGGCAAATGGATGATAAGGAAGGAATGTGGGAGAAAGTTGATAATGGGTGTTGTCAGTGTTTTGTGGAACCTAAAGTTTCCCTTAATGAGCTTTCTCAGGGATGTGGGATCTTGGGAAGTGTGAGCTGTGTGCTTGGAGCAGGTGTGTGAGGATATGAACCACGGGGCTACTGCTGCACTTGGAATTTAACTCTTCATTCTGTCTCTGGCAGCTGAGATTTCCTTTTCCTCACGTTGAGTTATCAGGGTTATTTTTCACAAATCATCTTAAAAGTTTCCTTAAAGCAATTGTTCAAATTTATGAGTACAGGGAGGAGCCTTTATGGACTTTTTTTTTTTTTAATTTTATTCCCTTGCACTAAAACTGAGTTAAAATTCTCCCTTGACATCCAAATTAGAAAAGCTCCGTGGCAGGAACTCCAGCAGTGGCAGCACATACTTCCTCTAATCTGGCATTTGCTGAAAACAGTGCCTTTTTATCTGGCAGTATGAGACCAAAAGCTTACAGAAGAATGGTCCTGTTGTGTTTATTAAGGCTGGTAACACATGACCAAACAAATCTTGTTAAAAGATTTATCTGTCTGGCTTAAATAAGAAAAAGGAGCTCTTCTCTGTATTTTTAGTTACCCTCTGTACTTAGATGCCTTCCTGTTACAGTCTCATAGCAGTTCTGGTGGAGTTGCTTTCACATGATCTTTAAAACCTGACTCTTTAATTCTGGTTAAGAGGTTTAAGTGCTTAATGTGGGAAGAGGTGGGATATGTGGCTTTTGCTCTGATAATGGTCTCCAGGTGCACAGATGAAATAACTGCAGAGCTGTGTGTGACAGGTAACTGCACCTTGGCCATCTCGACACTCACAGCGTGAACAAATGATGAAACTTAATTTGAACTGGGTTTAGAATGCTGGGGGGGAAAAAACCTGACCCGGGTGAATATGGGGTAATGATCAGTTGAAAATAATGATTGCCGAGTTAAAGGTTAAATTGTGCTACTTGATTTCTCCCGAGGTACTTTGGCAGTAACGTGGTTTAGGCTCCATGCAGAGGCAGCTCTAATTATTATAATCATTATGACATCTCTCGTTGTCTTGGGGAGTGGAACTGAGGTGGGTTTAGTGAGAGTCCAGCCTAACCCTTGGATGCTTTGGGGCTTGAGTAGGAAGAGTTGAAGGTGGCTGGGAGCTTTGGGTGTTATTTTTGGGGTGATGCTGCTTTGGAGCTCCCTGTCAAATAGGTGAAGGATGCCAAAGGCCGTGTCAGGAATGAAGGGAATGTGCAGGGCTTTGCTTTCCACTTCATTTGCACTCAAGTTTTCCTTGGGAACAAATCTGTGGGCTGAAGTCCTTGGGACTTGTCTGAAGTTGGTTCAGTTTTAACTATTCTGAGAAGCTGTTGTGCGACTTTAAACACCTTTTGTGCACAGGAAGAGTATCTGCAAACATTTGATGTGTTTGGGATATCGTGTGAAGAGGCCAAATTCTGACCTGGGGATCCTGCTCTCGGATTCTCTTGAGACATTTAATGCCAACTTCCCTCCCCAGTGTCTGGAAATGAAGGGTTCTGCTCCTGATTTGCTCGGTTTGTTCATCACTGAGAGTTTTAACAGGAACAAGGACATTTGAATACATTCTGGAGTCACAGGTATCTGCATTTTCTGCTACAAAGAAGAGAATGGAGGGCTTTAGTAACTCAGCAAACACGTTTTTAGCTCATGTTTGAGCTCTATTCAGATAAAAAAAAGACTTTTTAAAGTCTTACAGCATTGTGGGCGGAGATAAAGGAAGTTACCCCATAGTGGTTGTAATAAACATGGAGAAAGGGACATATCCTGAGGCCCTGGTTAAAAAATATTAACGGCAACAAAGTCTGAGTGGGATTGCAGTGAAGTTTTCACATTTTTCCTCAGGTTCCTCCTCTTGCATTGACCAAATAATGAACGGGGGACTATTGTCCCAGTGCTTTGTGTGCCAGTCTGGGCTATTGTGAAGTGATTGTTCCCCTTTTAGCTCAAATGGCTTCTTTTCGAGATGAATTCCCTGTGGGAGGAGCACTAAACCAGTATCAAAGGCCGTTAATGCCCTTCAGCCCGTGGTGCTGTAACCTGAATTTCTTTTCTGTGGCACAATGACAGCAGCAGCTGCTTTGGTGCGGGTTTGGTGCAGTGAGAATGAGGAGCTGCCAACGAGTAAAATTACTGGAAACCCCAACCACAGAGCTTGCCAAAACCCACTGAAGATTTTCAGTATATTTGCCTCCACTCTCCTAATCCAGAGTTAAACATCTGTGTGATTCCCGTATCCGGCAGTATAATGATGTATTATCCCAGTTTGCTTCAGAGAACGAGAGAGGAGCCTCAGAGTATTTCTGGAGTTCTGTGGTGGTGGTTTTTTGGGTTCCGTGTCCATTCATCATGACATAATGATACAAGTGCTGAGCCCACGACAGCATCTGGAACTGATGAGCAATGTGGAGTCAGCAGATGTGTTGTCACAGGACCGGCATTTTTGGTCAAGGCTGATGAGGCAACATGTCTAGTTTGTGACACCCTCGTGTCCAGGGTGGTCGGTGGGTGAAGGAAGAATGTGGGAGGTGAAATGCAAATGCTTGAGTTGCCATGATGTGGTATTTCAGTTGTAAGACACTTTCTGCTCTTATGGTCAAAGGGATCCTTCCAGATATTGGGTGTGTGATTCTATTTATAACCAGCTACTTGCTTTTGGTTTCTGGGGTTATAAATAAAAAGTGGGGACGCAGCAAGTGTCAATGTGGTTTAAAACATGTTTGGTACATTGCTTAAATAATAAAGTTTCTTAATCAAAAACGTCTCTATGATAATAATGGCTTAATCTTAATTATGTGGCTGCTGATGAAGCAATTTTTTCTTTGCTCTTCGCTCAGTCCTGTGCTGCTGTTGCACAGTTGAGTTTGTGTCATTATTCCCTTGTGCTTTTTTCCTGGTCCCGTTGCAGCTGCAGTTGAGGTTGTGGCGCTGCTTTATTCTTAGACAGAAGGAGTGGTTGCTTCATGGTGCTGTTGGTTTAATACTGCGAAAATGTTGAAGTTGAGTATTTAGAGCAAAGTAGTCTTGAAAATGTGATACATTTCTGTAAGAAAGTTGAATGGTGCTTGTGATGAGATTTCATCGCCTGCCTTTGGTGCCGGTGGAATGAGGAGGAGGCAGAGAGTGATTAGGTGAAGAGGCTGCCTGTCCTCTTCATGAATACACTGGCTGGGAAAATTACTTTTTATGGCATCTCCTGAAATGGGAGCTGGGAGGAAGGTGACCATTTGGCTGTATTTGTAGCTGGAAATTTCACAGATGAACAGACTAACTGAGCAAATTGTGGCGTACACTAATTATTGCAGAGCCCTCCAGTAAAGGAAATCATTCCGAACATGGTGTTCATTCACTCAGCATTACTCCTCTCTGCACAACTGGGCTGTGGGGAAAAAAAAAATAAATAAACCCACGAAAAAATCCCCATTAATAATTGGACTTGTAACAAAAACACTGAAGTACTTTGTTTGAATTTAATCTGAGAGGAACAGCCAGGAATTAAACCTGCAGCTATGTGGGGAGCTCTGGCAAGTCCTTGTTTGCTGATGGGGAGAACTGGGATCCGTCAGTGTTTTCCTGTGCAGTGTCACCCTGGGTGTGTGAGGCCTCTCCTGTGCTTCCCCACAGGCTGGGGAGGGGTTTTCTCTCTGCTGGCAACTCGGTTTTGCCTCTGCCCATGAAAAGGGTCAGTGAAGAGAGAAGTGGAGAAGGGGAAGTACATTTGGTGCGTGACTTGTGTAAGTGATTTCCCCCCCCCCAGGCGTGTGGAGGTCACTGGGTTTGTCGTGGCCCTCGGACAGACTCCCCTGGTGTAAAATGGTTCGCTTGGAATTTGCTTTCAAAATAAAGTTTGGCAGGGAGCAGCCGGCCCTGACACCCTGGCGGCTTTTCCACAATTATTTGCACAACTCTGGCTCCTCGAGACTTAAACAATACGAGGGGGAGCTCGGAATGTTTCAAGCGCAGGTGAAGTGAATGTGGGTCCGTCAGTTGCTAATCAACGTGGGTTTATTTTTCCTTCAGATGGGAACTTTAAAATGATTTTTCTTTATGTTTAGAGATGTGGCGTGTCTGGCACCTTCTTAGCTTTTTGTCTTGGGGCTTCAAGGAAAAGCCCTGTAGGTGGCCAGGTTCAAACCACCCATCCCCAATAATTAAATACTGTGGTGACTGGATTTCTTTAAAATTGGAAATTATTTAAAGGAAAAAAGTAGACATTTTGCACTTGCCAGTCAAAGGAAGGTGCTGGTGCTGCAGCTGGCTGTGCCAGGAGAGGGGTGTGATCCTTTCACTGAAGTGATCTTTATATCAATGGCAAGAGAAAGAAAAAAACCCACCAAGTTTGCTGCTGGGGAATTCCCTAACCTCGGGAAATTTAAGCCGTTTCTTATTGAATCCCTGTAGACCGTTTCTATCACTGTTCCCTGCACCTTCTCTGGCAATTGACAGGTTCATTGTGCTCCTCTCCACTGGAGTTTCATTGGATTCCCCCGGTGTGTTATCAGCACGATGGCAGCTGCTATAATGGGAAAGAAAACAGAATCATTTCCTACCTGGCTGATGGGTTCATTCAGGAAATGCCTGAGAGATTCCAGGCACAGCCTGAATTGCATCAGCAAAAGCAATTTGTCTCTCTTTTGCTGTTTCCACTGCTGGAAGTGGTAGTCGACAGGGACAAGAATATTGTGGTGTGAGATTCATGTGGGGCTGAAGGAATTTCAAAGACATGGGATCACCGACTGCTCAGCTGACTTCTTGAAAATCAAAATAGTCTTTTTTCCTTCTCTAACGGGGTTTCAAAAGCTGAATGCATGAACAATCAAGCCTCTCAGGCTGTAGCTTGCTACACAGTGGGTTAATATCTCATTGCACCAAATAGTAACTTCCTGAAAACACAGGAATTGGATGGGGATAAACTCACATGAGTGAGGGGAGAAAAGATAATTCACCCTTGCATGTTGGATGCCCCCTCTTTGAAACATCCTTCTTTTGTGAACAGCAGATTTTTATTAGTGCACTTGTAACTACTGTGGTTTGGTTTGGTTTCAATTAATTAATTCCTATAATCTGTGGATTACAGGTTAGCTCTATTTTTGGACGAGCAGGGTAGGGGCAGGACTTGCTAACAGATTGCCCTGCAAGTGGCAGATGGCATCTTTACTCTGTCCCAGCTTTGTAGGGCATCCACTGCCAGTGCTGTTGGGATGGAAAACAAAGCAGCCATTTGCTAAACTCTTTCATTTGCTTTCAGCAAAGAGCTGGAGACTCTTCCTTTCTTGCACTGGTCCCTGCCCAAATGTTTTTTGAGGGGTTTTTTTCCCCACTTGCTTGCTTCCTGTTAGCTGCAGGTATGAAGTGATGGCTGTTCTCGGTGAGCACTGCCCACCCCAGGAGTTATTACATGTCTGTAGTGAACAGAAGAATTTCTTTAAGGAGTTGAGGGATCTTTTTGAGGGTGGAGATGGCTTCAGTGTCTGTAAAATGTTGGAAGCTGTCATTTCAAAAAAGTTGCTTTGTATTTTACTACTTGTGTTTTCCATACGAGTCGCTTTAGGGATGTGGGGGTTTGTTCTGTTTTAATTTTTATGTTCAGCATTTGAAAGAATTTTGAATATTAACATGGGGTTTCCCCCTCTTTCTCTTTCCTCACCCCTTCAAGAACCTTTTTAAAACGCTGGGGTTGTTGGAGTGGTTGAATTTTTCCTGGATTTGAGTGAGAAATTCAGAAGACTGAAGCCCAGGCTCACTGTCTACCTTTCACGGAGGCCCAGCCGTGAGAGGACAGAAGAAGGCACGTGGCGAATCATGACAGCGGACAAAGAGAAAGACAAAGACAAAGAGAAGGACAGGGACAGAGACCGGGACAAGGAGCGGGACAAGAGAGACAAGGTGAGGGAGAGCGAGAACTCCCGGCCTCGGCGGAGCTGCACCTTGGAAGGAGGCGCCAAGAATTATGCGGAGAGTGACCACAGCGAAGATGAGGACAATGACAACAACAGTGCCACCACCGAGGAGTCCACCAAGAAGAGCAAAAAGAAACCCCCCAAGAAGAAATCCCGCTATGAGAGAACCGACAACGGCGAGATCACGTCCTTCATCACGGAGGATGATGTTGTGTACAGGCCTGGAGGTAAGAAATTCCTGCCTTGGGTTTCCTTGTGCCCCAGAGCTGCAGCAGCCAGCACAGGGTGTTCCCTGCTAATTGAAATGATCCTTGTCCTGGGGACAGGCTGCAGCATTTCCTGTGGAGACAAATGGGCATGTCCATGTGTCTTGTGATACCTGATGTGTGGGAATGAATTCAGCTCCCCTTTAAGAAAGATTCCCCGTTGTTTTGTTTTCTGCTACGTTAATTATATGTGCATCACTCCCTTGGGAGTTTTGAAACTAAATTGGATAATGCACTAAACACTTTGCTCGCACTTTGAAACAAGACCTGGTCTAAGCTGAAGGTGTGACCAGGTGGTTGCAGGGAGATCTTCCAGCCTTGCTGAGGAGCTTTTCTGTGGATCTGTGGTTTCTTTGTGGTTCTCTGCTCCTGCCTTCTGTGAACTATGAATCAAGTAATTTAAGAAATTCATACAAGTTATGCCGTTGCTTTCACCCCCCTCATTAATAGATAATACCTGTGCTCAGCAGCTTTAGCTGTTGGTCAGAACAGTGTCAGCATCAGCAAGTGTTTTTGGGGCAGAGCCAGGAGCCTGCAAGGAGCTCTGGATGTGCCTCTTAATTCCTGCCAAGTTCATGTAAGAATTCAAGGTATCACCTGTGGCTGCTGCCAGTTAACCTTCCCTTCAGACTGTACTTGAAGATGAATTATTCAGCTCAGTGTTCCTCGTTTTTGGAGTACAGACTTCTCTGATCACCTGCACAGCATTTTAACAGTGCTGGTTGCAGTTGTTTGTTCCACCACAAGCAATAGTTCTGTCTGGACTGGCTTTAGGTAGTTTTGCATCACTTGTCTGTGCAGTGCTCAGTGTGCTGGAGAAAAGAGATGGATTCAGACTGAAAACCAGGGAAACCAGTGTGGTCAAATCCAGAGCGATTTTCCATGAGGTGCTCTGTATCTCAGCTACACCAATCCCATTCTGTGAGTACAGGTGTAAATGTTTGAGGTGCTGTCCCAGTTGTGGCTGTGAGCTCTCCCCAGGGCTGGTTGTGTGTGGGGGGATGATCAGCTGCTGCTGCAGGTGGGAGGTGCTGCATTCCACACTCCCCCTTCCCTGGGAAAAGTTTACAGGCAGTTTTTCACTCGCCTCTCCCAGCATTAGTCAGAACAGCTTATCTCTGGAAATGCTTCAGCTTCAATTTCCACTCATTTCATCAATCATTTCAGACCTTTCAAAGGAGCTGTTTTTTCCCTTGGTCAGGGCTTATAGCTGAGTAATATTTGTTTGAGCAGTGGCAACTGGGAGCCTGCAGAGCATTGGCTTTGGTGACAGTCTTATTTTCAGTGGCAGAGGATGAAAAATAATTCAGAATCTGTTGAGAACAGCTGTTGTGTGGGCCTGGGAGTACAGTGTGATACACTGGCTTTACTGCAACAAGACCTTACTTAAAATCAAGATGGGAAATCAGTTTGTGGTCTCAATTTTATCCTGTAGGAGGAGGGAGAAGTGGTTGTGGCTGGTCTGGAGGAGGTTATCCAGTGAGAGAACAAGGAAAACCATGGTCCTTGTGATAACTGTTCTGTAGTTTTAAAATCTGCTCATTAATTTTACATTTTATTAGTCATGATTAGCATAAGGGATGTGCCCCAGCATTGCAAGTCTTCAGTTTGCTCTTTGTGCTTTGGTAAAACTCGTTTTGAAAGCTGCGGAGGGGAGTGAGAACACACATTAACTCAGTTCTGGAGGGACTGGAGCTTACCTGGAACCTTAACTGAATATACTGATCTTTAAATTTGACTTCAAAGATAATTTCTGGACAGGATGAGATGTTGAATACACATTGCTGTCCTTAATTTCTCCAAACTCATTTTAGCCTGTGTGTATTACAGAAGCAACTCTTACAGCCTGTTCAATATAGGGAAATGTATTTGTAGCTAAGGGTGCAAATTACATAAATTTTAAGAGGGATTAGAGAGTTTAAATTAATGAGACACAGCAAGGATTAGAAAGATGAAAATTAAAGGTGTGTGCAGAAGGGATAGCTGTCTCCAGCTTACATCTTCTAGGCTTTTAGGGAAGGAAATCTTTTCCAGTCCTCTGATTCTTCTTCTTAAATACTCTTATCTGATACGGATGAAAGTTAAAGGTCTGAATGTTCGTCCTGTTAAAATCTCATTCTGGGTTTACCCCATTGCTGCACAGTACCTAATCCAGCATTTAATGCAGCTTTTTTCCTGTGCTGAGCTCAGCAGCTGTATTGGACTAATAGCAAATAAACTGTAAATAAATACATAATCAAGATAATTGGAATTTTTCAAGTGAAAGGTTGCACTACGTTGTTACCACTATATAAATACTGCTCTTATTAATTTGCATAGATCTAATGAGTTCCTGCATAGCTTTAAACAATGTATTAAAAAGAATTGAGTAGGGCTTAGACAGCACCATGCAATTAATCTTCCCTACTTTGTGGGGAATCACACAGGCCTATCTTAAAAGCTTGTTGGCCCAGTTCCCCATCTGTCCTCGCAGCTTCCACAACCTCCCTCCCATTTCCTCCCAAATCTAATCTGTGGGCTTTGCCTTAATCTTTTCCCCCTCACAGTTCTCACCTTGCTTTTGTCAGACAGACTGTTACAGTCACATTAATTTTTGCTGTGCTCTGTATATCCAGAGTTGCTTTAGGCTTCCTTAGCACAAGGTAATGATGATATATTTGCATCAAGGCTGAGCTGGGCTTCCCCCCCCCCCTCCTCTTGGATTCAGTTGGATTATTTAATGCTGATTTTCCTTCCATTTCTTGTGCAGAGTCATTCCCTTCTCTCCCACTGGCTTTTGCCAAAATGCAGCAGGGCTTGAAAAGGTTGTTTTCCCAGGAAATGTGGCGAACACATGGCTCCCCACGGGTGTGCTCCGAGCTCCTGCACTGGGTTTCTGGTGGGGGGGAGCTGCAGTTGTGCTTTTCTCATTGTCAGGCTGGGAGTGAATTGGAATCCTTTGATAATTGTGCTGTGCAAACCAGACTTTAGAGCTGCATCTGTTGTTTGGGTTTGACAGCGGGTCAGAGCTGTAGGAATTGGGGTGGAGGATGTGGAGGGTTGAAGTGCTGGTGGATTGTTCTGGACCTGAGCAGGGAAGGTGTTTTTGGAGCAGCTCTCCAGGCTTTTTCCAAGGGCCCTGTTGCTCCAAACACTGTTTTTGTATAGGCTCTTTTGTATAGGCTCTACTTTTGATAATTAAGAGAACAATTCCCTTAGCTGAAGCCAAGTGATGGAAAACAGCATTGTCAAGGACTTTAAATTTCCAAAGTTTCCAATATAATAAAAGATTTAAAAGGTGATACTGTTCCAGACAAGCCTTTTTTCCTCCTCCCTGTCCTGGAGGGCAGCAACAAGCTCAAAGTCTTACAAGAACCTGCCACATGGAGGTATTTTTCTTGTTTATCATCAGCCTGTCATTGAACACAGAGATTTTCTTTTCAGCATCCCAATAAATTGCTCTTATAGAGCAAATGGATTAAGATGCCAGAAAAAGTACATAGTAGAAATATCTACATCAAAATAATAGCTGGTTCTGTGATAGTGATTGTCTTGCTCCTCTCTGTTCTCTGAGCTCCTGAATGCCTTTCCTGTCCCCTTTGACCCTCAGCTTGTTGAACGCCTCAGGAAAGGATATTACTGTGTTAAAGTCACAGAATTTAATAGTGAGGATATTGTTGTTACTGAGCAGACAGCTGGAGTGTCATTGTGATGGCACCTCGAATGCTGCGCTGCAAAAACTTCCTGGAGTGAAAGTCTGAGTCGATTTGGAGCTCCAGAAAAACTGGTGACTTTGTATCACCTGGGGATAAGGACAACATTGTTTGCTTCACCTACGTAGAAACATTTAAAAGGATCTGCAGGAATTACAAGGGTTTATGAGGCTCTGTTTCTCCAGTGACATCAGTAGCAATATAAACAGCACATCAGCCAGAGGAATCAGCTGGGGGTGACACAAGGTGAAATGATCTAATGCGCTGCTGTCCCTGTGGGAGGACTTCAGTTTTCCAGCAGATTCCTTTGGAACAGCTTTGTTCTCGGGGTCTGTTAGGATCTGTGTGAAGCTGGAAGAGGTGCAGGGTGTTGTTAGAAATGGGAAGTGCAGTTTGATATAGTGCAGGGTTATGAAAATCCACTTTAGTGCAATAGTGAGTGTCCCCACCTCTCACACTGGAGACTGGGGGTTCGATTCCCACCAGTGGTGCCATTTAAGAGTTGGGCTTGATGATCCTTGTGGGTCCCTTCGAACTCAGAATATTCTGTAATTAATAACTTCTGTGAAAGAGGCAGAGTTAGCTTTAGCACAGAATGGAATGGGTTGGGTTGGAAGGGACCCTAAAGGTCACCACACTCCAAGCCCCTGTGGGCAGGGACACCTTCCCCTTTATGTGGGTCCTGGAACACGTGTCCCAGTACATGAAAAGTAGGAATGTGTTCCTTTGGCACTTTGAGATGTTTGAGGCAGTTACTGCACGGAGAGTTATTGGACTTTGTGGTTTAGTTGCCTTTTTTATTTGTTAGGGACAGAAATCACTGTCACTGGCATGAAAGCGAGGTATTGCCACTGGAAAATATGACTTGAGCACTAACTCCTCTGGATTTATGGGTTGATATCACCTCAGGGTTTTAGATTTCTGTCCCTGAGTGCAGCTCAGGAGGCACCACAGCCCCGGGAGCTGTTACCTGGCCAGAACTGGAGCAGCAGGGACTGAGTTGGACACACTGTTGTGAAATATTTCTGCTCAGTTGTCACCAGATGTATCCAAGTGAGATCTTTCCTTTCACTGGGACGTTTTCTATTTGAGAGCGTGTGGCCATTTTTCAAAGGGAGCATTTCATAAGCTGTGAAATAGTTCCCAGTGTGCAGTGGCTGAGGTGTGAAAGCTGCAGGTGTTGGGTTATTGGTTTGTCACAAGGAGAAAATAGCAAAAGCTGGTGGGTCACAGTGTGTGTGACCCTGCAGGGCTGCCATCGGTGACCTGAGCAGTTCCAGTCTCAGTGCAGCCAGAATTGTGTTGGCCTGAAAACCAGTCAGGCTGAGATTTCCTCTCGCTGTCTTTCAGTCCACTGTGGAGTTGGTTTGCAAGCGAAAGGACTTGGACATTGTCATTTTTAGGTTTTGCTGGTGTAATTAATTGTTAATGTTCCCTTTATTTACACTGGGTTTGTATTGTTGGAGCTGAGGAAATTGCTGAAATGGTTGTTTTAATCCACGAGCTTTATAAAAATAGAAACCCAAGAACCAAACCCAAGTGCTTCCTCCCTCTATTTATTTGTTAATAAGTGGTATATTAGGGTTGGATATTGGTGCAAGTGAAATGCAGGAATCTGGCTCATGCTCTGACAATGCTTGGCTTGTGTTTGACATTGACCCTTGTGTTTGTTGTTCTTCCAGATGCTTCTATTAATTCTGACAGCTTTATCAGCTGCGAAAGGGGGCCCTGCCAGAATTCAGTATAAAAACACAACGTAATAGGAACATGAATTTTTTTTCTATAAACCTCCAAGTTCTGGCAAGTGTATTTTAGGCTGCTGAAGTTGGAAGGAGGAAAGTTAATTATTTTCCGAGAAGGTTTAATTTCGATTTGGTGCTTGGGCTAGAAGGAAATTATTTTTTCAGCTGTACATTTTAATTTTAGGAGGTCTTGGGCCAGATTCCTGTTTTCTCTGCATGTTCTGTGGGTTGACCAAGTTTGTCATGGAGTTGTGTATTTTTGCATGTGTGGTCTCCTCTTCCCTCAGAAGTTCCATAGTTGGAGTGAGTGTGTGTTCCAACGTGATGCAGAGTCTGGATTTTCCTCTCCCTTTGAAAGTCTGTTACCATTGTGACAGTAGATGATTGAAATAATTCAGTGGCAGACTTTCAGCTGCTCTAAATAGCAATAACCTCAGGACCTGTAGTGCTTAATGTGGTTATAAAAGTTCCTTTATTTTTCACACTTTCGCTACTGTTTTCAACCTTTCTGCATATGTGAGTAGCAGTGAGGGAAAATACTAACAGTCTTTTTATAGAAAATATTATCTTTTAGACTTTTGTTTCAGTAGAAACAAATACATTCTCTACCCATTCCTCCTCGAGTCATTAAAAAGAAGGGGAAAAAAATTAGGGAAGAGGCCTGGATTAGTAGGGGAGTCTTAAAACGTGTCAGGAGGGTTAACAAAATGCATGAGAACATCACAGAAGGGTTTTCTTTGAGGCTGATTGGAGTCTGTAGAGAACAGTCTGCAGGAACAGCCTGTCTCAGGCTGCAGCTGGAACTTGTGCTGTGGCTGTCACGGGGCCTGGGATTAGTTTTGGTTCCCGGCGTTGGAGCTTTTGAGAAGTGTGGGTTGTAAAGATCAGGTGAGTAAGTGAATAATATTCAGCGTGGAAAATAATTAAGGCTACATGACAGAACACATCAAATGCCTCGTGCACAGAAGGGATTCCCAGTGAACACCAGCCAGGCTGGATAAAAAGAGCTGCTGCATTTACCGAGTTCACATTTACTGAGTTCACATTTACTCTCCTCTGGCCATGGGCAGCTGCTGGTGCTTGACAGATGGAGCCTTAAGTGCAGATCAAGGTTGATCTGGCAAATGGATTCCTCTGGCTTTGTTTGGCCTTTGTGTGTAAATCGTGGAGAGGTGACTCTGCCCAGGGCTGGGACGAGGCTTCAGCAAGGCTGCCCCGAGGGGGAGTTCACACCATCCTGATCATTGTGCTTTAAAATGAAGGAAGAAAGGTGACACACCAGTGTGGAAACAGAGTAAGGACACTGTAAGATCAGCTTTGCAACTGCTGCACTAATTCTGTATGAAAGGCTGCCCAGAGCTGTTTACAAATTTAAACAATAGGAAAATATTTTTCACTTCAGAAAAGACATATTTTGGAAAAGAAAGATGATTTTTCGGTGCTGCTGGCTACCTGCAGGTAGGCCAGTGTCAGCTTAGCAGGCACTGAGGGGGCCTCACACATGAGCTCACTCTGGGTGTCAGGATTTGCATCCCCATAGGCTGCACTCCTGCAAACACAGTGTTGTGTGTAAATCATCCTCACTCAAGTGGCACATTTAATTTTCTGAACACGTGTTTCTGTTCAGGGCTGCACCAACAGCTTCTAAAATGGATTGATCTCTGTTTGCTTAATCAGGAGGATGAAGGGATGGGTCAGGCCTGGGGAGTAGCAGTGGCTGTGATTGTTTCTGGGGCTGCACAAATAAAGCCCAGCCAGATTTTGGTGAGGTGTTGGATTTTGGTGAGGTGTTGGATTTTGGTGAGGTGTTGGATTTTGGTGAGGTGTTGGATTTTGGTGAGGTGTTGCTGTTTATTACAGACAGGGAGCTAAGGGAGAAAATTAACCATTTGGTGTTTGGGGTGGGCTTGGGGACAGAAGAAGTTTCTCTTCCAAGCCCTCTTGGTGAGCCTCTTTTCTCTGCTGGAACATGAGTTATAATCCTGCACGGCCCAGTACAAGAACTGTTTAAACTCAAAGCCAGGACAGTTTTCACATCAAGTGCAGCTCCATGGAAAAGCTGTGCACTGTTTATTTCTTCCAGTGTCCCCATTGACTCCTTACCAAAACTTGGGGAAACAAAGTGAATGGGAAGTGCATGAGAGTAAAGACTCTGTGTCTTGAGTGATCCTTAATCCCTCCAGATTTTGGTGTTGGCCAGTTGTCCACACTACTCAAAGGCATCGGGGAGGGGATTCAGTTGATTTCATGTAGAACGTGACAACTTCTTCTCTTGGCTTATTATCACCCCCGAATTTAAGGTCCCCGAGGAATTCTCTGTAGCCATTGGCCCAGTGGGTTGTAAATGGCACATTATGGGGATTTTACTCAAAAAGGAAGTGAAGGCTCTGAGTGAAGTGAGGTCATGTAGTGGATTCGTGGGGCTGCTTGTCTTTTGTGTCTCCCACATTTAGAAATGAGTGTCCATGAGGAGCTGTGGGAATTCAGCCAGTTGAGGTTTGGGAGACAGGTGGTTACGTGGGTGTTTGTGAAATATCACTGAGAAGTGCTGGGAGCAAATGTGGCCCCTCCAGCAGAAGTTTGCTGTGGCCTTAAAGGACCAGAAAAGATTGTTTTAGATATCATGTGTGCAGTAAAACTTATCTGTTGCTAAAGGAGGAGCTCTTAGCCTAATTGGTTGTTTAATTAATTTTTTTTTTAGCAGCCTGGACTCTTATTCCCACCCTTCCTCCTCCCTTTTCATGTGTTTAATTGGAAAAGCAAAAAGTAATCCAAGACGGGCTGAGCATCCACAGTGTCTTTACTTTCAGTGGGGCAGTTTTTGGTGACACAACTTTCTGTAGGAACGTTTTGCTTTGTATCAGGATTGTCAATGAAATATGTCTGAATGCATCTTAGAAGGAGAACTGTGCAGTGTCGTGGACATGCTTGAAATGTGCCGGAAAATAATTGGTGTGGGAAATGCTGTAGCTGGGGGCCTGAGCTGCAGAGCAGTTGCTTTTATGAAATTGGGAACTGCAGAGTACAATTAGCTGTCATTAATTTTGTTGAATAGAAATATGTTCCATTTATTGTACAATCAGGAGCCAGGCTTGAATGACTTTAAATAGATGAAATCTAAATTATACTGACAGTCCATTAAACAGCAGCAAAACCCCTTAAAGAAAATGGATTCACTATGATACCAGTTTATAATAAAATCATTTGCCAAGTAAGAACTATAGTCCAGGCACTGGGAATACTCCTGTGAGTTTCAAATGAACACAGTAAATTGGTTGAACCATTTATTGCAGAGCTGGGCTGGGGCTCCTCATTCCCTGACAAGGAGCCAGCAGCGTTGCTTGAAATCTGCTCGGCAGGAGGTGACACTAAAAGATCACACTGGCAATTTGTTTGTTGTCAGCCATATGGGGGAAGAGAGGCGACTGTACAGCTCCCTACCTGTCAGGGGGAATATTGTTCTGGCTCCAACCACGTGCTTGGCATTCCCGGTGCCCTCCTCCCCGTGTTTCTGTTTGTCACTAAACCATCGTGCCAAATGGATTGCCTTGCTTGGCGATTTGTTTCCATTACTGACCTTCCTCTGCAAGGCTTTGGCAGTTTTCCTGTGTTTCGGAGAGAGGCAGGTTCAGATTTCAACATTTAGGAGTCGCTGGATGTTGCAAATATTGATTTTGATCCTTTGAAAGGTTCCACTTGGTTATTAATGATCTGGAACTGCTAATAGCCCGCTCCTGATCACATTTAACTGGGCTGGGGGTGGTGCTGAAGGGTTGTGGCATTTAACTTCAGGCACCTGAGACACTGGTCATGTCTCCGGCTTCCCACTGGGTTTGGCTCAAGCAGAGGCATTTCTGAAGCACAGAATTGCCTGATCAGGCTTTTCACTGGTTGGCAGAGGACGCTGGGACTGCCAAGCCTTTTCATTTTAGGCACCAGAATGGAGGAATGTAAATATCCTTTAATTCTGGAATGTAAATATCCTTTAATTATTTGCCAATCCCACAGCTTGCATTCAGGATTTGTGTGTATCTATGTACACTCGTGTGTAAAGAGTGTCTCCTTGTCTTTTAAGCCCTCACGTATCACAGGATCAGTGAGGTTGGAAAAGAATTCCAAGACCATTGAGTCCAAAGAATGACCCATCCCCACCTCGTCCCCCAGCCCAGAGCACTGAGTGCCACATCCAGTCATGGGATGGGAACTCCAGACCTCCCTGGGCAGCCCCTTCCAGTGCCTGACCACCCTTTCCATGGAGAAATTCCTCCCAGTGTCCAACCTGACCCTCCCCTGGATGTTTCCTCACATCCTGTCCCTTGTTCCCTGCGAGCAGAGGCGCCTGGAATTTGCTTTCCAGAGCTTCCAACACGGAATATCCGATGCAAAGCAAAATGAGGGAAAGAATCCAGTCAGGTACTGGGATGTCAGAACTCTGGAATTGTGTATGTTGGAGCTGTGGTGTCACTGCAAAGGCTGAGCTCGGCTGTCGCCATCCATGGCAGGGGGTTGTAGACAATTCCTTGACAATGGCTTTCAAGGAATATTTTCCCTGGGGAAGTGTGGTGCTGTGCAGAGAGCCTCAGGCTTTGTTTCTTGGATGATGCAAGCGGTGACTCATTAGGTAAAACGTAAAAGGGTTCTAATTGTGAAGCTGGTGACCACAAAACCTGCAGCGTTTCAGCTGCTAAAGGCTCAGAAAATGGAGGTGGTTGGTTTTTTTTCCCCCCCTAAAGATCTTTATGTCCAAGTATTGAAGCTCTAATTTTAAAAGCAGCTTTTAGTGTGGGAATATTAATGTAACCCTTCAGAACTAGGGCACATCTGGTGACTATCACAAGCCCAAAGGCAGAATGACTCTGTGCCATGTGTCAGGGAAACGCTTCATCTCCAGTGGGACATTTTACACGGAATAGGGAAGGAAGCAAATGCACTCCTGGCTGGGGACAGGCAGTGAATCCAAGGGCTGTGCAGGGAACTTGCTTCTTTACTCTGTTTTCCATTTTAGTGGCAAAGGTTATGAAAAGCCTTTTTATTTTTATTTTTTCCCTTTTCTGTTGGAGTGTTTTCTGGCTTATCACCACTAAACTCTGTGCTGGTTGACTTGTCCCAGGTCCTTGGCAGCTGCCACATGGATGTTCCTTTGCTGTGGAGAAAGCCAGAGTGTGGATTTGTAACACACCCATTTCCCTTGGGATGACTCGCTTCATCCTTGCCTTTATTTCCTAATAAATGCAGGAAATTAAGTTGTACTTGACCGAAGTTGCATATGCAGAAGTTCTGTGCAGCCCTACAGAGCTGAAATGGTTCTGGAAGTGTGTGTTTGGTGCAAAAATAGGGTGATAGAGTGATTAGCCAAGGAAGCCTGGGGTAAGACAAGGGGGCAGGAACACTTTGATCCAGTTGAATTGGGTTGGATCAAACTGTCTCAATGTCTTTTGAAATGTGGCTTAGAAAACTCTGAAGCTTTGGAGTGTTTCTGTAGAAATATAAAGATGTTCATGAAAAAATCATTCAGAGGATAATAGTGTTTTTAGTATCTTCTGTGGTTTGATGATAGTTTATTTTAATGTATATAAATAGGGACACCATGACTGTCCTTTGGATATTGGTTTGGCTCTGGGAGCAGCATCCTTGTTGTTGCAAGCAGTGTTTTCTCTGGTTTCTAAGGTCATTATCATTCATCAGACACTTCTTTCCCACCCCTGCACTAATTCTATTCCAGAGGCACTGCTTTTGTTGTAGTTATTGCCCAAGACTGTTTTTAATACAACAGACCTTATGTTACAGCAGCCTCGTAGAGTCCAGTTGTCGAAAGCAAACAAAAATAATTACTGTGTTTCTGTCATGTCAAATGTAATTTGAGAAAGCCCAGGCCTTCCCTGAGGTAAATCTAATTTATTTTGCTGTGTTTGTTCTCTGATAGGTTGCCTTGGTTTTCTTCACAATTAGAGGAGAAAATACGTGAGTGCTCAGATTTTAATGGGTGCCCACCAAAGATCTGAGTGGTCTCCTCTCATTTTGATCTGGTTCATAGACTGTGACCTGGTCATTGTTATTAACTCAATCCATAGTGGTCTTTAATTGACTTTCTTTTTGTTTTCCTAGCCAAGTGTCTATTCAAATCAAAGTTAATTTTTATGCAGTTAATTCCCTTATTTATCATCATAAATAGTTTCTATTTTTAGATCACACTCGGAATAAATGATGTGTTATGCAAATGAAATTGGTGGTACTTCCAAAGCTTGGGCTGTATTTTAATTTAGCCTGGTTTTGTGTTCTTTCTTGGAGGTCCAGAAGTTAATTTCCATTATTTTTGAAATCTTGTCTCTTTTAAAGATTGCGTTTATATCGAAAGTCGCCGGCCGAACACCCCCTACTTCATCTGCAGCATTCAAGACTTCAAACTGGTAAGGAACATTTTCACATCTCCTTTTCCCTGAGATGACAATATTCCTTCGCCTGTGTCTGTTCCTGCAGCTCCTCCTGAGTCCGTGTTTCCCTGGTGAACAGGAGCTGTTTGGCTGCTGGGGCTGGGGCAGGTTCAGTGAACTGGGCTCTGGAGTTCACAATATTAACATTGAGTGGAGTGTTTTTTGGAAATTGTGGCTCAGGGAGTTTAATTCTTCCTGGGAAGTTAAACTTGGCTGTGCTCTGCCTCCCTCCAGCCCAGCGGGGTGACTGGGAGCACTGGGAACACTGGGCTGGAGTGTGGCAGCCTCTTCCTCCCGGCTGGGGGACCAGGCCAAGACACCAGCTGGATTTGGAAAAAGAGAAAATAGAACTCTTTAGCACTTTATTCTTTAAAACCAAAAAGTCGGGGGCTCTTGAGCAGGTCAGAGCTGTGGTTTGGCCCTTGCTGTGTGAATTTGCCCCACTCCTGCCCCCTGAGCAGGACTTTGGTGTCTGACCGGAGTTCCAGTGGGAGAGTTGCAGGTGGCGGGTCATGGGAAAAGCTGCAATAAGCCATAAATGCCTTTCCTTTGTTTGCTTCACTTCACTGGTTTTGAACTGAATACATTTTAAAAGTGAAAT
The DNA here is from genome assembly GCA_013390025.1 of Pitta sordida. Lineage (NCBI taxonomy): Eukaryota > Metazoa > Chordata > Aves > Passeriformes > Pittidae > Pitta > Pitta sordida. The sequence goes on from WEKX01003493.1 coordinate 97,562, forward strand.
TGCTGTAACCTACCTGGAGAGTGTGAGGGAGTTGTCTGCATCTTAAAATAAAAAAGCAACCAAGAAGTTCCTAGGCTGTTTTTCCCTGCTGATTGGGGTATTTTGTGCTGCCTGTGTCCCAGAACATTATATTAATCTCTCTTTAGGGCTAATTCATTTTCCCTGGATTAATACTATCCTCTTTCAGGATTCAAGGCCAGATTATTTTTAAGGACTTCAGTTGGGAACAGACTGGTTTGCAGTGCTCAGATCTGTCTTTGCTCTCTTGCCCTGTATGGTTTTATTGGTTATCAGTTCCTTCTCTCTCATTGCTGACACTCAATATTTGCTCTGGGTTGTGTTGGAGTTTGTGCTCTCCCTCCTCCAGGGGCGGCTGAACCCGTGGTTGGGTTCAAGTGGTCTGTAAATCTGGATTATGCAAGGTCATGAGCAGCTGTAAAGCAACTTTTCTAACTTTGGTTTTGCCTTGGGAAACACTTCTTTTCCCAGTTTAAGCCTGTGTTATCCAGCTTACAATGCCAGTTACTTTAAAAATAACAAACAGCAAAATACAGCTGGGAGGCTGGAATGTGAGGATAAAGCCTGCAAAGGGCACAACAATGTGGCTTTAAAACCTTCTGGACACTGACTGTTGAGTAACTACAAGGAGGAGGAGAATGATATTTCGTAGAGCACTAAAACTGGGATCATTAACATGTGGTTCAGCATTTGCCTACTGGAGATGTTTTTGTTCCAGAACAATCTTACAGCTTGGGGTTTAAATTACACGGGCAAGTCAATAACATGGAAGCAGTTAATGCCTGGGTGCATTAAAAAAACATCAGTTCCTCTGATTCTTTTTTTTTTTTCTGGGAGAAAATGCTCAGGTTGTTTACATCCAGAGTTGTCTCCTGGCTGTCAATCCTTCCTCCTTCCTCCTGCCATGGCACCGGGGCGTTGTTAACAAAGCCGCTGTCAAAAATGCAAATGTTCCAGTCGCAGGAAGTTCTGAGAGCTGCTTTTTTGTTCGCTGTAATTTGGCACGAGTCAAACATCTTCCACATCGACACTGAAGTATTTCTTAAATAGTCTTTGGTGCTACAAATACCTCGATCAAAGCGCAGGGAGCAGAGCAAGGATGACTGAGCCGTGGTTTGGTTGGAAGGGAACGGAGGGAATTGTCTGACCTGCACATTGGAACTGGAGGAGTTCTGAAATAAGCAGCTGAGGATCAGATGTTGCTTTACCCCCCTCAATGCTGGTTTTTGCAGAATTGATTGGATCGTCACTCCTTTCGTGGAGTCCTTCAGCAGAGAGCCTGGCTCCAGTTCCTTCTCCTGTTTTTGTGGGTGCTGAGCTGCAGTCGAAGCTTTGCTCAGAATAAACCAAACCTGCCCCAAATCACTTTGATCTCCCGAGTTCCTGGCAGAAGAAATGGATCTGGGATTTCTTGAGGAAATAGCAGAGGAGCTGCTCAGCCAGTTGTGTTTATTATTCACACACCAGTACCCACCACCCCATTGCTCCCAAAAAGAAATTAAGTTGGTTTTTTTTTTAATTGATGTTTTGAAACTGGAAATTTTCACTGAATTTCTTTTTGGGCCAGGCCGTTTGAAGAAACAGGTTTTAATTCTCTTCAAGCTGAGGGTATTGTTTCACAGCAATAGAGTTTTTATTAAATATGTAGTAGTATTTAATGGTTTTCTTTTGTAGTTTAAGCCTTGGCAGATTCTTTGCATTACAATCAGTGTGTTATAAACAGTGAAGTTTCCCTTTATCTCTTTGTTACTGGTTAACAAGTCCTAAAACTCAGTCCATTCTCTTTATCTTAATTAAAATATTGATTGTGATTTACTTCCAGATGATGAAAATACATGATTAAAACACATCTGACTGGCTTGGACGAGGAAAAATGCCATTAATATGCAGCAGTTCAGTTCCTGTGTGTGCACAGGGGTCACCGAGGTGCTGCCGATGCTCTTTTGCATTGGACCTCAGTGACCTGGAAGGAAACTGCTGCAGGACTGGGATATTGGGGATAGGAGGGAAGAGGAGTTTGGATAATTTGCTGTTTGTGCTCAGTGGCCCCACCAGAGGCACAGGGAGGTGTTTGGGGAATCCTCAGGGACATCGCTGGGTGTGGAAACCTGTGAGCTGCAGCTGTGGACAGACACTGTCTGTCACCATTGGTAATATTCCAATAAAATTGTTCTCCTCACCTTAACTAGCCAGCTGTTGACTTAAATATATGATGCAAGAGCAGTAATTACATTGCAGCTATGAATATATTAATTATGTGGTGCATCTAAATCCAGGCGTATCCAGCTCTGGCTTCACGTCTCAATTTAAATATCAAAAGTATCCAGAGCCACGGCTGCTGGAAATGGGTTTATATCTGCATGCAGAGATCGGGAGTAAAATAAGATGACTGAGTATTAGTGTTTTGGGAGAATGAAACAAAGCACAATGTGGAACTTAATGTCTTAACTTCCATCCCAAGGAAAAGTGGGAGGTGTGAAAACGTGGCTGGTCATGGAACATTACACGTAGGAGTGTGTTGAGGATAAAGTTCTGATTAATTTACTGAAACCAAAGCAATTCCAGCTTCACTTCTAAGTTTGGAAGGGGAAAAAAAAGACACATCCAAAATGACAGAGAAGGTGGAAGTCTCATCCAAGGAGTTGATATGTGTTTTCTCTGGGATAACAAGTGGAGGCGAAGGGAGAAGTGAAGGCAACGAGCCCAAGGAAATGGCATTCAAAGGAAATGGAGCATCTCTGCCCAGGGTACAAGCTGATGTCCACAAATAAAAGAGATCTTGCAGATCAGCCCTTTAAACCTTTCTTGGTGTGAATTTCCAGCTCGGATAACTTCAGTCCAAACTGCGTTTTTAAGGTTTTCCTGTTTTCCAGAGGGACCCAGAGCCCGACCAGCAGGTGGATTTGAGCTGTTTCCTTCTCCTTTCTCATATTGTGGCTTAATTTGATGCCACATTTAAAACGCTGATGGGCACACTTTGAATTGCAGCGTCAGAGAGGAACTTTTGAGCCAGAAACCCGCCGAATTTGCCATACAAAAGAAAACATTATTAATTGTGATGCTGTTGCCCTTTGTGCCTGGGTGTTTATTTGATTGAAGCATCTTGACTGTGGAGCTTTCTCCTTGAAGCCTGATTTGAATGGAGTACACAGCTGGATTGCCCCAGGGCCTTGTAACAATTTATAGTCTGGATGGAAAGGCAGAAGTGCATAAAAAGACAGTTGTGAAACGCTGCCAGTGCCCTGTAATAGAAAATCTGGGTATGATGACCTTGTCTGGGTGGGCCTGTGGGATCGTTTTACTCTGATCCAAAGGATTATAAAATGGAAAGTGTTGCATCTCACCTGGAATAAAGAAGGAAAAAAAAAATCAAAAGAATTTTGTTTGTCTAAATTATGCAGCCCGTGTTTCCTCTCCTTTGCATTCCCCCTGCATATGGCCTTGCATTTTAGCAAACATGTTAAATTTACATCTGCTATTCTCTGCACTCTTAGAGGAGCTGGTGGTTTTTTTTTTTTTAATGCAAATATCTGGGTGAGGTTTCTGTAGCCACAAGCATTTATGTATTTAAAAGCCTCATTTTGTTTGCAGATGAATTGATGTTCTGTTCCTCAACTGCAGCTGAATTAATTTGTGGTAAATTTTTCCTGGCCAGTTACAAGGCAGCATGACCTTTCCTTTTTGAGGTGGAAAAAATGCTGATTAATATAGATTTTGCTTCTCCAAATTCATCTCTCCTACAGTCAAGAAAAAGCAGGGAGGTTTTTTTCCTCCTCCAAATCCTTGCTAAACTTTTTCAAGGCCAGATCAGACAGGATTTGGAGCATCCTGGGGCAGTGGAAGGTGTCCCTGCCCAGGGCAGGGGGTGGAACTGGATGAGCTTTAAGGTCCCTTCCAACCCAAACCTCTCTGGGGTTCCATGATCCTGGAAGTGCTGCCCCATGACTGCTCAGCTCAGCTCATTTTGCTGTGAAGGAATGGAACAGACTCGCTAATAAGAGCCAGACGAATGAGACGTTTGAAGGAGCACTGAATTATTTAAAATAAAAAATCTAGCCTGCAAATGAGATTGGCTTTTATGTCTAATGTGAAGCAGATTGAAACGCTGCTGTGATTACAGTGGGGCACGTGTGGGGTGGGAGATTAGCGTGAAAATGTGGGTACAAGGGCTTTGAAGGAAGTGGCAAGGAATGATGAAGAATCAGAGGTGACAGTTTAAGGATTGCATGGCAGGAGCTGCACAGTGATTAAATTCACTGATGCTGTCACTGAGCCGTAAGGCTGAAGATAACATTCTCTCCCTCTGCTGAAAACAAGAATCAATACAAACTCCTTGACAGGGGCTAAATTATTAAATAGAGCCTTCCTTACAATGTTTCATTATCTGGGATTTACCTCAGCTGGTGATTTGTCAGCAGTGCCGAGAGATTTGCTGGGCATTTTGTATTAAAATAATTCCAGATGCATATGAATCCATTTTGATAATTCCCTTCCTTTTTTACAATACTCCTCTGTCTATTTTCTTTTGGTTTCTATTGCCCAGCTGCCACTTTGAATTCTCACAGATATTAAGCTGTGGGGCACAGGGAGGTTTGGTCTTGTCACGTATGTGTAAAAATAAATTCTTTTTTGTATAACAGACTGTTCTTTAAGTGCTGAGTTGATTTGCTGCTCTCAGGGTGATAAATTCGTGAGGTATTTGCAGTGTCTTTCAGGTGAGAGTTCAGGATTGAAGAAAGAGGCACGGGGCTGCTCTGTGGATTTATGGGTATTGGAGTTCCTCTGAACTTGGTTTGAAAAATAGAGCAACATTCTTTTTATTTTGTGGTATGTCTTCTGCAGGCAGGAGCAGAAACCATCCGTTCTGAGGCAGCTAAACCAGCATATTTTGCATTCCCAGGGCGCTCAGAGCTGCGTGGAGACGCTGTGTTCAGCCCTGGCTGATGCTGCCAAACATCTCTAATTTCATCATTGTCGTTATTTTGTCAATTCAGGAGTATTTAGCATTTTTGTGGCTTTTTTTTGGGTTTGTTTTGCTTGGTAGCTTTGATAGGGTAATGCACCAATGCACCTCAATTAATTTCTGCAGAGCTGCAATGTTATGTCACAGTTTCATCATTGTCTTTTGGAAAGGGAGAGAGAGTATTCATATTTGGAGAGTTAAAACAGATGGTAGCATTGTTCAGGATAAGGATTAAACAGCTGGAAGTTAAGACTGTATGTATGTTTTTTAGGGCTCAAATCCAGCTCTTCCTCCATTTCCTTCCATATGGGCTGGGGATCTTTGCAGTGGAAACCCAGACCTTACAACTTAGGGGCTACATAAAAAAACCAAAGCAAAACATCAACCAAATACAAAAATAAAAAAGACCCTCACAGAATAAGGTGTTTTTATTTGGGGTTTTCTGTTGGTGTGGTTTAGGGTTTGTGTTATTTTTTAATGTGATTGCCTGTTTGTTTTTGCCCCGGTTCAGAGGCGTTTTCATTGCTGGCTTGTTGCCACATGAAAATTGAAGGTCTGCCTGGAGCCTGTTGGGGATTCACTCCCCAGGAAAGGCTCTGGATCCCTCTCCCTGCCCAGCCCCCGTGTGCCAGCAGGGCTCTGGAGCATTCCGGGTGTGCTCACTCCAGACAGGCCCCTAATCCGAGCTGACGATCCCTGTCAGCTCGTTTTACATCACAAAATTGCTCCCATTCACTGAAAGCTGGTTCATTTGGAGAGCCAACTTCTGGATGGAACAGCAAAGGGAATTTTAAGACTTGCAGGGGGACAGGAATGGGACGGAATGTGATATCCCACACTTGGGGCAAAATTGCTATTGTGTTATTTTCCCTGATTTTATAAGGAGGAGAAAGCAGGAAGCACAACTGATATAAATTTCATTAGCACAACATCCCCTCCCCCCTTCTGCCTGTGAGCTGAGGATGAGCCCAGACACAGGGAAGAGCAGGAATACACCAGTTGTGCTTGTGGAGCATAATCCAGATGGCTTTTTCCATGCTGTGTTATCGAGAGGGATGTGTGGCTCCTAAATTGTAGATAAGAACCCCTTTAATAGCAATGGATTGATTGTAGGTACAGGAACCATAGAATTAACACCCCCCTGTGTATTTGACTTGCCTGTATTTATAGTTTGGTCCTTTTTGGCACAGTAGCATATTCTTCACATTTTGCCTGCTTTTTAATTTTTTTTTTCTGTCTCGTTTCCTCCTCCTTACTCAAAGTAAACCTGTTTCCTACACCTGGTGCTGAGATAATTGACTGCTAAATAAATCATTATGTGCCAGCTTGAAAATGTGGAGGAAAAAAAATTGTTATTTCTAGCTCTTAGGGAAAAAATTATCAAATTGTACATTAGCTGCATTTTATGTAGCAAGAGAAAATGGAGTTAGAATAAATTTAGCCGTGTCCTCTAGTGTTGAATAGTGAGGGCATCTGTCATGTTTAATAATGCTTCTGACCTTTGGGATTATTGAAGTTGAAATTTTCTCTCTGGTCATTTGGGGGTACTTGAGCACTGTCAGATTTCTGGTGTCTCTGCTGAGCCTCCAAAGACACATTGTTATGCTTCGTAAGCTGGTGGAGATAATTCATTAAAGAAATTTGTTTTCCTGCTTTCAAAAATGGTTTCCTTAAGGAACGGGAAATGTCACCGTGGTCACTGAATTTTCGCGTGTGTCCCATCCCTCGCCATTGCTGCGGCCACACTGATGTGCTTTGAATTGCTCGGCCAGGTAATGAAGATGCTCTTAATGAATCTCAAGTGCTCAGTGCGGTGTGGAGGTGTAGGACACAATAAACATCCCCAACGTGAGCCCTGAGCTGTCGGTGACCAGTGGGGAGCGGGTTTGGGTGTTATTCCAGCTGGGAACTGTCACAATAACCACAGTGTAGGGCAGCTGAGAGGCACAAGCCTCTTGCCAAGCTTATAAATCCTGTCTGGGTGCTTAAAAATAAAACATGAGCGGAAGAGGGTAATGCATCATGTGAGGTGGACTCCTTCGGTTTTTCCAGCTGTGCTGGAGGAAGTTCAATGGAGCTGCAGTGTTGCCTTATGGAAAACATCCCCAAGAGTGCCGAAGTGGAGTTTTTGTTGTGAGAACTCTGTTGTCAGAGCTGTAGGACAACAGAGCGTGGCTGGAGGTGGGAGGTGACAAGTGTCTGCAGGGTTGGCAGCCTTGGTACAGAAACATCACTCTGTAGGCTTGTGAGTGGAGTCAGAAATCTCCCTTCCCGCCCCGTATGGAGTTGGTTGGACTCTTTCTTCCAGTATTTCCTGGTTTCCTTCAGATTTCAGGCCATGGGAGCACCGAAGGTTATTGGCACACACGAGTTATGGGGCAGTGCCCTTTTACCACCTTGTGTCCAAGGGGTCGATTTTTGTGTCATTTAAAAAATGCTGGGAAAGGTGTGAGTTCCTGAGAGATCAAAAGCTGGAGTGTGGCAGGGAGAGCAGTGTGGGTGCTCCTGGAATCCCTGGGGTGTGTCTGAGCCCGAGGGGCAGCAAAGGAAAGTCTCCCCTCTCCCCCAGCAAGGACTGATGGAGCCACTTAGGGAAATGCTTCGAGTCAGCTCCACCTTGTGACTGTCTAACAGAGCTTCAGATCTGATGTAAATTCTCTCCTCTCTGCAGGAGGGGCTGTTTGGGGAGCGGGGTCGGGGTTGGGGGTGGCAGGAGCTGAGTGTCACACACACAACCTGTGCTGCTCCCTGCCTGGGACTCGGGGCGAGGAGAACATGGGGATGTGATGGATGCGCGTTTTTGACACTGTAGTCACTGAACACTAATCCGTGGAGAATTTGAACTTGTAATTTTGATTAAAGGGATTGATTTTAAATCAGCCCGAGTTCGTTTTGGGCCATTAGAGGGTATTTAAAAGCAAAATAACTTTAATTAAATTAGTAGTGCGTAAGCATCCTGCTCTGCTTTCTAGGCAGAGCTTCTGTGGGTTTTACAGTTTTCTTCCCTTCAGTTGTTTGTTGGCACATTTTAAGGTTAAAAGCAACACAAAATTATTAAACCCAAAAAATTCAGGCTGAGCAACTCTTAAACTTCAAGTCAAGTTTTTCCTCTGGGAATATCCACAGGTTATATTGTTGTGTAAAACAATTCCTGTCTGTCCACCTGAATATTCTCTTAATACACCTCATGTAAGGAACGCTGTATAAACAACAAAGTGCTTCCCTTTTATTTGTAAAACATCCTTTTCAGCCTACAAACACGTCTAAAACATTCAGTTTATGGAAAGAATCAAATGAGTGAGATAAAAGAATATATACGTTTCACTGCTGTGAAGTAGAAAGGCATAATTTATGCTCTGTGTCTCCCTTCGTTGTGATTAGTGACCTGAGGCTGTTGAACTTCCTCTTTATGGATTGGGGAAATGCTGCGACAGTTTTCAAGGGAATTGCTCTCTTCGAGTTTAAAGAGATGAAAATGGGTCTGCTAACAAGGACCAGCTTCAGTGTGTGCTTTCATATTCTTCGTGTTTTTTTTAAAAAAAAAAAGGCAAAAAAAGGCAAAGGCAATTGGATGCTTTGATATGTGGGAACTCGAGGACCCTGCGAGGCTGAAACTGCAGAATGTGGAATATCAGCCAGTGCTGCAATGTGTGGCAAGGAATCTGCAGGAAGGTGTTGCCTGGGATGCTTTTTGGAATGTCTGATGCTTGAATGTTTTATTTCACCTTTTTGGAGGTGCCGAACCCTCAGTGAGCTCCAGGCCTTTGAGGCTCAGCTTCCCAGAGAGATGGGATGGCCGGAGCTGATGACAATTCTGGCTTCTCCGATGGGCTTCAGTTGTGGTTTAAATGGGTTTCTCCCTTTAACATGGGTTGAAGCCAGGGAGAACTCCTAATTTTATCACATCATCTCCAACACTTTAATTTCCCCCCAGAGAAAGCCTTGCTCAGCAGTTTGAACACCTGGATTCATGGAGATGTTAACAACGAGCTTCCAAGTCCTGCTGGGAAGATGGCATTTGGTAAAAGGAAAGTAATTTAAATCACGAGCTCTCTCTAAACCAGTCAAACCAACTTTCATACACGTTCCCTGAATAACTTGTAGTAATTTCTCCATTTTTTACGGTGCTCTGCCAGTTCCTGCATTTAAATGTGATGGTTGCCCACAGAACTCTCCTGTTTTCAGTAAGTCTGTGAAAGAATTGGCTGCGAAGATACACTTGATATAAACCCTTGTGCCCAGAACAAGGGGAAAGGAATAAACCTTCATTAACGGGAGGATTTCTGAGGCAAGAGCCCTGGAATCTGGCAAAGATGGGTTCCATCCAATGCCTCTCGTAATAAAGTCAATTAATTTGAATTCTGCATGAGGCCTGAATGGTTTTTGGAACTCCTAGCTGGTCTCAAAGCATTCTGCTGCTGGATCTCTGACTGAATTAACACCTTGACTTTTTTAAATGAGAGCTATTAGAAGCTTCATTTGTTAGAGCTGTAACGCTGTGACGATTCTATTGCCCAAGACAAATGATCAGCCTTAGAATTGTATGTTAGCGTGGCTGGCTGGTCACTTCAATTCAAACCAGAGTGCGGATGGTGTCCGTGCTACCATGTGTTTAAAAATACATTTCTTTATTTCAGAACCCCTAGTGGATCCTCTTAGTTTTCTGTATGTTCACATTTTCAGTATTTTTTTCCCTTTGTGTCTCCCTCACAACTTTTCCTTTTGAGCGTTTTTTTCTCCTAGCAGGTAAATGTGTCCATTTTATTCTCGGGGTTGTTATTTCTGATTTTAGTGGTTTCAATATCTGGCTATTTCCAGATGAATGGAGCCCATCTTTCCAATCTTGGGGGTTTAGATTAGATTGCAGCCCGTGGAGCTGATTTGGGGGATGTTTATTTAGTGCTGATTTACATATAAATGCAAAAAAAACCCCATAAAGTCTGGAGTTGCTAATTCTGGCTATTGATATCTGCTGCAGACAGCAGCAATCTGTGTTAGAAATCCCCTGTGTGATAAGAGACAGTTGTATCTTCTTACAACTTGACATTTTTTTAAGATTGCTGTTTTCTCTTCTTGATTAGCTGCTCTGGTTGTTGCACATTAATTACTGACAGGGTTTTTATTAAGGCTGTGTCGTGCCCCTGTTTATCAGCCTGGACACCCTCAGATGTACAAAGCTGATTTTTTTTTCTGATTTCCAACATCAGCTTGTTGTCTAAGGCAGGGGCTGGGAGCAGGTTCCTAGAGGATGTGAACATTGAAGTCACTGACCATTTCATAAGCAAATTACATCCTCGGAGGAGCTGCACAAGGAAACATTTACTTTCCAGGCGTTTATTTTCCAAACACGCTTTGTTTCCTCATAGGAACAGCGTTGGCTTTCTTTGTGAAATAGCCAAGTCACAGGATATGGCTGATCAGCCTTTATTTTTTTTTTTTTTCCCCTTTAATTTTTATAATTTCAACCCCCAGCCTGTTTGCAGAGGTGCTTTAATTTTTCCTGTCATAAAATTCCCCTGCCCATTAGGCGATATTTTAACAGCCCTGTGACTGTTCAAACTCTGTGCTGGGTTTGCAGAGCAAACCGGCTCCTGATTGAACAAAGACATGCCAAGAGCTGAAGGATAAAACAAAGGTAAACCCTTTGTGAGATGGTAAAGAAACTGTGGCCTCTTGATATTTAAAAGGTGAGAAATCTATTTAAACTGTCTATGATGGCTTTGAACAGCCCCACTTGCGTGTGCTGCTTGTTTTAGTAGAAGTGATGAATCCTGCAGCTGGTGGTGCTCAGCAATTAGATTTGAGCTACAAATATACTATAAATGACATTTAATGGCAAATGTCGGGCATGGCCTGAATGGGATCTTCATTTCAGGGCTGCACTTCCTTGGGATAATGCTCAAAAAGCCTTAATGGGATTTAATTACCAGAGTCGATGATTAGTTAAGTGCATTTGTGATGCCATTAGTTGGGAGGTAACTGTTCGCTCCTGTCGCCTGACACTGGGTTTGCTCTGCTGAGTGTGATGTGGGCACAGGGTCCCTGTGCCAGCAGCTCCCCCCAAATTCCCTCCTGTGGGAAATGCTCGATCTGTAACCACGGTGGGTTTGGGAGAGGCAGCAAACACGAACTGGAGCTTAGTGCTTTTTCTTACAGTGGTTTTAATTGCAGCCTATTAAAGACTCCTCCCCCCTGTGTCTCTGTCCCGCAGGGCTTTAGGATATTTGTGGAATAATGGCAGAGATGGGGCATCTCTTGGGCTTCACCTGGGACCTGCACCCAGCGGGGTGAGCCCTGGAGCTGCACATCCAGAGGTGCAGTGCTGTGTGTGGTGGGAAGGATCTTCACTGAGAGGACAATCCCATGGTAGTGGAATTCCTTGGACCACAGGGATGTAGCCTGTGGAAACAAAACCAGGATGGAGCCAAGTGGCTGCCCACAGCTCCGCTGTGCATCCCAGTGCTCTGCTTCCCTCTCGGGAACCTGTGACGGCAGCACGGATTTCATCTGCTCAGATCCGGCCCCACAGAATCACAGAATCAGTAAGGTTGGAAAAGACCATAGAGATCATCAAGTCCAACCTATCACCTGTTACCTAATCTAATCTAGTCAAACCTGTTACCTAACCTGACCTGACCTGTTGCCATCCTACTACCAACACATCATCCTACCTATAACACACTACCCTAATATCTAGGTCATGTCACCAAGAACTTCATCCAACCTTTTCTTAAACACCTCTAGGGACGGTGACTCCACCACCTCCTTGGGCAGCCCATTCCACTGAGAGATCACCCTCTCTGTGAAAAAGTTCCGCCTAATGTCAAGTCTAAATCTCCCCTGACGCAGTTTAAGACTGTGTCCTCTTGTTCTATCACTGGTAGCCAGAGAGAAGAGACCAACACCCAGCTGGTGGGGATGCTCTGCTGCAGACAGCTGCTGATTTTCCCCGGGAAGGGAGCAGTGAGCTGGGGAAAGCTTTTCGTGCCACCGAGGCTTTCAGGGGGAGGAGATGGGTGGACACGCTGTCTCCCAGCCCTGACAGACAGAATTAACCAGGCTCGTTCCTGGGGCTGGGACACGGGAATGCTGCGGTGACCGTCCCTGTGCTCAGCACCACCCGCACCAGGAGCCACAGATGGGATTCAGGGAACATAAAAGGGAAACGGAGCAGAAAGATACCACAAAGGGATTAAATGAGGTAGTAAGCAATGACCCATAACCTCCGTGGAAGATTTTATCATAGTTTTATTTTAAGCCAGTCGGGTTTTAAGCATAACTGCCTTTTTTTTTTTTAACACGATGGAATTATCTTTTGTCATTTAGGATTAAACTGAAATTTTAAGGGTGTCTGTACTTGGGTGTATTTCACTGAAAGGAAAACAGGTGACTTGCTAGTGCTTGGCCCAGTGAGCAGCTTTGTTTCTAGTAAAGCTGAAAAGTTTATGGAATAAATACTGTGGTTTGTTTTAAATACAGACAAGTCTTGTCATCGTTACCTGAAATGAGTAATGTTGGTTTTCTCCTTTAAAAACTTAGATAAGGCCCTATTCAAGGAAAGATATGGGTGACACTAAATAAAATGAAGAGCTGGTAGGTAACATTTGCTTCAGATCGGCTGATTTTTGTAAAAATGAGCTCATTTCGTTCAGCTTTGTCTTAGAAGTGAGTCTACTTAAAGCAAACAAAATTCAGTGCTGACTCCTGCTGAGGCAGATTTGGCTGTTGAATCCACTAAGGTTCCTGCAGTCCGTTTAGAGCCATTTATTGCAGTTCCTGACGGCTCTTTCCCCGGTTCTCAGTTGCCATAATTATTCTTTGTCTGTCATATGTGCTGTGTCGCTCCTGCCTTGTGACTGCAATATCCCTCCCAGAGGAACATCCCGTGCTCGGGAAGTGGCAGCGCCGCAAGTTGGGCTGGTGCAGTTCTGGGGAGCTGAGGGCTGTGTTTTTAAGACAGTCTGGCAACTCTAATGCCAAACCACCCACACTGGGAGACGACATATGGCAGCCCCTCGGAATTAACACGCCGAGCAGGCGGGTATCACCTACTGCTTCTGAAAGCCTTGGGAGCTGGGTGCTGAGGCTTTGGCTGCCTGGCCACCTCCTCACAGCGCCCAGAAAACGTGTCAGGATGTAAAACTAGTTTTGGCCGTGCTTTGCAACTTTTTTGAAAGCTGTAGGTGAGCAGCCCATTGTTTCCCGCCGCAGTAAGCGTGTGTAGGCTGAGGTTTTACAGTCGCGTTTATGGGACTTTCCCCTCTCCCTTTGTAAGACACAAGTCTCCAATAACCTCTCTGGGATGTTTGCTGTTGTTTGCAAGAAGTGTTGCTTCAGATTTTGTGGTGACTGCAGCAGAGATCTGGAGCAAACAATATCCTCAGCAGAGCAGAGCAGCTCTGGCTCTCCAGGTGTGTCCCCGGAGGTGTCTGAGTGCTTTGTGCACCTGCAGCTGAGTGGAACGGGCTGGAATTCAGGGGAGGAGGGGGGATGAGAGGCGTGTTTTACATCTCCGAGTTACTTGTACACAAGGCTGAATTAATTTCCAGCCGGCTGAGGTGCCTTCATGAATTCCAAACGGAGTTTTATTTGTGAATCAAAAGGACACAAGAAAAAAATCCTCACTGTAAACAGTCGCAAAATGTCAAGCGCGAGGCGTTGTGAGAAAATCCGATACTGTTTTGTCAATAAATTATGCTCTCTCCTGCATAGATCACAGAAATGGGCCTTTACCCTGGAAACAGCAATATTTGATACCCCAGGCAGCTTATTCCCAGCTCAGCTCACACTCCAGTGAATGCACTGATCGATTATCCGCGGCTTTCCCGAGCCTTCTCATTTCCTGCCTTCCATTACTGCGCTCCATCAGCCCCTCTTTGTGCCCTGCCTGGTGCCCCAGATAAGCCATCGAGGCATGTTTCTATTAGAAAAGCTCTTGTAGATGGAATAGTCATTAGATAACACTAACAGGTTTAAAGGTTGCAGCCTTTGTGTTGGGTCGGGGGGAGAGGGACAGCCCTGCCCGGGCTCTTTGTGTTGGAAGGGGCACAGAGGATTAATCTGCATGTTGCCATATTGTTGCTTTCAATTCACATTTTTATTTCTTGCTGACTCCTGACAATGCTCGTGTGTTTGTGAGGAGTAATTATGTGTTGCCACGCAGGCATCTGAATTAAATAATCGAGCTGCAAAAATAACATTCATTTGGAGTAATAACCTCTGTATTTCCAAGTTGGGTTGGCTCGGCTTACAAACAGCTGATCAGGTTTCTTAATTAATTAGCAGACAGCCTACAAAAAGATACCCTGAGAATGTGAAAATACGTGTGGAGAGGGAAGAGAAATAATCCTGGCTGTATCTTTTTAGCTCCTGATTCCCAGATAGTTTCATTTGTCTGCAGGAAATCCCGTTGAGTGGTCTCTATTTTTCTTTTCCTTTCCTTTAAATATTAGTAAGTGTCAAAATTGACTAAGTGTAAAAAATAGTTCTGGGAGCAGAAGTAGAAATATGGGAAGCAATTCCACATGGCAGGGAAGGGCCAGGTCAGATGTACCCCTGGAGTCAGGCTAATGACACTCCTGGAGCATCAGTGGAACTGTTTGTGTGAGA
>WEKX01003493.1:119375-160450 GCA_013390025.1 Pitta sordida
TCATTATTTGCCGCTTTTGTCCTTTTTTTCTCCGCCAAAATATCCTTACAACTTTCTTTCCTTGGATCTCTCCATTGGCTACTGGTTGTTGTTCAGACTTGTGACGTTTTGGTTTGTAGAAAACCCCGTGTAAGCACCTTCCACTCCTGATTCCTAATCCTTCTCCTTGTCACCACAATTCACAAATCCTACTCTCTATTTCCTAGTCCTCCTCTGTGGTTCCATCTACGTCTGAATTTGTGCCTCCTTTCCAGAGCTCCTTGGAGGGTTGTACTATTTGAAGGACACCAGAATTCAGTGGCCCAAACCCTGAAAATCAATTTATGACCTCTTGATGCTTGTTGTAAGCTGTCTTTCTGTAAGACTGAGTAGATTTCCTGCCAGGGTGATGCTTTCTGAGGGTGCTCACAGGGTCTGTGTAACACAA
Organism: Pitta sordida; assembly: GCA_013390025.1. Lineage (NCBI taxonomy): Eukaryota > Metazoa > Chordata > Aves > Passeriformes > Pittidae > Pitta > Pitta sordida. The sequence goes on from WEKX01003493.1 coordinate 119,803, forward strand.
GAGCTTTGTCTTCTTTGCAAATTCTCTCTTGTATTTCTTAGCTGAGAAATGCTGGGTTGATGTTTCCCATCATTGCCAGGCAGTCCTTGTTAGCACTAATAGAATTAGAAACTCTTAGTGAGAGGGTAACAGATTATTTACTTGTACTGTCTCCAGAATTCAGACTGTTCACAAAAGCTGTGATGCGCAGACAAGTCTGCAGCCCCAATTTTTGAACAGCAGGCAGCACAAATCAGAGCTGCCTCTCACTCCTCGTCCTTTTGATTTTGCCACGCATTAGACAAGCTTGTTGGCTTTGATTGCAAATGTGTTATTCGAAAAAAAAACAACAACCAAAAAACCCCAACCAAGGAGCACAGCAGGCTCAGGTTTCTCCTGCACAGCCCAAGTGTGCTCAGCGGGTTCTTGGCTGGGCTCGGAGGATTCGGTGCATCACATGGGAAGTGGTGGATCCGTCACAAACTTTTCTGGCACAATGCTGCCACTGGCAGTGGTTTTCTGGTATTACACGTGGTTTTCCTCAAAGGCTTCACAAAGTGCTTTGAATGGGAAGGGTTTGATGTTGTTTATTAAGCAGAGAGGCTGTAACAACCCGGCTGGTGCAAACGGGGGAGACAACGGGAACCTTCTGGTCCGGTAACCTGGGGTTTCATTTGCAATGTAAATGTTTAGGAGCAGCCCTGGAAGGTTCTAGAGAGCTGTAGGCCAGAAAAAACATCAACTTGCAGTTGCCTCATGCCAGAAGAATGTTATTTTCCCTTCAGGCTTTTGTTTCTTCAAGTGTTTTGGAGCAGCAGGAAGAATTGCCGACCGAGGGGTTCAGAGATAAACTGAAGCAGAGTCTGTAATGACTTGATCTAAAAATTCTCTGTTCAAGTGGTGTTTATGCTTCAGTTTCCTTCTAAATTGGTGGCTGGAGTCTCAATGAAAAAGGAGCATTTGAGGAAGATATTTTTGTGTAAATTTTGCTGTGAGGTTCACGAGCAGTCGGGGCCTGTAATTATTGTGATTGAAGTGCAGCATCCTGTTCTTTTGTGCAATAAAGAACCTCTATGATTATGTCTGAATCCATCTGTCCTTGGAGGAGAAAAAAATCTATTATATCTTAATTCAGTGCAACCATTCCTAGCAGTGGAAACCATGTTGGTTTGTTGGGGGTTTTTTCGCATGTTTGGCCATAAATACTTCGTGATTGTAGAAATTAGCAGACCGTGCTCCATGAGGCCGAAAATCCCAATCCTTTTCTGATCCTTGCCTCTTCTTTTCTTGGGTTAATTAATGTGAGTGAATAGATGCTGGTCAGATGCACAGAGAGATACACAACTGCAGGAGGTTCTTGTTGCCTTTGTCTTGTTTGAAGATCAATCTGTCATCGGTTCATTGTCACAGAAACGCGTTTTTCCTCCTTTTCAGGGTGACAATTTAGAAGATTGTGTCAGGTGAGGCCTGATTTTCCTTGTTAGTAATGCCTTCAGACCTTGTTTTTCAGAGCAAACGGGACCATCTCCTCATGAATGTCAAGTGGTATTACCGCCAGTCTGAAGTCCCAGACTCCGTCTATCAGCACTTGGTTCAGGACAGACACAACGAGAACGGTAAGTCAGCCTTTGTTCAACTCTCAGGTTGAAGTTTTAACAATGCAAAAACACTTTTGCACAGGCATACGGAGCAAGGACATGCTGAAAACAGTATCTAGGAGGTGGGTGATGGTGTTTCTCACCTGCCCTGTTTCACTGGTGCATGTCCTGTCCCTGTTGCATTTCAGGTGTGGCTTAAATATTGTGATTTATTAAACAAAGCCTTAAGAGAGGACAGAAAAAACCCCAGCACTGGATCCTTTGTAGGCCTTCTGTACTAACAGCTAACCCAAGACCAAGTTATCTGAGGAAACTGAATCTCATCTGGTTTTTGTGATTCTGCCCTGGTGTCATGAGAATTGTTTTTTACATTCATGCACCTTACACACGTGAATATTCACTGTGATAAATATTGCAGTAAGGGATGCAACCGAGGCACTCCTGGCTCAGTTTCTCCTTTTCTCTTTGCAAAAACAAGTGTGATCTCTGGGTTTAACAGAAGCAGAAGAAACTTTAGTACACATCCCAGTGTCATTTATCTCTTGCCTCCAGGGAAGACATAACATTTGCTTCTGTTCTTCCCAGGAAAGTTCCTTGAGGCAACTGTTAAAAATTCNACAAATCCTACTCTCTATTTCCTAGTCCTCCTCTGTGGTTCCATTTCCATCTACGTCTGAATGTGTGCCTCCTTTCCAGAGCTCCTTGCAGGGTTGTACTATTTGAAGGACACCAGAATTCAGTGCCCCAAACCCTGAAAATCAATTTATGACCTCTTGATGCTTGTTGTAAGCTGTCTTTCTGTAAGACTGAGTAGATTTCCTGCCAGGGTGATGCTTTCTGAGGGTGCTCACAGGGTTTGTGTAACACAAGAGCTTTGTCTTCTTTGCAAATTCTCTCTTGTATTTCTTAGCTGAGAAATGCTGGGTTGATGTTTCCCATCATTGCCAGGCAGTCCTTGTTAGCACTAATAGAATTAGAAACTCTTAGTGAGAGGGTAACAGATTATTTACTTGTACTGTCTCCAGAATTCAGACTGTTCACAAAAGCTGTGATGCGCAGACAAGTCTGCAGCCCCAATTTTTGAACAGCAGGCAGCACAAATCAGAGCTGCCTCTCACTCCTCGTCCTTTTGATTTTGCCACGCATTAGACAAGCTTGTTGGCTTTGATTGCAAATGTGTTATTCGAAAAAAAAACAACAACCAAAAAACCCCAACCAAGGAGCACAGCAGGCTCAGGTTTCTCCTGCACAGCCCAAGTGTGCTCAGCGGGTTCTTGGCTGGGCTCGGAGGATTCGGTGCATCACATGGGAAGTGGTGGATCCGTCACAAACTTTTCTGGCACAATGCTGCCACTGGCAGTGGTTTTCTGGTATTACACGTGGTTTTCCTCAAAGGCTTCACAAAGTGCTTTGAATGGGAAGGGTTTGATGTTGTTTATTAAGCAGAGAGGCTGTAACAACCCGGCTGGTGCAAACGGGGGAGACAACGGGAACCTTCTGGTCCGGTAACCTGGGGTTTCATTTGCAATGTAAATGTTTAGGAGCAGCCCTGGAAGGTTCTAGAGAGCTGTAGGCCAGAAAAAACATCAACTTGCAGTTGCCTCATGCCAGAAGAATGTTATTTTCCCTTCAGGCTTTTGTTTCTTCAAGTGTTTTGGAGCAGCAGGAAGAATTGCCGACCGAGGGGTTCAGAGATAAACTGAAGCAGAGTCTGTAATGACTTGATCTAAAAATTCTCTGTTCAAGTGGTGTTTATGCTTCAGTTTCCTTCTAAATTGGTGGCTGGAGTCTCAATGAAAAAGGAGCATTTGAGGAAGATATTTTTGTGTAAATTTTGCTGTGAGGTTCACGAGCAGTCGGGGCCTGTAATTATTGTGATTGAAGTGCAGCATCCTGTTCTTTTGTGCAATAAAGAACCTCTATGATTATGTCTGAATCCATCTGTCCTTGGAGGAGAAAAAAATCTATTATATCTTAATTCAATGCAACCATTCCTAGCAGTGGAAACCATGTTGGTTTGTTGGGGGTTTTTTCGCATGTTTGGCCATAAATACTTCGTGATTGTAGAAATTAGCAGACCGTGCTCCATGAGGCCGAAAATCCCAATCCTTTTCTGATCCTTGCCTCTTCTTTTCTTGGGTTAATTAATGTGAGTGAATAGATGCTGGTCAGATGCACAGAGAGATACACAACTGCAGGAGGTTCTTGTTGCCTTTGTCTTGTTTGAAGATCAATCTGTCATCGGTTCATTGTCACAGAAACGCGTTTTTCCTCCTTTTCAGGGTGACAATTTAGAAGATTGTGTCAGGTGAGGCCTGATTTTCCTTGTTAGTAATGCCTTCAGACCTTGTTTTTCAGAGCAAACGGGACCATCTCCTCATGAATGTCAAGTGGTATTACCGCCAGTCTGAAGTCCCAGACTCCGTCTATCAGCACTTGGTTCAGGACAGACACAACGAGAACGGTAAGTCAGCCTTTGTTCAACTCTCAGGTTGAAGTTTTAACAATGCAAAAACACTTTTGCACAGGCATACGGACATGCTGAAAACAGTATCTAGAAGGTGGGTGATGGTGTTTCTCACCTGCCTTGTTTCACTGGTGCATGTCCTGTCCCTGTTGCATTTCAGGTGTGGCTTAAATATTGTGATTTATTAAACAAAGCCTTAAGAGAGGACAGAAAAAACCCCAGCACTGGATCCTTTGTAGGCCTTCTGTACTAACAGCTAACCCAAGACCAAGTTATCTGAGGAAACTGAATCTCATCTGGTTTTTGTGATTCTGCCCTGGTGTCATGAGAATTGTTTTTTACATTCATGCACCTTACACACGTGAATATTCACTGTGATAAATATTGCAGTAAGGGATGCAACCGAGGCACTCCTGGCTCAGTTTCTCCTTTTCTCTTTGCAAAAACAAGTGTGATCTCTGGGTTTAACAGAAGCAGAAGAAACTTTAGTACACATCCCAGTGTCATTTATCTCTTGCCTCCAGGGAAGACATAACATTTGCTTCTGTTCTTCCCAGGAAAGTTCCTTGAGGCAACTGTTAAAAATTCTGAAGAGACTCCAAGGTGAATCGTGATGATAAAAGTTGATGATTGAAATATGGAACACAGCAACTTTTTGGTGCCTGACAGTACAAAGTTGAACACAACGTTCTCCTTTTTAAGGACATTTTGTGTGTGCTTTTAGCAAAGGCTCCACAAGCCTAACATTTCTCTTGCTAATTTATTTGAAACTTCTAACAATGAGATTATATGCACAGTGTCAGAAAGGGAGCCTTTTTGATAGCATGGCTGCTTTTTTATGCAAAGTATTTTTGTGTGTTCCTCAAAGGTATTACAAAGAAATCATGGGAGAAGTTGTTTTCCAGTTTTTTTGTTAACCATCAGAATCTTCTGTGTTGGAACATGAACATCAGTACATGTTTACCTCAGAGCCAGAGCACTGAACAGTTAGTGATGTCAAGATTTTGTTGAGGATTTGATGTTAAATATGCAAACCAACCCAAACCTTACCCTGGAAACGAGGAGTCAGTAACTAATTTAATTTCCTTAGTTCTTTCAACCTCAGAGGGGGTGACAGCTTCCAGTGGTCAGTGGATGTGTCATCCAGTGCCCCTAAAAACCCTTTCCCTTCAAAGTTCTTTAGATATGGCCACGGAGAATTGATGTATAAGAATGGAAATGACATTCTCGTGCATTAATTCTTTAATTCCATCCTTCACAGGCCACATAAACAGAGTGTTTGCCACCTTCCCTCTGAGGAGTGTGTTACCTCTGAGCTCCTTTAAAGAAAAGGTTGCTCCAGCTAACGAGCTGTGCTTTGTGGTTTTGTTTTCTGGCAGACTCTGGGCGAGAGCTGGTGATCACAGACCCGGTGATCAAGAACAGAGAGCTCTTCATTTCGGATTATGTGGACACTTACCACGCTGCTGCTCTCAGGTGAGTCAGGCCTGACCTGCGTGGGGAGAACAGGAGTGAGGGGAAGGTGCTTTTTCTGCTTCTGCGTGGGGTCATTAACATCCAGCTCAGCTTTCTCCTCCTCTCCCGCAGTAATTAACTCGTGTTATCTGCTCTCATTCAAAAAGGAGCTGTAATTCTGCAGTTTTAATCTCAGTTAATCAATGTTGCTCAGGAGATATTGTTTCCCATCACTGCCAATTGAGGTTATTGCTGGTTCCTGCAGCAGCTCTGCCCTTCTCCTCCGTGTTTGATTTCCCCATTAACCAAGGCATCTCCTACAGCATGAACTCTTGGTGTGTTACCCTGATTAAATTGTGTTAAAGGCTTTTTCTCTGAGGCCTTGTTGTCACAGCTCAGCTCAGAGCTCCATTAAAAGCTGCCTGCCCAGACCTGGGGAATGGCCCCTGTGCTGTTCCCTGGTCCTGCCCTTCCCCAGGGGCTGCTGCTCTCACGCACCCAGGGTTTGACTGAACGGGACACACCACGACTTCAAAATGTTTGCAGCTAGAAACAGCCAGGCATTATTTTTCAGCTGATTTTCAGCATGCCAAACATGCATGGATATTGTCAAAATGCAAATTGAATAATCTCCCTGCTAATAATGCTCAGATGGTGTTTCACCAGAGCCATCTGGAGACATTTTTGTGTTCAGAGTCACTTTGCTGAAGCCACTTACTTCAAGACAAACTAGCTTCTGTTATATGGGGGGATGTCTTTGATTTACATATTAGAGTGTTTTTTCTAAACTCAGAACATTCCAGTGGTGTTCTACAAGCTCATGGAATTCCACAGTGCCTTTACTGAGTTATAGGAGGTCGACTTCCAACGTGAAACGAGCATTCCCAGAGAGAGACCAGCCAGCAGGAGCTTGGCTGTCCTGATGGAACCAAGCTGGAACTCTGTCTGCTTAAACACAGACAAACTGAACTGTGTGTCTGGAATTTTCCCTGGGAGTATTTTAACTTCTTGTCTACATCCTTTCCCAGTTTGGTTTGGGGTTTTTTTTTTTTTTCCTTTAAAGAAAAGTTAGAAATGGGAAGATAAAAATGGAATATACCAAACAAACTAGAAAAATAACCTTCTCTCAATGGATGAGATGAACAGAAGGATAATTGCACGTGGTTTTCTCACTGAGAACATGGAGTGGGCAGAATGTGTCGTGATGCATGAAAGGTTAACATGAAATTCTAATTTATTATAATAGGAGATTATTTCTCTGCCCTCTGCAAAAAGAAAATGGCTCTGGACACAACATGACTCAGTGACAAACAGGGAAATAAACTCACTCGTTGTAACTACCAATCTCCTGCTCTAACCAGTGGAGAAATTTAACTAGAGGGTAGTTGTAGATCCCCGTGGAATTGTGTAATAAAAATCAGGTGCTTTTTACCTGCCTGGTGAAGCCTTGTGGTAAATGCAGAGTCCTTGCCTGAAGTGCTGTGGCCGAGGTGTGCTGCTGCCACTGACACACTGCAGCTTCTCTGGCAAATGCTTATTGACTGTCAGGTGAATTATTGCAAGGAAACGAAATCTCTTTCCCCAGAATACTTTTAAAATGCCAATTTAATGTGAAATATCAAAACAAAACCCCCTTCTCATTTTCTGTCTTTCTAAATGGCTGAAATAGGAGACCAGGTTCAGCCACTGGGGAGAAAATAAGTGTTGGTGAGCAAGTTTGTTGCTCAGTGTTTGTTACACACCTTGCTGATCACAGAATCACAGAATACTATGAGTTGGACAGGACCCACAAGGATCATGTTCCATTAGAGCCTGGCATGACCTGGGCAGTGTCCAGAGCTGCTTTTGCTTTGGCAGAAAGGCCATGGGCTGGGAATTAGGGAATCACAGGGGCTGTTCTGCAGGATCACAGTATCGATTTTGGCTTAAAACAGCTGGAAACACTATTCATCCTTCATCCTCGGGGGTGTGTTTCCCTCACCTGTAGCTGTTGATTGGTTGAAGGGCTCGTGTTCCAGGACAGATTCTTAATGACTTTTTGAAGTGTTTACCCTGAAAAGATCAGGAAGGGAAGCAAGCTTAGCCTTCCAGCCTCCCCAGTGCAGGTGTTCAAGGAATTGGTGGCAGTGGCACATTGCTGCATTTTAACCACGACTGGCAAACCTTTGACAGGGTTCAATAATCCCCAGAGCTGCTTATTTCTAACAGTGAATACGAGTGAGAGGAGATGCCACCAGTCTGTGAAGGAACAAAATCTCGTGCTTTTGTTTCTTGCATTGACTCAGGTTCCCCAGCTCTGGCTGCCTGACCCATCTGTCTCTGGCTGCTCCTGATCTGATTTACTGGGAGGGAGCAAACTGGGATGTGCTGCTGCCAGAGCTGGAGCAGCTGCGGAGCATTAACAGCCCAACAAACCCTCAAGGAAACCAGGACCGACTTCTAACAGTCACTCCTAATGCTCAGCTGAAGGATAATGGCTTCATCAGCAGCCTATATTAAAAAAATTATTAGCAATCTGTGGTAGAACAAGCTAATAAATCCTCCTGTCTCTTTTTTTTCTTGTTTTTTAATATGTCTTTGTGGGTTTTACTCTCTTAAGTATGAGAGTAGGAGGAAGAAACTTTTGCCTGTTTGGGATTTGCCTTGTTAGGATTGCAGACTTGTTAAAGCAGCACAACTTGGCTCTTATTTTTTGGGGGAGCTTTTATTAAACTGTGGTTTTATTTAGCTTTCTCAATAGAAAGCTGACTTCCCAATCTGACTGCAATGTGAATAGTAGAATTTTTGAAGATTAAAGTGTAAAAGGACTGTAAAAACTTTGAAAATGAGATATTTTCAGGGTTGTGTTTCTAGATATTGTTGATTAGTCTGATTAAATCTGGGCTCCTTGGCCCGTGTGCTGACTGAAGGAGAATTAATGATTGTGGGATACCATCTGAGACTCTGTGACTGAATTTCCTTCCCTTGCCACCGTGGGAAGGGTCCACATGGTTATTTGTTACAACAGCCTTATATTTATGATGTTTTGGACATTTATGAGAACAAGGATGCCTGTGGCTTATACACAGATTGCAGTGGCACTTAATTAAAACAACTGTTACTCAAGCTGGAATTCTAATCCCATTTTCCCTCTTTCTTTCAGAGGGAAGTGCAACATCTCCCATTTCTCTGACATTTTTGCTGCTCGAGAGTTCAAAGCCCGAGTGGATTCATTTTTCTACATCCTGGGCTATAATCCAGAGACAAGGTAAGTGAAGTGGCTTTTTAAGGCAACTTTGCCACTGACCTGAGCTGGTGTTCAGCCCAAGGTTGGACCTGATGGTCTTGGAGGTCTTTTCCAGCCTTGATTCTGTGAAAACTCCTCAGGTTAAAATCAAGTGTGATGCTGATTTGGAGGGAGTGCAGGGGAGAAGGTACATCCTTCTGCTGGAGTGTGTGTTTATGTGGGAGAAAAAGAATCAAAAATGAAGTTGTTCAGTGAGTTCTGACATGGAGGAGCATCTCTGTGCTGCTTCAAAACAGCTTCTTGGAACTGGGGAGTTTTTTTAAAGGTTGCAAACTTTAGCAGGAATTCTTTGCTGACTCATTGGCTGAATGTACCCCCCCCCCCCCTTGAAAATACTTTTAAAAATACATTTGCATCTTCTAGTAAGGAAAGTTGAAATTTACACACTTTTAAGAAATTAAATTGGAAATTTTAAAGTGTGGATCTTCATGCTTTTATATTTAAGTACTCATCAAGGGTGCTGTATGAGCAATTCCAAGTTGATGCTTTGCTGGCCTGGAACACGAGAGGTACAGAAAGAACTTTTTTGGGGAGGGAATCAGTACATATTTGAAGGTGTGTCCAGCTCTTATTTCACAGTTCTGTCAGTCTGTCTGAGATTTGTCCAGCCAATATTTGTCAGGAGTGTTTGGAAAGCAAAGCTGAGGCTGGACTGTACTTTCGTTATTTTTTAGGTCCAAACCAGGACTTTTATTTTCTTGATTTATGGAATTTTCTAAACACAGGGAATGCCTTACAAATACCAGCCCTGAGGAGTTTGTTGTCTAGAGGCCACATTTCCATGAGTAAAAGATTAATTATGTGGAGCAGGGCTTGGCAAGGCCTGAGCCCACTGAAAGGTGCTTTGTTCTTCCAGTGCAGAACACAATTAGCTGTGGACCTTGATTTGTGGAGATATCATTGAGAAAAAAAGTATTATTTGAAGTGAGGATTAGATAGGCAAACAAACAATAAATATTTGAATTGTTACAGGGGTAGATTTACTGGTTTTAATGCAGATATGAATCTTTCTGCTTCAGGGCATAGGCAACCACTAACTGCTCGCAGTCAGGAAGGAGCTCCCTGTGTGGGCACATTATTGTGTAATTGCCTATTTATGAGGTTTGTTGTACCTTATTCCGAAGTGTCTTAAACTGTCCTTGTTCCTGAGAAAGGGTTTGGAGTAGTGACACTCCCTTAATGCAGTCGGTGGAAATCTCCAGGAGGCAATCGTGGTAGCGTGTGGTTCTGAGCTCTGGGAATAGAATATTTTAAACTGAAATACACTAAAATGCTTTTGTAACATCATTTCGTTGGAAGCAGTCCGTCAAGGGCAGGCATTGATGAGGGTTTCATGGCGCACCCCTGACATTCAGCACCAGCCTTGACCCCTGTGTTTGTCACTGTCCTTCAATGCGCTTCGGGTTTGAGGGTATGAATTCTGAATGATGTGTTTGTATTAGTGTTTAATGGATGATTTCCCCTATGAAATGCCATTTATGTCAGCTGTCAGTGTGGTTTGAAACCCATTTTCTCCGTAGAAGTAGCTGTTAATTCTTCCAGCTATTAGAAAATGACTGAGCCTGAAAAGATCAATGAAATGACAAAGCTTAGCACTTAGTGATCAGTTAATTACTCAGAGTGGCCACCTCGGAAAAGTGGGTTTGTCTTCATTTGGCTTCAGCTGTTCAGTTTGGTTTTTTTTTTTCATTGTAGCTCTTCAGGTCTGAATTTTGTCTTGGATTGGGGGGGGGGTTGGAGAAAGGAGCTAAGTCAAGGTTGCTTAATTATCTTTGAGCCGTGTGTTTGCTCCTGCTGCGCAATGGCACGGAGCTTTCAATTCTTAATTTTAGATTTATTTCGCTTTGGGAAGTAAAAGTATTGTAAGGCACATCTCAGGATAAGCTGTTGGTGTTTTGTGTATGAAAATAAAACCGTGTCTTCAGGTTTAGCTTCTTGTCTAAGGTAGTGTTTTGTTTCACGTGGGAAGTGTGGAAAATGTCGCCGGTAGCTGGAAGTGACGGTGTGTTGTAGTGTCACCCCCTCACCTCCTTGTTGGAATGTGGGATGGGGAATCCATCTCAGCCCAGATAATCCCCAGCTGTGGATTGTGTGGACAAAAGGGGACTTTAGTTTGAGTATAAGATGCTGATGAACTTCTCCAGGTCTCTCGGATCCAGCCCAGCGTGTTGGGGATCTACAAACTACGTCTTCATGTGTTTGCGAAACAACTTGCAAAAATCCCCTCCAAAAAACCCCAAAGATCCACAGCCCTGTTGTGTTGGATGTGGAATATGAGGCCCTTTTGTTGCTGGGGCTCAAGGAAAGTTTGTTTTGTCCTTGCTTTGCTGTTTGGAAACTCACTGACTGTAGGTTTATCTTGAGAAGCTGAACTGGGATCCTGTTGTTGTTCCTGGAAGTGCTAAAACTGTGTATTTTGGGATAACTTTCCTTTGCAGTGTTTATCAATCCACTTTTCTTTCTGCAAAGGAATAAATAAAGACAACATGAAGTTTTCTGTGACATCTGTCAATACACACAGATTAAAATCCTGCTGAATTTTTACCTGGAAGTAGAAATAATCAGAGGTTATTCTACAAACACTAGGAACCAGAATTCCTCCTCCTCCTCCTCCTCCTCAAGGTTGTTTTGTGCTGTACAACAAAATAATACCAAACGTTTAAGGCTTGGGTGAATTTTGGAATAGATGTTTTGGGAAGTGTTTTTCTGTGTTTTTTATGGTTTTTCCTTTATTTTTAATGCTCTGAATTGCTCTTGTTGGGTGATGTGAGTTCTGGGGTGTCTGAGAGGAGTGTCCCCAGGAGTGGCATCAAAGGTTCTTTCTTCTTCATTTTCCATTCTCTGGAAAGGGATTTCTGTTTCAAGTTGGAATTTAGAGCCTCTTTTGCTTTATTTCTCTTTTGTCCTTTCAATGGGAGCAGAGTGGGTGTTGTACAAGTTTTGGGCCTAAAAAGAGGTGAGAACATTGACTGTTCTTAGAGGAGCTGTGTGTTGGGAGGGTTTTCAGAGCTCCCTCTTAATGTTGCCCTCCTTAGAAAATATGATGGTTGAACCCAAAGGTGAGCAGAGGCTGGGGAGAGCTGCAGGGCTTGACTTTGCTACATCTCCTCTGGTTCATTTTTAGCAGTCAGAATATTTTGATTGTGAGCACATAGCAGTGCCTAGGGCAGTGCTAGAGAAATGATCATAATGGGGTTTAAATGTATCCAGCCTTATGGCTCAAATCAGAGCCTTACAGTGAGTTCTTGTTGTGCCTCCACTCACTCCAACACTGACAGTTTGTGCTGCACTTGGTTTAAATGAGACAATTCCTCCAGTGTGTTGCAAGTCCAATTCTTTATTTTTTAGTAAATTTAGCAGTTTTAAATACAACCAGGAACCCTCGTGACGGGGAGAATGGGGATTGTGTGTCTGACGTGCCCGTGTGATGTGAAGCAGATGGTTTCTGCAGGTTTTACTCAGTGACAGCAAAGTTGGTTTGTGTCACACTTGTCTAATATTCCTGGGAAAGAATTATGGAAGATGCTCAGCACCCATGTTTTGTGTCAGTAGATATTGTTGTACTTTGCAAGTGATTCCTTTTAAACAGAGACAAAAAAACCTTTCCCAAAGCTGGATTTAGATAAATGGATGAGTAACTTCCTTAGAATGTTTTTTCTGATATCACACTTATTAATGTGCATTATTTTCTTGCGCCCATATCTCAATTTATCTCTGAACTGAAGGGTGGCAGAAAAGCTGAGAACTTTTTCTCAAATTCGTGTTGCGAATGTGAGGGGTCAAAAACCAAATCCAGAACAATAATGGCAAAAAAAGTTCATAAATATATCTCAGCTGTAATTGGAAGGAAGACTGGATACATTTGGCCTTATAAATGTAATTATTTAAATTGCTCAGCTGTTACAGACTGGGCAGCATGTTTGGAGTACAGTATTTTTCTGGTCTGTAGTCTGGGAAAATTTAGTCAGATGGTCTTGTTCTGAATGTAAAGTTGTTAAAAGAAGTGAGTTGATTGAGTGTTACATTGGTATATTCTCTTAAAAAATATTTTATAAAACTTCGCAGTGTTTCTGGAAGTTTTAAATATGTAGACTAGTATAGGTTGGTATTTTAAAAAAGCTCCAACCAAAGGACCTTTGCTCATGGTTGATTGTGTTGAACAAGCAAGGCCCCTCTATCCTGTATCTTAGGGAATGGCATTAGAGAGTCACAGCAGAGCCACAGCAGCTGAAACATTCCATGAACTGAACATTTCAATTCTTACAGGACATTCATTGGAGGAGCCAAACTTGGTGGAGGTTCCCAAGAAAGGGGTTGGGAGGTAACACAGAATCACAGAATCAGTACGGTTGGAAAAGACCGTAGAGATCATCAAGTCCAACCTATCACCTGTTACCTAACCTAGCCAAACCTGTTACCTAACCTGTTGCCAGCACAGTATAACCACAGGAAAACTGTGTATCCACTTCTGTTACAATAAACTTTTCTGGCTGGGTTATTGTAAGAGAGGAGATTAGGGGTTGGTCCCTGGCCTGTTCTGCTCGCTGTGTTTGTCTTTCAAAAATCAAAATCTGAGGAACGTTTTATCCCTCTTCAGGCTCGTGGTAGGTTCAGTTATCTCAGGTGCTTGAAAATAGAGGGATGTATCCTAATTAAATAATTGTGTGCTGTAGGGGAAGGGGTGTTACCCTTCATGTAAATGGGTACCTAAGAATCTGTTTGAAAATCACATTAATGATCAGGAAGGCCAAGAACGAAGGACGATGCAGGAAGTTCAAACAGTGAGTCAAGCCTGGCTCCTTTGGGTTCACGTTGTGTTCACACGTGGCCTTGGTGCTGAGAATTAATATTCCCCAGCTGTCCTCAACCATTGCAGGTACAACACGAATTAGACTTGATATTAGGAAAAGGTTTTTTACTGAAGGAGTGATCCGGATGTGGAATGGGTTCCCCACAGAGGTGGTTGAGTCGCCAACCCTGGAATTGTTCAAGGGGAGGCTGGATGAGGTGCCGAGTGATATGATCTAGATGTCAATGCTGGGTTAGTTGGGCTATGGGTTGGACTGGATGATCTTCAAGGTCCTTTCCAGCCTTATCTATCCTGTGATACTGTGAATCAGCCGCGTCAAATCAAATGCGTCAAATCCGTATTAAAACGCAAAGCTTCTGCTTTTGCATCTCAGCCTTTTAACCGGCGTCATTTTTAAAAGCTGGTCGGGAAAAAAAAAAATAAAAAAATTGCTTGAGGATCTGGCAGGCTCCAGAGCCGAGGCAGGCGCGGCGTTGGCTGTGTGGGATCCCCCAGCCAAGGCCCCATTCCCTGCACACAGGCTCGGTGTGCGGAGCTCCTCCGCTCACTCCCGGCTTTATTTACGGAAACAGCGGCTGGAGATTGATTGCGTGGAGAGCCCGAGTGTGGCTGAGGGAGGGTCACAGCACATGCTCAGTCCTGGCAGTCCGAGGGCGAAGTTTCTGCGTTCTGCGTGCGGGCTTAGGTCACAGCACAAGCTCAGTGAAAGCTCGCCGAGGTCTCCCAGCCTGCATGTGCCTCCATTTTGAGTTGGTAGAGTGGAAAAGGCAGAGTTTGAGCTGTTAACTAGAGGGTTCGGGGATACAGCTGAACCCACAGGCGCCTGTCATAGTCATGGATGATCCATTCAGCCCCTGCAGGTAGGCTGCATCACTCCGGCCTCCCCCGAACGACGACGGGGTTTGCTGTTATTTGTGACTTCTGCAATGTTTATGAAATCATTTCATTGCTGTTGCATGTTCCTCAGAGCCTTGTCATAAATCTCAGCGGCGTTGCTGTGCAGCTGCTCGCACGGTGCATGAGGGCACTGCCAGGGGGTCTGAGGGGGGCATGGGCTGAAATGCTGGAGCTGGGGGGGTTTGGGGGGTTTTTATTTTCTCCTGGTGCTGCAGTTTGGGTGTCAGGGGAGCTGTGCATGGCAGCCCTAGGGCAGGTCTGGAGGGAGCTGCAGAGGCTCTCTGCAGGCTGCAGCACTGCCCGACTGGGGATTAGGGGATGTTTGGGCCTGTTTAGATGATGTTAGAGGAGGGTCGTGCATCTGCAGCCATTGGTTGCTCCGAAGGTGGGTGGGTGGTTCTCCTGGTGATGGAGGGACAGTGATCCTGCTGACACTTGCTCAGGTAGGAAGGAAAAGTCCCCAGCGTGGTTCTCCTGGCTTGTCACTCACATGCAGATAACCCTTGTGCATCTAAATTGCAGCAGTGTTGCCTTGTGCACTGAGAGCTGGTCACAGCAGAGCTGTGGAAGCAGCACCCACAGCGCTTTATCAGGCTGGCAAAACATTTTCAGGCTGATGTGAATGAAATGCAGGGCTTGGGCTGTGGCTGTAACTGGCTCTGAGGTCCTTGTGGGGCAGCCATCAGTGTTTGTGGCAAATATCAATGGGTTTGAGAGGACTTGGGTGTGCTGGGGAGACTCAACGTGTTCTCATTTTGGAGTGTCTGAACTTGTGCAAGGCAGGGCTGTCCTGTTGTGACCCTGTGTCAGCCCCTTGCCCTGCAGAAGTGACCTGCAACTGTGGGGTCTGTGCTGGAGTGACTTGTTTGGGAGTCGCTGAATTGAAAGGTGACAGGAGTGTTTGTGCTGCTCATGGTGACATCGGGGGAAGCCGATGGCAGAGGGTTGGCCTTTAGCCTTGCACACATTGTCACTGACCTGCAGTGTGTGTTACTGTCATGTTGGGTGTGTTGGCTCCCCAGACTCCCCACTGCAGGGTGTCTCTGGTGTCTGTGCTGTGGGGTGGAATCAGATGGTTCCTGCCTCTAGCAAATGTGGGTATTTTGCTTCCCCGTGGCAGTGGGTGTCTCACAGCAGACCTTCAGCACTTTTCAATTTTTCCTTTGCACAGATTTCAGCACAAATGTCTGTCACCTGTAGCTGAGGGATTGGCCAGTTTATAACCAAAGCAGCTCCTCAGGTTGTGTGTAGATGGACAAGACCTTTAAAAAAAAAAAAAAAGGCAGCAGCACAAATAGAAAACCAACCTCCCTGCTCCCCCCACCCAACTAGAGAAAACCCTTAAACCCCACAACCCTGCCCCAAAAAAGCCAAACCAGGAAAAGCCTGGGTAGCAGAAGTCTGTCTGCTCTGGGGTGTCTTGGTGCTGGCAGGATCTTCAATGCCCTGAAAAGCCCCTTCCTCCCTGGTCAGCCTGGGGTGCTCCTGTGGTTCCTCCTCGTGGGGAGTTTCAGGCTGGCTGGATTCCCAGAGGATTCTCCCCAGTTCAGAGGCTGCTGGCAGGTGTTCTGGGCAGTTGCAGTGCCATCCCAAACAGTTGGTTGAAGTTACAAATACATCATGGGAAGTGCTTGTGTATTGTCCTTTAGATGAAGTGATGGCCCAGTGTTTGATAGTCTCTTCCCTTTGTTCTGCCTTCATTTTAGCTTTTTTCAAGATATAAATCAGCAAGATTGCCTCTTCCCCCTTCCTTCCTATTCTTTAGGCTGTAATTTGTTTTAATTAGAGCTCTATGTTTCTAAGTGTATGGCAGAACTAGGGATATCTTCAAGCTCCTTTTATGCTTCCCATTCTTCATGCTTATCACCTTCCACACGTGCTGTTGCTTCTCCCTGTATTTGCTGGAGCTGGAGATTTGTGTTGTCAAGCAAGTTAAGAGCCCAAATGATGCATTATTGCAGCTGACCCTGATGAAGATTTATGGGCAAATTACCTGCTAAGGCTGTTGCCCAGTTCTGCTCTCCTGCATAGAAACTGAGGTTGTGCTGCAGAAATGGTGCTGCTGTGGTATTTACTCTGGTTTAATAGTGGATATTTGCTCTGGGAAGTACAAAGGCACTGCCTGGCTATTTTAGAAACTGTACAGGATAAACACTTAAAGCAGCATCATTCCCTCTTGAATTCATTTACAGATTTACTTATCAATGTAAATTTTGCTTGTAAATAACATTCTGTTAAAATCACTTGTAACCAGGTAAAACACTTGGCATCATGCAACAGTTTCCAGCAATTAATTTTTTTTTTTTTTGATCTTATGATCAAAATAGTGGTGTGTCTTCCTTATTTAAAGGTAAACAAATACCGGAAAAAAGGTATTAGAGAGAAGTGATCAATGAAATCTGCCAGTCAAATGTTACCCACTCAGGTAATTCCCATGTGGAGAGAACAGTCATTTCCTTTGCAGTAACTTGTCCTGGCAGGATTATGGTCACTTCCATCCTACCTTTTGTGTAGGGCATGATGGTAAGGACTCCTCATAGGCTTTTTTTTTTCTTCCCTCCTATATAAACATGATGAAAACTAACATTATCTTGAAAAAGCTTTTCCTGTCTGACTCCAACTTGAGCAACTACTTCCTTCTGCAAACAGCAGCACAGGTCAGGACAGCCCTCAGCTTCCCCCAGGTTGTTCTCTGCACTCACTCTGCAGGTCTGAGCTTGCACTGAGCACTCGAGTGCCAGTTTATGTTTATCCATTCCTGCTTTAGATTGTGCCCCGAGTGAAAAATCCAACCTGCATTTCAGGCAAATTAAATGATAAGGGAAGATTTTCAGTGCTTGCTCAAAGTTGCTTCTGCATTTGTTCTTGTTATAACAGGTTTTAAATGAAGCATCAGCTTACAAGAGGCTGACCATCAGCAGGAATATTTTCTGAGTGTTATAACAGTATTTCTATACAATGGATTTTAAAATTTTGCTGAAGAAAAGAGAAGGTTTAGGGCACAAGTGCAAGCTGGAAAGGTGAAATCAGG
Organism: Pitta sordida; assembly: GCA_013390025.1. Lineage (NCBI taxonomy): Eukaryota > Metazoa > Chordata > Aves > Passeriformes > Pittidae > Pitta > Pitta sordida. The sequence goes on from WEKX01003493.1 coordinate 137,326, forward strand.
GAGTTTGTTATTCTTAGGTATTTTACTTGGGTTTGTGGTAGTTGTGGGATTATTTTGGTTAAAAGTTGAGTGATTTGAACCTTCTTGTTCCTTTTGTAGTGTGTGGACATGAGATGCATAAGATAATGTTGGGTCAAACCTGAGGGTCCATTTGGCTCAGTGTCCTGTCTCCCAACTGCCACCAGAAGCAGATGCTCTTCCCTGCAATGCCAGTCACTTTCAGGCCCTGATAAACTATTTTTTAATCAGCTGAAGTTGGAGAGGAGTAATTTTGTTCTTTCGCATTTTGTCCCTCTAGAGGTAGAACAAAATGATCTTTGCCAGATGTTTTCAGAACTGCCTTGGAAGAGCAAGGGTTTTTTCATCTTGGGTATTGGACTATTTGAACTAAAGGATTTATTTTAAAATCTTCTCTTTCCTTTTTTACTTGAGATTTATAGTAATTTTACAGAAATCCCAAATATCAAGGAATTGCCTCAGTGTGTCAATTGATGTGATTATCTGACTGGTCACATCCGTCTTAAGTGCATGAGTGCAATGTTTAACCTCTGCTGCCTGTAATGCATCTGTCTAACATGAGTTTGGTTTTCTTTAGTGCAGCCATTGATTTTCACACCAGGCTTGTGTAAATCATCCCAAGTGTCTTGAGGTTCGTTGTTTAGTGCTACAGCTCGTTATTGCTTATTAAAAACAACCAACCAACCCAACCCCCTGCATAGCTTAACTTTAAGCTGTGCCTTTCCTCTTGTAATCTTATAAAAATAACGAGCTCTTCCAGCTGTTTGCACACTGTCCACAATCATTGTCCCGGTGCCACTTCTGGTACCACTTCCAAGAGCTCTGACCCTCCTACAGCTGGATTTCAGGGTGGTGAGAGCTGCTTAAGGCTGATAATGCTTCCAGTTTCATGGCTGAAACTTCTGCTTGGTGGAGTTTGTGTGACAGGCACATGTTGCACCAGCTGTGGTTGGTGGCAGGATGGTTTTGAAACTTTTCTCTTTGGAGAGTTCCAAGGAGAGCCAGCAACACTGTTTGGGAGGAGGTTTGTGGCTGAGCCATTTGGCTGGTTTAAAAACCTTCTTCTCTTGAAATATCCCTCTAATTTAATTAGAGAGATCACCTCAATATACAGAATCAGGGGTGATTATGGTTAGAGTGGTTAAGTGGGTAGCACAGGGCGCTGTCCCGTGTGTGACATTTGGGTTGTGGGGTTTTGTTTTGGTGTTTTGTTGTGGGTTTTTTTGTAAAACTTAATGGTAGGGCTGAGTTGTTTTCACGGGGTTGGAGCTGTTGCTGCCTGGGGGCAGATGTTGGAGAGCCCTGAGTGTGCAGGGTGACCACAGCAGAGCACAACTAAACCACGGCTGCTGCTGCCTGGGTTCAGTGCGATGCTGCAGCGGTGCCACCTCCCTCAGCCCCACCTCAGACACGCAGGGCACTATGAAACACGTGCAATTACTGCATAGCATGTCTCCTGCTGAACTTTGGCAGTGGAAAGGGAAACAACAGAGAAGCAGGAGCACAATTTCTAAGATTCCACCTTGTGCTCCTGATCCCTGACCCCGAAGGTCCACCTTGTGTGTGCAGCGTGTGTAGCTCTGCTCAGAACCTGCAAAGGTCTTCCCTGATCATGCTGGGGAGGGACTGGCTCGGATTCACATCAAGGGCAGGACAAAGCTGTGCAGAGAAGTGCTGGGCAGAAATCTGCCAGTGCCTTTAGCCATTCCCTCCCAACTCCAGAGAGTTTTGCTGTGAATTCCCAGCCTTCAGTCCTGCCTGGCTCTGGTCATACCTCGACAGCAGTTGGGGCTGCAAGGCCCGAGTTACCCCCAAAGTGTTTTGCTGTGGCTCATGGCAGCTCAGACTGGGACTCGGGGCAGCTCTCTGTGCCCACGTTTCAGTCCTGGATGGCATTGCAGTGCCACCTTGTCCTCGACAAAGCTGCCAGCTGTGCCAGCCTTGGTGTGAATGGGTGAGTCTGGTGTGGAGCAGTGATACACAGAGAGGGTTAAGCTTGTTTCTGTATTGGAAATGGTGCAGGAACTGTTGTGCCAGCCTTCCTTCCTCTTTCCTTCTCCCTAAAGCTGGTAAATGAAAGCTCTGCACCAGCCTGTGCTGCCTCCAGTCCCTTCTCATCTCCACCTCTGAACTGTTTTCTCTCAGTGCTGCTGCCTTTGGCCTTGAATCTCCAACCTCCCCTGTTGCTTCCGAATGGGAAGGACAAAGCTTGATTGAACTGAACATCCTCTCTCCTCTCTGGGAGCCGTGTGGAACAAGGCTCTCCCGGATCAGAGCTGCTGCTCTGCCCTGCTCTGCCACAGAAGCTTTTGCCTTTTTGATATTCCGTCTCAGCTTCCATCTCCTCTCTGACCAGCCCCTGTTTACTTTGCAGAACACAACGTTGTCATGGCAACAGGTTACTTTTCAAAGGGAACATCTTGTCATTATATTTAATCCACTGCAGCTGAAGAGGACTGAAATATTAAGTTGTTGTTGCTATGGATACTGCTTTGTTACAGCAGTTTCTTTTGTGTCACATTTCATATACAGTGTTGGCTCCTTTTTTTTTTCTTCCCCCCTTTCCCACCGAATAAACACAGGATGCTGTTCCATTCTCATTGTAATTGCTCTCACCAATATAATTTAGTTTAAAATTTAGTTTCCATAGCAAGAATTTTCTTTTCCATTTGAAACCCATTCCTGGGGACGTGGAAACAGTAAAATTGATGGAAGAGCTTGTGTGCCCTTGCAGAGCCGTCGGCTTTGTGCCCTTGTAAAATCCAAGTGGGATGGAGAGCAGCTTAACTCAGTCCTGTCCTTACCCTTGGGGCAGAGGAAGGAGCACCTCCAGGGATGGATATCATCAAAAAATGGTGATGGAGAGATGGAAAAGCCAGAGAGAAATTCTTTCCACGCTTCATGTTCATTTGGGGAGTGGTTGGATAACCCCCACTGAGTTTCCATGGGAATAGTTGGGAGCAGGAGTCCCATCCAAAACTTTGCTTTTAACTTTGTGATGACTTACAGGATGTTCCAGCCTTGATTCCTTAATTCCTTTATTTATCATATTTAGTGTGATGCAAGTGAAGAAATTGGGGGATATTTGGTGTGCTGGGAGGGTTTCATATTTAAACTGACAAGAGCCTCATTTTCTGTGTAGGTACAAAACCTGCCCATCAGCCTTTGGCTGGGGTGCAGGACTGGCAGACTCTGCACAGACATGTTTTAAATTTGACTTGCACCAACTCGTAAAGATGTGCACAGCTTGAAAATGAATCCTGGGAATAAAGGAAGAGCATCAGCATTTTCTGTTGTCAGGTTCCCCTTCATCCCTCACAGGGAAAAAATCTGACACCTTGTAGCTGAACAAGCCTACCCTGGTATTTAGTGTGTACCTTTGTAAATATAAAATTGATTTCCTCGTTCAGTCATTTCTTTGCATAACCTGAAAACAAGGAGAACAGTGTCAGATCGTGTCTTGCACAAATGTGCATTGGGGGAAAATATTTTGACATGTTCTCGTTGTTTTCAGGAGGCTCTTGGCACATGTTTTGGAGTGGATTTGCTTCCTGGGGAGATAACAGTGCCAAAACATCATGGCATAAGATGGAGTATTACAGCCCCAGTGTTTATTCCTGTCTGACAGGTTCTCCTGTTGTCCTGGAAAAGGCCCATTCCCATCCACTTCTCCCTTTTCCTCACCTGAGCACCACGTTATTTTCAAAATGGTCAGTAAGGTGGAGTTCTAACTTCATACACCAGTGACACTTACTTTGAAATTTTGAGGTGAAAATATTCATTAAGATATGCAAATGATCAGGTGAAAGCAGCCCACCAGTGACTTTTCTGACATCAGGTGGGATTTAGTTGTTTGGGCTCGAAATAAGCAGGCGAAGGATCCCAGACTGGGGAAAAGTGAGGAGCTTGTTGGATGGTGACTCTGCAGAGCAGGTTTGGAGCTGGGCAGGGACACCTTCCATAGACCTGACTGCATCCCCCTGGTTTTCTTAAGAACATATGATTTTTGCTTCTCTTCCACTTGCATTGGAAATGCAATGACAAAGAAACCACAGAATATTACTCTGCGTTTTATTAATTGTAATTCTTTCTCATTCCTGTTTTTCCTTTCTATCTTAGGAGGCTAAACAGTACCCAAGGTGAAATCAGAGTTGGACCCAGCCATCAGGTAAAGGATTTTGTTTGTGTTCTAACATCTCTTGAGTGTCCTCATATCCGGAGGACAGGCTTTTGCCTCTTGATCTGTTCAGATCACACTTATTTAAAATCCCATGTGTTCAAATACAGGGAGTTCTTTGGAATCACCTTCAGATGACTCACTCCAGTGAGTTCTTTAGAATTCCTCAGCTCACTTACTGGGATTTCTGTGTGAGGTGTTGGGATGTTAATGATTTTTAGTACCAGAAGTGCTATGGGTTAATTCTGGAATAAGACAGAAGCAATAGGAGTATCTGCTGGAAATTCAAGGAGGTGCCTCAAGTCATGTGGAATGTTAAAGTAGAAACTGAGAGAGCACAACGAGCGTGTTCAGACACTGGGCAGCAGGATAAGGTTAAGGTTCTAGTTGGTCCTGGTATTTTAGTTCTCATTTGGGGGAAATCCTTCGTAAGAATTGAAAATAATTTGTTCTTAAAGAGCATTAATGAACAACTTCCTGTGGTTCCTGGGGCCAGATCTGTCCCTGGGAACTGAGTCCTCTCCTTTACCTGTGGAATTGCCTTTGCACTGTCCAAATACTGGATTTTCACATCCAAGTGATGAATATTCATTCAGACCCTTTTTAAAATGTTGTTTAGTAACTAGTGAAAGTAAATATTTATGGAGCTGATGTAAAATTCTTCAGGATGTTTTGCCTTTAGAGGAAAAAAAGTCCTTGGCAATGCAACCTGTGGTGTTCTTTCCAGTAGTTATAATAAGAGTACTGTAAATGATACCTTCAAAACAACTTTCATCTCAAATTGTCATGTAATATTTTGTCAGGCATTAGTCACCTGTGCTGCAAGGTGTAATTACCAGAGGCATTTATGGATGGAAAAAAAGAGTAGGAGGAAGGTCCACTGATTTGGAATACTGTTAATCCTTTCTTGCTGGATGTTTTAACCTTCCATTGTTCCCTCACTCACCTGCACCTCTGTTTCTGACAAGTGTCCCCACTAAGCGGATTGTTCTGAGCCTGTTAATTAGTGTAAAGTGTCATTTTAAGGTCCAGGTTGGTTGTGGCCACAGTGGGAAGCCAGGCTGAAGGTGGTATTTGCTGTGCTCAGGGAATGGGTGTGGATTCACCTCCCTCCACCACCTTAGTGAGCACACAGCAAGTGCAGCAGAATCCAGAAACAATGCTGAGATCCCAACAGGGGCTTTTGGTTACTCCCTTGCCTCTTGTTTTCCTTAAATTGTGTGTTCCAGACTCTGGAGACCATTGTAGGGTTGGTTTTTACTCAGTGCACCCCAAGCCTGTGTCGTCACAGGGACACAAGTGAAGAGAAACGTTCTGTAGAACTGCACAGGAGCACAGTGGGTCTCTACTGGATGTTCTCCTGTGACAACTTTTGGCTAATTTTTGGCTAATTAAGGGCCAAGTGGTCGAGTCCCCTCCCCTGGAAGTGTCCAAGGAACAACTGGATGTGGCGCTCAGGGCTGGGTGACGGTGGGGACGGGTTTGATCACCTTGGAGGTCATTTCCAAGCTCAGTGAGTCTGTGCTGAGGAGGGAGGTGGTTTTTGGCAGTGCCTGCAGTAATCAGGCACGTTCCAAGGGTTGCTGGGGCTGAGCATTGATTGGTGCAGCCCCCCTGGCTGTGGAGTGCATGGCTCCCACAGAAACCTCATCTGGGGATAATGCTGGCTTATCCTTCTCCACAAGAGAAGTTCAATGACATATCCATTTTCCCAGGCAAGAAGTAAAATAAAGTACAGATTAAAGAGCAGAACATGAAAGACATCTGAACCTGTGACTTGTAATTACTGGTTATGTATAAATGTTGCCTCGCAAATACGTTTAGCGTTGTAAGTATAGGAGGTAATTATAGGGCTTAAAAGCTGTTTCTGAAGAGGCTCTCAGCTATCTCATCTCATAGCAGTAGATGACTAAAGATGCTAATTGGGTCTCTGGATAGAGTGTAATACTTATTTAGTGGCAGGGTTCATTTTGCTGAGCTATCTCGCTTTCAGGAAATGTCTTTGTTTCCCTTTAGAGTTTTGATGATTTACTGAGGATTTCATTTTAAATTTAGTATCAGATGTGTAGGGTTGTTTTACTGATTTAAAATGGGACACATATGGCAGCTACATTCTTGCCTTCTTTCATACGTGGAGTATGTTTCAGCCTGGCAAGCAGAGTTGTAACAACATCTTTGTGATAAATGCAAGCTCTGTCTCTGAGGATGAATTGTCCATCAGTATTTGTACGACAGAGGCCTGCGTGTGCAGTACAAAATGGGCTCCTTTCAAGCTCTAATGTTTCTGCACACAGGAGGGTTTCACTGGAGGTGGGCAGGGAGGTGGTGTTAACCTGCCTGACTGTCAGCAAAGGCCCTTCTGTGAATAAAGGGAAAAGGCTGGGGCTTGATCGCCCGGTTTCCTCATAAACATCTGAAATGTGGATCAAATATCTTCACCACCTGTTGTCTGAGTATCTTCCATCTACCAGATCACAATATTCCAGAGCATTTACATCCTCCTGACATGAGGAACAACTGTAATGTCTGTTTGAACTCCGTTTTTTCCAGGCTAAGCTCCCTGACCTGCAGCCCTTTCCTTCCCCGGATGGTGACACGGTGACACAGCACGAGGAGCTCGTGTGGATGCCGGGAGTCAACGACTGTGATTTACTGATGTACCTGAGGGCAGCGAGGTAATGCCAGCCACAGTCCTGCAGCATCTGTGTCCTACTGGCGTGGGAATGTGGTGTGTTGTGCTGGCTGCAGCCACTCCTTTGGTCTGGTTTGGGATACCCTGGGTGCCAGTGGCATCAGCTGAAGTGTTTAGTTTGAGACAAGAATGCTCAGATTTGCTGTTGGGCCAACAGAGCATCTTTCCATCAGCTGTGGCTTTTGGGTTTAAATGCAAAGGCAGCAGTGTGTGCTGGCAGGGAACAGTGTGGGATGAGCTGCTCTGAGTGGAACAGCCACGACAGCGCAGGATTCCTTCCCAGACTGAAGGTGTTGGGAGCTCAGGTTTGCATTTCAGTTCCATACAGAGCTCTGGTTTGCCTGGTGGATTCATCAAACCCACTGGTGGCTCTCTTAATAATTTAGAGTCTGAGGAAATTACTTGCAGTTTGCAACAATTCAGAGATTGGGGAATCTGCAACGTAAGTCAGTCTTTTGACATAATAAAAGTAAGATTACAGCAAAAAGTTTGCTGTCTCTGCTGAGACTGTCCTCATGTCTGAAGGTTATATCTTCCTTTATCCTAATCAGGCTCTGGTACTTCTGCAGTGCAGATTTTTAATTGATGAAACCCAATTAGATTGGATTTTAATTTCAAAATAATTATTCCATATGCTGAGGTGACTCAGCTTTCCATAACAAAGAGCCTTTGGTGCCTCATTTTACTTGTTTCCACCGTATCACAGGGCCCTAAAACTTAGGATTTAAGGTGTAAATGTGCTATTTGTGTATTGCATGATGTGTGCATCAAACAGCAGCTGAGGAATTCAATCTTTTTCCCCCCCTCCACCTCTGAAGGAGCATGGCAGCCTTTGCAGGGATGTGTGATGGAGGATCCACAGAGGATGGTTGTGTTGCTGCCTCCCGTGACGACACCACCCTCAACGCCCTCAATACAGTGAGTACAACTCCTGCAGGGAACAACAGCCTTCCCACTGATTTCTGGGCTGCTCACAGCACATAAAATAGCAGATAAAACAGGCTTTGGGGTCACAATATGAGGCTGGTTGTAGCTTAGGGTATTGTAACTTCATTTCGAATACCAGCTGGTTTTCACAACTGTGACCTGCAGAACTTGAGTGATGAACTCTTGGGTGGTGCCTTTAATGTGACCCCAGTGAGTTTCTGTGTGGGGAACTGCCCAGGTGAGGTCCAGGAGCTGGAATTGTGACATTCAGCTGCTCCCTGAGCTGCCTGTGTTGGTCCTTCCATTCAGTCCAGCCCCTGGAATTGTAACTGGAGTCAAAAGGCCTGCATTCTTAACAGGGAAAATGTTTCTTATGTAGCATTCTCTTACCAAAACCACTTGCACTGGGTTTTGAATTTTATTTCCACTTGTGTTTGATTGCGTGTGTTTCAGGGAGTGCATCAATTTTCATCTTGCTTCCTCCAGCAGGCAGGAATGAAATGGGATTAAGTTCTAAAATGTGCTGCTGTAATACTTCCTAAGCAAACAGGGAGAGAACTCTGGTTCTTGTTCAGATGCACACGTGCATGTGTAACAAGCTGAAATCCAACATCAAATTCTGTGTCCAGATTAAAAGCTCCCTTGTTCTCACTTTAACTTCTGCCAAGTCAAGTGCTGTTTCTCAGTGCTTCCCTGCCCTGGAGAGCTGAGGTGAGTGGAGGAATCTCAGTCCTTTGGTTCCTTTCCAAAGGATTTTGGGTGTTAGAGAGTTTCACACTGTTGGATCAGTGTTGCAGTTCAGCCTCTATTGCACCTGCACTCCAGTTTCTTGCCTGTGCTCCATTTCATTTCCCCCCTTTCCCTGGGGATGGTTCCATCTCATTCTGGTGCTCTCACCCCTCTGGAGTTTGCTGAGTTGTTCCTTCACATCCTTCTCAGAGACCCAAATTTCTGTTGAGGTCAATAATCATCAAAGATGTTTTGGAACTGGAATTTTTACCCCCTTATCTCTAATAAAAGACTAATGCAGAAAATTCCTTTAACTTCCCTGCTTCACTCTCTACTTTAATTACCCCCTTTAATCACTTGGCTGCCTGAGGAGCCTGTAGTTGCACTTGTGGAGTTCTTGGTTCTGAAATTAGGTTAGTCCCAAAATATTTTGGTTTTTCTTCTGCTTCTTTTCTCTTTGCATTTCCAGTGCACATCTATTTCAGAAAATATTTTCCTTGTCCACTTTGAAGTTTTCAAGGAAAGAGTTTCCTTATAAATAATAGTTCTGTCAGGGATATTTTAAGAAACTTCGCTGTATTTCTGAGTGCCTGCTTTTCTGACTGAGTTAAAACAGTTAAATGGGTCATTTGTTGTCCTGACAAAAGGGTGCCTTTTTTATCTTTCAGTTCACCATCTATTTAAAAAAGATCAGGTTTATCTGATAAATAATTTGTGAGATTCTTACCTGCACTAAGTTGTGTTTTTGTTTCGAAATTATCGTGTGCAACCCAGAAGATTAATGTAAAAGAAAATGATATGCTGTGATTTCTTATTATGGAAATCCAATAAACTTCAGAGCAGCACTTCACATAAATCAGTCTTGACAAGCTCCTTTGCTGGTGTTTTATTTATGTAATAACAGGTGCTGTAAACCCCCCGAATGATTTATTGTTAATTATACCAGATAGAAATGAAGATCGTGGAAGGCACAATGCAGCGTATAGACACAGATATTTATATTTATCTCTCAGCTCATTGAAATGATTATTCACTTAACGTTACAGGTAAATTCCAGCTCCTGTTCCTTTGTTTGCCCGTTGGGATTTACTGCCACAGTCGTCACTGTAACCCTTAGGAAGGAAATCGAGTTTTCATTTGGAGTTTGTTGCCCTCCTGATGGGTTCTGGTGTTGGGCTGGGAGGGGGGAGGAGGACACAGCAGCTCCTGCGAGGCTTTCACTGTCATCCCTGGTGAAAACTGAGCTCAGAACGTTCATCCTGCTCTGGGGGGGAAGCTGATGGCCCAGATGTGACAATCCATGGGCAGGTGGAACATGGGGAATATTGTGCCTAGACCTGGTGAGTTGTGTGGAGTGAGAGCTGGGGTAAATCCTGCATCTCCTTTCCCGTGCCCTGCAGAGCTTGGTTTAACATCAGATGTGGTTTAAGATCTTTCCTTTGTCCACCCCAATGCAAAGCCAAGGACCTTTTGACCTGTGCCTGCTGCTCAGAGGTTCTCCACTCCTGTTCTCACAGACCCCAGGTCAAGGAGTTAATTTACTACTTCCTGCTCAGTTTTAAAATAATTGCAGAGTAATTATTCATCCCCAGTGTTCTGCCTCACCTGTTCTGATCCAGGTGAGCATCACAGCAAACCCTGACACAGGAACTGGGGATGTCAATGTGCAGACTCAGTGTTTGAGTAAATCTCTGAGGTTTGGGGCATTTTGATGCTGGGCTATTTCTCCTGGGGAAATCAGAGCCACCAACTCTTAATTTGTCCTCATATGGTGAAGAAACAGCACCACTTAAGCTCATGTATTACTCCATGGAGGAAAGACACAACAATCATATGCTAATATTGTGTAAATCTCTCTTTACTAATGGTGTTGTTCTGCCTTCTCAAACACTGTTACATGGGAACGTGTCATTATGAGTGACAAACATGACACTGTAATATCAGTTTAAGGAAATTCACTTCTAACTAAGATGTCACCCAGACAAATTACTCCCTGTTTTAACTTGCCCTTAGACCAGATTTTCTTGTTCATTAACTACAGACAAGGTTGAAAGCATGAAAAAAAAAAATTATTTAAATATGTGTTAGCATTTCTTATTATTACTAGTTTTCCTTTTGGATGAGTCTTAATTAACAGCTACTCTCCTGGTTCAAACGAGGTTCTGCAGCACTTCAGGGGCCAGCACTCCCTGCCTGGGCTTGTTGGGAGATGAAGCCACCTCTGGTGCATGAGACAGTTTTGCCACTTTGAATTTTCATTCATCCTTATCCTTGCTCTTAGGGGAAAAAAACTTCAGCACTTTATTTGTAAGATGAGTCAGGAAGTCTTTCTACAGAAACTGTTGAAACAGGCAGATAAAAAGGGCCATAAATGAACTGCTGAGATTGCTTTGAAAACTTTTGGGGAATATGCAAAATATTTGTATTTTTTTGAAAGTTGTGTTTTAGGTGCTGTTGCAAATTTTGCAGGTTGTTGCCTGGCTGTGTGTGGGGCAGTGGCTGTGCCTGTGTTACCCCACAGCTGGTTTGCAGCTGTATTTTGGGCTGTTTGGCACCTCCCTGGCAGTACCAGCCTGTACCCAATTGTGGTACCCAGTTGTGGCCTGGAGTGACAGGACAAGGGGAATGGCTTCACACTGACAGAGAGGAGGGTTAGCTGGGATATTGGGAAGGAATCCTTCCCTGGGAGGGTGGGGAGGCCCTGGCACAGGTTGCCCAGAGAAGCTGTGGCTGCCCCATCCCTGGAAGTGTCCAAGGGCAGGTTGCAGCAACCTGGGATAGTGGAAGGTGTCCCTGCCCATGGCAGGGGGTGGGACGAGATGATCCTTAAGGCCCCTTCCAACCCAAACCAATCTGGGGTTCTGTGATTTCAAAGTAATTCCATAATACTGTCTCACTAAGCAGCAGCAATTTTTCCTTGGAGAAAAGGACTCTGGAATTTAACTGTTCTTAATGGACTGCAATTATTTAATATTGTGGCATGAATGCAGCCTTGCTCAGATGGGCTTTTCAAGGCACATCATAATGACTGTAATTGCCAAAGGATGCCTTGCTGGAGCAGGAGCTGCCAGATGCAATGCCATTCTGCTCTAAAAAGGTCACAGTAAAAGGGACATTTAAATTAAGTTATAAATTACAATTGAAGAACAATATTTTGATGAGCAAGCCCAGAGATGTCAGAGCTGCAAGATGTAATTCATGGGTTCATTACAGCCCAGAGGTGCCTGACAGCTGAGCCGTGCCAAAGGAGAATTTATTTGCAGCATCACAGACAGAAATGGCAGCTCTGCTCAGGGGCTGGAGCAGGAACTGGAAACCTTGTGGGAATGCGCAGCCTTGATGGGAAAACGCCTTCCCTGGGACCAAGTGTTCTTTAACGACTTGTAATATAAATGAGGGGTTTGGACGTGCACGTTCAGAATTCTTCTCTAATCCACTCGTGTGATGCATTTTCTGTGTAAAGGACATTTGTGGTGGTTCCTTTTGTTGTGGTTGTACAGACCCAATGTCAGAGTGGTGTGAAATTTAAATGGCAGAGTTAATGCTAAAGATGGTGATTCTCTACCTGACAGGACAATAATCTGCTGTTCATAGAAATACCTTGAGAAGTTCAAGCAGAAGTTAATGAAACCAGAGGCAGTCATCATTAGCTGTTATTTATGTTTGCATCTTGCCAATAAAGTGCTCAGATATATTAAATGACTGAAAGCAATAAGCAGAGAACGAGCCAGATTGAAACACGTAAATTTAACTCCAGCACTTAGAGGGTATATTTTTCCTTTCTGCTGCATTATCCTACTTCTGGCATTTGTAAAGCCTCCACATTTTTCAGGAGACTCTAAACCTGTGTCAAGTCTTTTGTTGTTCTCCCTTACATGACTCTGTGCTGATGGGTTTTGTGATTGTTGTTGATGCAATTACCTGGTCAAAGGTTAATGCTCCTATTTTCTGTTGCTGATTTGGGACAGTCTTCATGGCCTGTAAACTATTTTTCTGGAGTAGTTGCCTGTCAGACCATGCCATTCTTTCTGGCCTTGTCTGGGTTTTGGGGTTTATTTTGCAGAAGGAGCTTTTTGGGCCATGGGGCTGCCAGGGGAAAAACATGTGTTGTCCTTGAGGCAAAATAAAGATGCCCCTCGAGTTACAAAGAGACTTTGAGAGGGAAGGGAAACAGAAGGACTGTTCTCTTCAACACTGTCACATTTCCTAAGTGAAAAATCTTCTAGGCAGTGGCATGCACAGAAGAGAAGCATTTGCGAGGTGAGCTGGCAAAACAAACGGTGCTTTTTTCTTTAAGATGGATTTGTTCCCAGTGCTGGAGTGCAGACAAGGAGGAAAATTAATGTGTGCCCAGCAGAAAAGGCAACATCTTATTTTCATGCCTGTAAGTGAGCACTGCATTCCACAGGGGGCCTGAGACTTGGGGTGTTTTTGAAGTCAGTGGTGGTGTGTGAGCGTTGCCACTGGGGACTGGCACTGCAGGCTCAGATCCCCGTGTCCCCTCCATGGACTGGGATTGTGGGAGCTGACACTGAGGGACTCAGCCCAGGCACGTTTCCACCATCTTCAAGTGTTCCCTGGGGAATTTCAGGCCTGAAAAGCACCACTTGTCCTGGGTGCTGCATCTCCCTGGCACCTGAGGGGTGTCGGTGGCACATCCCTGAGCCGCAGCTGGAAAAGGGAGGATTGGGAGACAATGACATTTTGGAAGCTGAAGTTCCCTGTGGTTGCTCTGTAATCACTGCACTCAGAGTACCTGCAACTCCCCCAGAAGTGCCAGAGAAATCTGAAAAGGGATAGAAAACCATTCTTGCTTAGTTTCCCTTCTTGTCCCCATTCTATTATTCACCCTGTTTGTTATTGTTGTTTTAGTTGGTGGTGAGGAAGAAAAAAGTGATCAGGCCACCAGTGAAGGACCATGACTGTTCTAAACTCACACTGCAGGCAGTGAGCAAAGGGCTGTGCCCAGCAGTGACCTTTTATTTTTAGAAGTGCTTTCATTTCACTGAAATTCCCTTGAGTATTCAAAAATAAAGGATGCCTCAGTAACTTGGTGGAGCCCCTTCAGCAGCTCAGGATTTGTTCCTGAGAAGATTGAACTGTGTTGTGGAAACTCAGCTCTTCAGGTGTTACAAAGGAGGCTCAAAACTATATTGAGCTGAAAGTTCATCAGCAAATGGAGTAAATTAACTGTTATTTTTAATACCTTTCAGTTCATGTGCACTTTATTGAAGAGAACAAAGCCAATGGATTGGCTTTAGAGGCTCTCACAAGCTGCTTTGAGTGGAGAGTTAAGACAAGGCCAGACAAGAGGAGCAAGAGAAGGACCATGGTTTGGTTTTTCCTGCTGTAAAGAAACTTTTGAGGGTGTTTTGTAAAATTGTGTGACGCTCACCAATAGCTTTGAAGGCTTGGTCTGCTCTGGAACATTGCTTAAAAAAAACCAACCCTTGTGTCTGTGCAGGGAAGTTGGGATGCAAGTGAGTGTGGGGAGATAATTCAGGTTTTGTCATCCCAGCAATATTTCTTTTCTTTGAGAGCATTTTCAGAAGTCAGAGCAGGCTCTTTTTTAGTCCTTCAGTGCTTAAAATTCCACTGTACCTTGAAAACAGGACAGGCTATAAATCTGCAGACTCCTATCGATTTAAGAGCTGGAGTTTCTCACGGGTTCCATTGTTTAATGCTTCTTTCCATGTAGTTGCTTTTCTACCTCACCCTGATTTTAATGTCTCCTGTCTCCTTTCGATCATATTGAATTTGTGGTACAAAACCAGGTGAGCTGTCCAGGTGGACATCCCTTTCTGTAGGGATTTGGTCCCTTCCACACTTGGTTTCCAACACTGTGGTGATCTTTGCAGTGCAAGAAAAATAAAGAGAATTTTCTGGATGGGTAAACTGGACATTCCCTGACTTCCCTCCTTGTGTGTTGGTTTTTCCAGTTGATTTTACTAAGCTGAACAAAATGTGCTGCATAAAATAAAGCATATTTTTGAAAAGCATTTTGGTGTAGCTTTTTCTAATTTTTCTTGGCGTTTTTTAATATGAAAATAATTTTTTTTTTTTTTAAAGTTAGCCAAAAAAAATTGTCAATGCTTTATGAGCTCCAACAGCATCCGGGAGAGGTTTGGGAAGGAAGAGGAAAACACACTTGGTTTGATGCTGTTTCTCCTACTAATAAAACCTCAATTACCCTTCAGCTTGTTTAAGTTTCACTTCATGTATCAACAGTAAAAATAATTAGGCAGAGAACATCTCCTGTGGCTCCCTGTAGTGTTTTTTTTTTTTTTCCTCCAATATCAGATCACTGCTAATTCCATTGAATGTTCCATTTGTCTCCTTTATTTTTCAGCTACATGAAAGTAACTACGATGCTGGCAAGGCCCTGCAGCGCCTGGTGAAGAAACCTGTGCCAAAGCTGATTGAGAAGTGCTGGACTGAAGATGAAGTGGTAGGAAATGATTGATCCCCTCCAGCCTTGAGACTTCATGTTGTTTCTCTTGCCTTTCCCCCCTTTTTTTTTCATCCCCCTAAAAAGGTTATTTTTATGAGCAGCAAGAGGGAGAACAACGTGCCGCACAGGATTAAATGTTGAGTTATTAGGCCCTTGTTCAATATGCAGAACTTTATTAGGAAATGCATAAAGCTGGGGATAGAAATGAAAATACATATAGATGGGTGCATAAATGGAAATGTATGGGTGTATAAATGAAATATCCTGATACAGTGCAAGCTCACAGAGAACTGACAGGAGAAATGTTTTGCTTGATTTATTTTTTTCCTCTTTGGATGAAATTTAAACTGGTTAACTGGTAAAATACTTGAAGAAGTAAACAAAAAATAAAAAGGTGATCTTGTGAAGCTGCTAATAAAGTTGGGATTGGTGTTATAAAATAGAGCTGATTAATGGGGGGAACTTCAATGGTCTCTTAGTGGTTTTAATTATCCAGACAATGGCTGGGAGAGACTTTGTGANGCCGTGCCCACCCCTTTTTTTTTCTTTTCCCCCCCCCCCCCCTCCTTGTTTTTTTCCATCAGCTGCACTGTGAGTGCTGTGGCTGCTGCAGCTCAGGGTTTCTGATGATCAATCCCTGTTAAACGAGGGGGAATAGAGCCTTAGGAATGGAAAAAACAAAGTTTATTGCAAAGTGAAACATTACTCCAGAGTGCAGACTGTGAGCACAGAGTAATGATCACTGACTCTATAAATCATTGTCAGCCCCAGCTCATTTTATCATATTTGTTCTTGTTCTGTTCCATCCAAGTTTCCAGAAACCCTTGGCAGCTCTCCAGCCTCGGCAGAGCCAAAGATCAAACTGTGCTCTTATTTATAGACAGCCAAGCTCCACCTGCACGGCTCCCAGAGTGTTTGTCCCTGCAGAAAACTCCCCATTAAAGCAGCACCGCTGCACTTCGCAGCATTCCCGAGGCTTGCAGGGGATGTTTCTGTGTTGTGGGCTCTGTGAACCTGAGGAAAACTTTCTGCGCCATCCACAGGGCGCTACAGCTGCACAGGAGTTCCACAATTCAGTGAATATTTAGAAAACACCGATGTGTCAAACCCAAAATCTGGCCAAAACAGTTAAATTCGAGTGATCTGTGCTCTTCATCTCCTGATGGCAAGTGATGAGCAGGAGGAAGCCTTTAGTGATGTGGAGACACAGTTCTCAGGGAAGTGGAAGAGCCAGGTCCAGTCCTTCTCTTTATTTGTGCTGGGGTTACAATTAATCTCTCCTTGTGGCCCAGCAAAAACCAACTCAGGTTTTACAGCTTGGATAAATAAGCAGATCCAGAGCTTTGGTCAGTTAACCTGAATTGAGACAGGCCTTGTGGCATGTGACCAACTCAATAATAATGATGTAGATAATAATTAAGAGAATAATGTAGATCATGGCTTTTGCTGCCTCAGTTTTTCCATTCATCTGTGCTGGATGATCCCTGTAGTTGTAAGGCTGTGTCCACAGGTCTCTGTAGTATTCAGTAGCATTTGATATAACCCTGTACTTAGCTCAGTTTTACAGAAAATGTGGTTATTTATCGGGTTTTGAACTTTTTCTGTGGTTTCCAAACCCTTTCCTGTCCATTAGAACACTCTGTTGCCTGTGCCCAAACTGATCTAAGAGCTGCTTGGCAATGGGAGACCTGATTAAAATAAAGGATGGGAGTTATGTTATTTTTACTACTGATGATGTGGTTGCAGAGGTTTAGATCAAATTAAACAGAGGACAAAATTGGCCAGAGATTGAATTACATGGAAGGCTTTGTAAATATGAAGACAGAGGTTTGTTGTCTCCCTTGTGTTTCTAAACCTGTAGCTACTTCTAAACTCTTTTTGATCCCAGTATGTAAATTCAGAGGCACAGTGTGAAGCCCAGCCTTGCACACTGCCTGTAAAAGTGGCTAAAAAAAGCCTTCTTTACTGAAGTGTCTAAATGCAGCTCAGAGAGCAGCTGTTTCCTGTTGGTAGAGGCTTATATTCTACACCTGACAACATCAATTTCCAGCAGTGATTTGATGGGGAGAGGTTGGTTGCTCTTGTCATGCCCGTGAATTTACTTCTGAGGACAAGTTTGAGCAATTGTCATATCTAATGCCTTCTTTAGGCACCTTCTAAGCACCACCAACATCCAGCAGAATCTCATTAGGCAGGAGTCAAGTAGAAAGCAGAGCAGCTTAAGGGAGGGGGATTATTTGGGGAGAAGCCTTGGAGCAAGTCGTGTTATTTTGCTTCAGCTACAAGTTTCCTACCACAGGATTCCATGGCTGGCACGTGGAGTGATGCTCAGTGCTGGAGCAAGGTCAGGGTACCTGGGAAAGGGGCCCAGGATTAGGATTTGTTTTACTTCTGACACTCTGAGACATCAAAACGCTTCCCTCAAAGCGAGGGATGTCAGAGCAGTGAGTTCATGGTCACTTCAAAAACTGCCCCTTTTTCATCTCTGCAGTCAGAAATCTCTGGTAAGAGTGGAATGGTGCTGGGCTGGGCTCCTCCAGTTGGGAATAGTTCAACACTGACACGGGAACTGGTTTGTGACATTTAATTTGCTGGTTGTGGGGAGTCAGTGCAGCAAAGCTGACCCCCAGTGCCTCTCCTTGCTCGGTGCTTGCCCTGAGTGGAGGATTCTGTGCTTTCCCCAGGTTCCAGATCTGGAACCACCATCCTTACCTTCCTTCAGTTCAGGTTAAACTGAACATCCAGATTCCCTGGCGTGGTTTCAGAGGAAACATCTCCCAAGACAAATTGTCCTTATAAAACTTCCACACGTCTCGGGACAAAATCTTCTCTGCAAAATTGCTTTAATATTTCCAGTGATGTTCGTACAGTTCTGACCCTCCACTGGCTCCACGTCCAAAAATGAGCCTCCATTTCAGATCAATAACCCATCAAACAGCTATAATTTATCCAGGATACATTGGTCACATTAAGTTTTGTTAAATTACTGGAACAGTTTTCTGTTCTGGCATTCCTCACCTCCTGGAAATGTGGAAGGAAATAAACTGGTTCTCCCTGTTCTTCACCCAACAGCCCCGATTCCATCTCACTTTTTTTGTCTCCTCAGTTCAGAGTTTGCCTTTCTCTCTCTCTTTCTCTCAAAAGTGCTAACGAAATCAACAGGGCTTCCAGAAGAGAGGAAGACAAATCAGAAATAAAAGAAGCTCTAGTTTATTACGTTTTTAATTAAACATGATGAACACATTTTAAATAACACAAAGGCCTGGGGCTGAGCTGCATCTAATCGAAACAGATTAAGTCACCCGTCCACACTTGGGTAGTTATTAATTCTGTTTATTTATGCATGCTGGCTACAGGCAGAGCTCACTGCTGCTCTGCTGCAGCTTAGTGCACAGGGATGCTTTTCCTGCATGGAATTGTGCTCCTAATTAGCATTCAGATGTTGATTATGAAGAACACTGGTGAGGATAATTGAACTACCTTTGAAATTCAGGGCTGCGCCTTCCAAAGTTAAAGGAAGTCTGGGTGAAGCAACACTTTATTTCTTGGACAGTTCCTCCTTTTTCCTCTACGCTTTGTTCCACCTCTTCAGAGATGTTAAATTCTCAAGAGGAAATTGCCAAGTGTTCCTTAGGAAGGTTTTTTTAACTTGTGCCTCTCCGTGCAGAGCTGTCACCGGCACCCCGTGACATCCCTCATAACCGGCTTTTATCATTAAATATTCTGCCTTTTAAATATTTTACATTGCTCTTGATGTCGAGTAGTCGAGGTAAACAACCTCAATTCAAACAACCTCTTAAATTTATGTGCAGGAGTAGTTAATCCTTGCTGGTGCTAAACCTTAATTGGCCATGTACATCGATTTACAAGTTCATAAATTTTAAAACATCCACACCTGGCTTCAGCTTGAACTCATTTATCATAAAATACAAGTCGAGATCCTTCAGCCAAAAAGGACAAGATATGGGAAAACTATTTTCTGATGTGTTTGTAATCCAGTGTAGCAGGTCAAGGAATTACTTATGCAAAGCCCACACACTTATTTGCTTGGCTTCTCTGCCTGGGATCGTCTTCAAATGTGTCTCATCTGCCCTTTCTGGAGTCTCTGCTCATGAAAACATTGTTTTCATGGCTCCCTCCTTTGAAGCCAGGCTCTTCAGATGTGCTGGGAGACAGAGCTGCTTGCTGGGGCAAAAATACCCTGAATTTTATTTACTGTTTATATGGCAGCTGTAGGGAATGTAATTCCTGGCCAGATTGAAACAGCCTCTGCAATAGTCGAATGGAAAAGGAAAAAACAGCTCATCAAGGGATAGTGGAAAAGCTGAGTGACATTGCAGGGCTGCCTCTGACTCATGGAGTGGGCTTAGAAGGTTAAGATATCGCTTACTGCTCGGTCTTAATGTTTTAGCCACAAAAAATAAAACATTTCAGCTTCACAGCAAAGTGACAGTTCCACTAAATTAACATTTCTGGAATTTAGAAATCCAGCCATCTGATGCCATTTGCAAGTGTGTTAATCAGTAACAGTTGAAACTTAACAGAGCGTTGAGATAAAAAAACCCACCAAAGTCAAATTGCTACAGCCTAATTGGACATCTATTTTAAAAGAATAAATAAGATTTTAGTTGAAAAAAAGTGTGGGAAGGTCTTGTCTGTAGCTTATTCTAAGAAGTGGAAAAGAACCATCAGCCCCTCACAGTAAAAAGTAACCGATGAAGGATGAAATTATTCTGCTTGGGGAAAAAAATTGTTATTTAAAGGCTGCATAAAATTATAGTTCCTTAGCAGTTGGCAGGCGTAGGGAGTGATAAGGTGCAGTACAGCTGGAAAATACAAGGTGTATTATAGCCTTGAAAAGGTGAATTTTGTTTCAACATGGGTTTCTAGATGAAAGATAACAATCTTTTTGTTTGTGATTAAATTGCATCAGTCTTTGATCCCAGCCCTTGTTTAGAGGGATCAATATTGCACATACAGCACCAAGTTTATTGTCAAGTCCTTTCGGAAATAAGGCAGTGAATTAAAAATCAATTATACGTGCAGAAAAGTTTGTGTAGGGCAATCAATCCTGTCCTTTTAGTTTGCCAAAAGATTCCATTGTTTAACCAGCTGTGAAGAGGAATGAATTTTAAAAGCCTCCAGCAAATGAGGGAGCCCAAATGGGGGGGGGAAGGAAGATTAAAAAAAAATTATTTCAGCATTTCATGTTCAGCAGAGGGTCTTCAGGGATAAATCTATAAATCCTGTCAGTGACCTTGGCTTCAAAATGGGTGATTTCACTGCTTTCCCTAATCTTGATCTTTCCCCAGCTGCCAAAGAAGTTGGTGTTTTCTGAACAGTATCATTCTTTCATTTGTTCTCTTCAACTGCCATATGCTTCTTGATTCCTCATCTTTCTGCCTTCATGTGGAATATTTTTATCCGTGAAGCACTTCCCATGTTGCTGATCCCCAAACACGACACAACAAATATTTACCCTGGCCTGTTGCCCCGGCTCAAAAGGCTATTTCTGTGTGGGGACAGAGCAACTCGAAACTCCAACTCCTGCACAAACGAAATAATCCCTGGGTGCCTCCAGAAGCCGCTGGTTTGTTTTCCAGAGGAAGGTCTGTAATCCAGCAGCACAGCCACAGCTCCCTGTGCTGAGGGGGAGGAATCTGCTGCCTGCAGGATTCAGAAATACGACAGCTCTTGATTGGCCAAAGCCTGGTTTTCATCTCCTTTTCAAGGGCATCTCAAAACTGGAGCTCCCTGACACTTCCTGCCACTCCCCAGCACCGTTGGGGGTTCTTTTAGAAACGAGAGCAGGGCTGGGGGCAGCTCAGGAATTGCATTTGTCCTCCCCAAAACCTGTCCCTGGCACTTGCTTGGCAGTGGGTGTGATGTCCGTGGGTATCTCAGCAGCTCAGCCTGTGCCCTGGGAAAATTAACCCAGGAGTGCAGATGTGCTGCCTGGACCCGCCGGTCGCTGACACAGCTCCTGCCTCCAACACTCTGACCTTTTATTCAGATTTTATCTGCTCCCAGAGCCGGAATCTGGTCTAAATATAACATCCTGTTGTGTCCTGTTCCTCTGCCAAAGGAAACTGAGTCAGGGCATTAGAAAGAGCAGCTGGAGAGTGAAGGGATCGTCACAAGTCTGGGGGTTCCAGGGTTAATGCTTTTGCCAGGGCAAGAGAACCAAAGTTGTCGTTCATCTCTGGTGGTTGCAGGCAAACTTGGTTTGGTCTGTATCTGGATTTTGGGAGTGGGAGGTTCCATCTTGCAGTATTTTTGGTTGAGTTTATCTGCCTCACAGGTGTTAAGAAATTTAAATTAAATACAGGTTCCTTACCTTCTCAATACCTAAAAGTGCAATTAGAATATAGTCGTAAAATAATGGGGAAGTGCTTTGATATTTTTCCATGTAAAGTGTGTGACAGAAATCTCCAGCATCTTTCCAAGTGATTTTGGCTTAAAATGATACAGGTAAAAGTGTTTCTTCCTGCAATGCTTGTGTTGGAATTACACTTTATTAAATACCCAGAGCCGAGGAATGGATTATTTGATATGGCAAATGGCTGGTTGATTCTGAACGAGTTGTTTGCTGTCTCGATGGCAAATTGCTGTTCCTAACAAGATCACTTTAAAAACACAAAAATCCCCTTAAAACAAAGCAAGTGCAGACAGCTGACAGCCTTGTCTGCGACTTGACAAGATGATATTTGATTTCCCACGTTTTTTTCCCCTGATAATTTGGGTCTCTGTCTTAGCCTCGCCTTTGATTCTGTTTGAACACAGAGGCCGAACACCCTAAACTTTTGGGACGTCAGTAGATTCTCCTCCTCTCTGGGAATGACCCAGCGTGGCCCAGTGGCCACTGCAGGAGCAAATGACAAAATGCTCTTCAGATTGGTGTAGTGACATAATTGCTGCCGCAGAAATGTTCATTACTGTCACAGTGTGGGTGCTCTGTGTGCTTTAGTGCTCAGGGCTTATCTCCCTTGCACAACATAAGCAGCACAAATGCCAATACACCCCTCATTTGCAAGTGCTGTTTGCATGATAAATTTTATTTTTCCAATCTTCCCTATCAACAGCACTGATTTTTTTTTCTCCCTTTTAATCCTTCAGATGACATAAAAATGCATTTTAATGAAGCAAATTATCTAGCTTTGTCTCTTCTGTGTATAAGTGGGGCGGCCACATTCAATTAGGCTGAAAAATGATCATTTGTTCTATTACAGGCTGTAACAGAGCGAGTGGAAAACCGTGATCCATCACCAGTTGCTCAGCTCCATGTTATTTAAATCACTTGCCATCCTGTCAGAGGCTCGGAATCCTCGACGGGAGCCATTATTTAATTGAAGTTTGTGGAGGTGTCACTTGTTTGATAATAGGCTGCTTCTGTAGGAGATGCTTAGTGACTAAATATTCATCATTTTCTGCATCCATCCAAGATCCCTAATTAGTCATGAGGGTGGCAGTGCCAGTAGAGCTAATGATTATAGTGCCATGAAGAGAATTTGACAGCAAAGGAGGACTTGATCCGGAGGGATGCTTTGTACCTTCGAGTAGGCGAAGGTTCTGAGGGACAGGGTGGGATTGTTGGGCGTCTTGGCCAGGAGCTGGACTCGATGAGTCCAGCATATTCCATGAATTCTGCTGGAGCTGGAAAGGGCCTCATTTTCTGAGCCTGGCTCCATGTTGCTCACAGAGCCAATGTGAGGGGGGTTATGTATCTGGAAACCTCGATTTTAGTGTGGAAATGCCACCTTTTCATTTATCACGGAGTAGCTTCACCTTTAACCCTTTAGAAACATTTGTAGTTGGCAGAGCTGAGCCCCAGCAGGGCCTGGGAACACCCTGTGCTTCTCTCTTCCTTCTGCTCCTTTAAGTGACGTGCCAGATGTGTTGATCAGATGCTCTTGAGGCTGCACTTAAACCTACCACACTGTGCTCCTTGCCGGGTGTTGTTTTTGTACTTTCATGTGCCTTGTGGTTTTGAATAGATTGTGGTGAAGGCTCAGTGCAAGGAGCTTCTGGCTTTGTGGTTTTGCTTCAGCTTTTGCTGGTGATATCTCACTTGTTCCCCTTGTGCTCATTCCACCGTGGGGTTCTTCAATTCTTTTGTTCCTTCCCTCCTCCC
>WEKX01003493.1:160468-176868 GCA_013390025.1 Pitta sordida
CCCCCCCCAGCCCTTTCACAGCATCCCTCAGATTTATACAGCTTTTAGGCTACGGGGGGAGATTGATCATTCAGGCCTTATGCATTTAGAGGAGCTGATAAATAATGTGGCAGCACATTCCCCTCCACTGCACTGGAATAACTTCCAACGCTCAAATCACACATCCCATTTGCTACAAACTGGGCAAGGCAGAGAGGGCACCTCTGCTTTATGAGGGTGCACATTTCATTGATCTCTTAGGGGATATTGTCCAGTTCTGTGTGTCTGGGGAGGTGATTCCATAGTCTCAGCACCACCTCCCTTTGCCTCCCTCCCCTGATATCCACCTTCCAGCTTTCCTTTCCAGTGTTCACCTTTGTTACAGGAGCATTTCTGGCCCTTCATTTTCAAATCTGTATTATTTCATCTCTTTTCTGTGGTCGCTTTTTGTCCTTTGGCACCATCTCCCCTCACTGAGGATAGGATGTGTCTCCCAGCCTGGAATTAGATTTTGTCATCACCACTATTTCTTTATCCAGATTTGCACACTCGGGTGTCTCTTCACTACAGAGCAGCCAGTGCCAGGATTACCCTGAGGGGAATTCAGGCACTTCCCAGACATTGCTTTATGTTATATTGGTAAGGGTCAAAAACTGGAATTTGTATCCAGGCACCTGAATTCCAGCCTGGGCATCACTGCTGTGACTGTGCAATGTCACCTGCAGAAATATCTGCCTCCCTAGATGGGTCATTTCCTTAGGAATTCTTGCCACCATTTGGTCTCATTCTTCTTGGATTTGTTCATTGCTCCAAAGGGTGGGGGCTCTTGAACTGCTTTTATTTGTTTCCTTCTGTCATTTGCATAAAGTCCCTGTTTGAAGGCAGAAATCATCTCCAGAATAATTGACAATGATGGTTGAAATCCCAGGGGAACAATATTGCTGCAGTAATGAAATTCTATGAGACAGACTCTGCTTGAGCCTTGAAAGGATCACAGGGATATTTCAGGCACTTTGAGTGGTGGGGTTTTGTGCTTGATGTTCCAAATTGACTGAAAGGACCAAAAATGTCCCAAGGAAAGAGAACAACTTTGGGGCTGATGTGTCTGGAGTTTTCCTCTTGCATTTTTTCTGCGCAGCAAAGGTGAGGAAACATCAGGAACACGGAAGCTGCTCAAGGAAATACCCACAACTTCAAGACATTGTCGTTCTTGGTGCAGGTCTTTGAGATTCAGAGCATGTGAGGGAAAGAAAGGTTAGAATTCCCAACTGACCCATGAGAACCATTCCTTAGGAGGGGAGGGGGCCTGGCAGGATGTTGTTTATATTCCACAAGTGCTGTTTTCTCTCTTGGTTCATGTTACATACGCCGCTCAAATGTATTTTTCTCTCTGCTTTGGATTCTATACTTTTGCCAGTTCCATCAAGTTCCAAAAAACCCCAACAACCATTGGAAATGTGAATTATTGTTGTAGAAAATGCATTTGTACCAAGTTTGGGTGAACATAAGTTTGAGAAGTGAAAACAGATAGCACTATTATTTTCCTATTTAGATTGAAGTTTGCAGAGTAAGGGCTGAATTTCTTCTACTTACCTCTATCTTGGAGATGCCATATGGGAAAGGAAGCACGTCCTTGAAAAGGAACAAGTTGTCCAACACTTCCTCTTTACTTGCTCTTTGATTTTGATGTACAAGAAGGCATCTTGTATATTGGCATTTTTAACAGCAATTTAAAATAACAATCAGAAATTAATCTCTTTGTGTACAGAAGGGGCAATCTGAACTCCAATCAAAAGCATTCTGTTGTCTCTTGGCAGCAGCACATTGTTTTGCTTCACTGGGTCACAAGATGTGCCAGACCTTTGTTCTGTTCAACTCTTAAAAGGCACCTTTAAAAATCACACTCAAATCATTTTAGCTCTGTTTGCAGGACTGAGAAACTGTTGATTACAGGAGATAATGTTTTCTAAACTGAAAGCTCTTCTTTGTCAGTGAGGGCAGACTGCAGTTGGGTGGGTTTAGGGCTGATGTCCACGAAGGGACAGTGTGAGCCCTGGTTCGTGGCCATGTGCAGTTGGGTTGTTCTCTGAAGTTCATGGAAGAGCAGCTGCCTGGGGAGGCCGTGGGAGCAGCTGGAGCGTGGCACACACCTGGGTCTGCCTGTCCCACCATCCTCCATCTGCCATGGGCATTCCCGTGGAAGCCTGGGGGAGTTGGCCACCAGGGTTCCTTGCTGTGGAAATGATGGTTTGTAGAACAAGGAGCAGCTTTCTGTGCTGTGCGGACAGACCCGAGGGTTTCCAGCCTGCAGGAGGCCCAGGACTTGTTGCTCCCTTTGTAAGATCCTCCTGCCCCTCTTTGCAGTGCCATCAACCTGCTCTGGACAAAGGAATGTCTCCTCTTCCCAGCCCTGTTTTATGAGGGGAAGGGAAATTGCAAACTGAGCAGTCTTCAAACAAGAGAGCTCATCTCTCCCTGCCTCTTCATCTCTCCCTTGAAATGTGGGACCATTAACAGGCATGTTACCACGGCCGATAATGCCTGTAATAATCCATGGACTGTTTTTCCAGGGAGTCAAGGTTGTTTATCAAACAGCCCTTCTAAAGCTCAGGAAAAGGAAAGTCAGGTTTCCTTTTTTTCCTCCTGCTGCTGCTTTAATATCCAGCCCGGTTTTGATCGTGCATCAGCTGCCGCTGTGGCACTGCGGGCTGTGCTCAGATCAGGTTTCTCGGTGCGCTGTTGACTTTATCTCGTTTACAGGATCACATTTCTGTTGCCATACGCTGTGTGATCGCAGCCTCCCCGCAGCTTTTTAACAATTAGGAATTGAGCAGGAAGTGTGTGTTCCTCACAAAAGCCTTTGGAGTTGCATTTTACAATCACGCCCAGAGCAGAGGCGGGGGAGGCACTTCTCCCAAACACGCTTCTGACAGAGAGGAGTCTGTTGTTGCAGCCACTTGGCCATTTGTCAGCAGTTCCCAGACATCCATCCCTGCATCCCTCCCTCCATCCCTGCATCCCTCCTGCACAGGTTGCTTGGCAACCCGGGCCGGAGCCAGCGCAGGGCCGGAGCATCAGGTCGGGGATGATTTATCGGCGGGGCTGAGCGCTGATCCCGGGGGGCAGGACGGGACCTTTGAACGGGAACCGACTGGAACGTGGTGGCGAGAGAGCCTGGCTGCCTTGGGAGCCTTATCTGGGATGTGCTGTGAAAGCCCCCGGAGCTGATAATCAGGGCACGATTAGAGCAAAAAATAAAGGCTCCTCGTTCAGACATAATTGATTTTTTTTTCCTGGGTTTTTTTTTTATTCTTTCCCATCGAGGCTCCCACACAGACACAGGTACAGTGCAGAACCTGAATCAAAGCTGTGCCTGGTGCTTCAGGTGAACCTGAAATCTTTTCTCTTTATAAAAATAGCTCTGGTGAAATCCTGATGGGAAAATAGAGCTGAAGGGTCAGCACAGAGGGTTAGCAGCACCCTGACAGCTCCAGGCCTGTGCTGAAGGAATAGCTGAATTCACTTCCAGCTCTGGAAATGTCTGAGGGCTCTTGTGTCACCTTCAATATTCTGTTGCCTTTCATACAGACTTCAGCATTGATCCCTGGCATTAAGCAGCGAAAGCAAAGCGGAGTTTTGTAAAGTGGCATTTAGGTAATGGCTCCTGCTGTGGTCACGTGTAGAACTCTCACCCTCTTAAAACATCACCTTCAATAAACTAAATGGAAGGAAACTGGGGCAGCCTTTAGGTAAACACCTCACTGCAGGCCCTTCTCCTGGCTTTTCCCAGCATGGTTGTGAGGAGGGATGAGCAGTCCGTGGAAAGCATGTTGACAAGAGCATTTGTGCACGTCTAAGAAGGCAAAGAGGAGAGAAAGGATGATGAATCCACTCTGACCTCTTGAATGGCAATATAAATACTTTCTAGAAAATTCTAAATAAATGTGTTTGTAACCAGTAATCCCGCTCTGCATGCAATCTCATTTAGCCAACTGGGTATGCAAATGTGCTATTAATGTGTTTGCATCCAGTATAAACACACAAATCTAATCTGTTTATATATGTCATTTACACACAGCTGTGCTCACGCTCACTTAATACCAATATTTTCAGCGAGCGAGAGGTATCATGGGAGATCTATTGTTCAAAACAAAAGCGAGCAGTGCAGCACCAGGGAAGGGGGGTCATTATCATCGCAGGATCTTTTGGCATTCCCCCGAGGGACTCTGTTAATGACTTTGTGTCTGTGGATGTTCAGAGCACGGACTGGGAGATGTTCTGTGCCTCTGCAGCCCTGCGATGCTTTGGGGGTGAATCCCTTGGTTTGGGGTAGGGATTGCTTTTGCAGGGTGATTTTTCAAGAGGACAAAGCGTTTGGGAGGGAGGGAGGATTGTTTGGCTCCTCGAAGCCTTTCAGCTGATCCATTCCTTGTCAGTTTGTTTATAGAGGATACTTGATCCTAGGGGCAGATGGCCTGAGGAGTGTAAGGTTTTTATCACACGTGGATGACCAGCAGTGCACTCTGAACAGGGGCTTTGAATATCCAGCAGGGGAAAATTCCTGCCCTGGAGTACAGAGTGGTATCCAATGAATATGTAATACTGAGTGGTATCTAATGGATACCATCAACATATTTTAGTTTTCCATATATTTAAGTAGGAGAATTTAGCGAAAACGTGATTTTATTTTCAAAAATACCACAAAAGTTAAAAGATCTTTTTGTCTTGCCACAATAGAATCATGTAATTAAAAAAGAGTCAAGAAAAATCAGCAGAGCAGTATCTGTGATCTGACTGACCCAGTGAGTGGCATCCCTGCCCATGGCAGGGGGATGTTCCTGGATGATCTGTAAGGACCCTTCCAACCCAAACCATTCAGTGATTCTGTTAAAGCTGAATTTGGGGTCAGTATGAATTTTGACCTAAGGTCACAATCTGCTGAATGAAGAAGTAAATGGAGTAAATATTTTGTGTCTCTGGTGTGATCAGCGAGGCACAGACACACCCTTGTCACGGAGGAATCCCCACAGAGTGTTCATGTGGGGTTAAATCCCCACATTTAACCACAAGGCCAGTCTGGTGTCTGGGCTGAGGGGAATCCTGCCAGCAAGGCTGGGGCACAACAAGGGCACATCAATCCAGGGGCAGTTCCCCACCCCAAGGTCCTGCCCTTCCTGCTGCAGCCTCCTGGAGCAGTTGGGAGTTTTTCAGGGAACAAAGCAGTTTGTGGGAAGAGTTAAACAGGCATTAATAGACAGGCTCTGTGTCTGCAGTGGTCAGGTGGTTTCTGAGAATAGCTTGGATGTGTGTGACAGCTGCATTTTCTTTCATTTAAAGTACCTCTTTTTGCCCTTCGTGGGATTACTGAGCACTGCTTGGTCCTGTCGCTGAGCAAATAGAATTCCTTGAGGTAAAGAGACAGTAAATATTGGCGTCGTTTTCTGCTGCAGACAGGTATGGTTTGGTGAAAAAGAGTTGTGAACAACACGAGTTTTTGTAAGAGAGACCTGACATCTTCAGGTTGAGTCTTAATGGAACCATCAGGCTACTTGTGTTTCCAGAGGACAGTGTCTATCACTGACCTCAGCAGCAAATGCCTTTATTTGCTCTGTACACACACAAGAGAAATACAATGTTAACTCAGCCAAGCTTTTAATAAAATGTTCTCTGCACTGAAATTCAGCTGCTCTGCACACACACTGAAAAAAAACTGTTCAGGGCAGTGTCTCAATGTGCTGCTCATTGAACAGAAGTGTTGCAGCTACAGTACAACCAAATCTCATTTTCTTTTTGGAACAGCCACCATCATTTTTCATCTTGTGAAATTTGAGAGATAAAGATGCTTTCATGCATTTAGTGTTTATTTGCTGTTTACTATTGAAGCCCCATAAATTTTCCTGCCGTATTTACTGTAAAACTTAAAAAGGCATATTAAATAGGGAAGGTGGTGACAACTTCCAGTGGCATCTGCCTGGAGAACCTCAGGCCTTTCCAGAGATGCACTGAACCTATTGCTTTCAGGATAGCAAAATCTTCCATTTTATTTGCTTGTAATTAAGGAAAAGGTTGAGAGAAGAACTTGCTGTTCTTGGAAACAGGTTAAAGAGGAGCATTTGGGTTTTTTAGAAAGATTGAGAAATAAAGTCTTTATTTCCTGGATTGAGAAAGAACAGAAAAGGGTCTGTGTGTTTGTAAATACATTGCATTACACAATGGTCTTCACTCTTTAACCATATGGGAATCACAGGAAGGGACTGAAATACAACCACGTGGAATTTCTTAGAGGAAATACATTTGATCTAAACTTGATTGAAGCATCACCTCAGGAGAGACATATTAGTAGCAGTGATGAATTCACAGGTTTATCAGAGCTGTGCTGCTTATCTGAAGCCTGTGAGGTTTCAGTCTGAAATTCCAAAATTGATTTAAGTAGGTTGTTTTTGCAGTAGCACGCTTTTCCAGAGAGCTTTATTTCAGGGCTTTTTGCTGTAAAGAAGCAAACTGGGCGCCTCCTTTCCCAGTGAATCGTGGGGTGCAGGATTTCAGCGAGCAGCAGCAGATTTCTCCTGCCAGGGCTGTAATCCCTGGATAATAGAAACCCTGACGCACACCCTTAACTACAGCTCTGCACTGGCACTGCCATCCCCTTGATAAACATGCCAGCTGAGCTCTGTGAGGCACAACATAATGGCTTTGTGTATCTTGTCATGATATTTGTTCCTCGGGATAAAATATGGGACCTGCAAGTAACGCAGAGGCAAACATTAACATGCTTGTTCCTTGTTCTTGCTGGGTTATTTATAGCTCCCTGTTTACACACTGGAGCAGGAGACTGCAGGATCTAATGCATTGCATCAAATTATAAACTGGGATGAGGAGGCCTTGTGTTGTGGCTGGGCAATAGCCATGGTAACCACTTCATAAAATATAACTCTGTCTGTCAGCACCCACTGCAAGCCACAGGATTTCCTAAAGCTGCTTCACAGCAATCATTAGCCAGAGCAATTTTTTAATTGTGGCACAGTTTATCTGCAGTGAACGGCACAAACAATAATGCTGACAAATTCCTGTCATAAGTGATGCTCTAAAGTTAAGTACAAGTGGTAAAATTAAAATGTTTGTCCTTAAAAAAATCCGAATCCTTGTAAAAACTGTGCTCTAGAGCCACTTCCAATTCTTACCCAAACCTATCCATAGGTTAGAGGCTTGTTGTTCCAGCAGGCCTGGTTTGTAAGACTATTTTAATTCAGCAGCTGTCACTCCCAGATGCCTTCTGTGAGTTCAACATCTCCTGCACCATTAACACGCAGACACGGAATTTGGTGAGTGTCATCTGTGCAAATTTAATCAGGGTTATGCAGCCTGGTTTGTGAGGCAATGGAGAGCAACAGGTCACTTCTGATTTGGTGTGCAGCTATTCAGTTCTTTTATGCATTTAAAACCATTTTGAGGTCTCTGTTGGGCATGACTTGGAGAAAAGGAGCCGCTTGTTCTTCCTGCAGGCCAGGGGAGAACAGAACGTGATGCCTGAATTAATGGGAGGCTGGAATAGGAAGGAAAAGTTGGAAGAATCTGATATGAACTAGGAAGGAAAATCTGGAAAAGAAATTGTTTTAAACCACACCTTGAGCATTTTGTTAAGTTTTAGAATTTCTGCCTGAGTTTCTCAAACTAATTTTTGTGTGCTTAGTTGTTAGTTGTCTATTATATTGTCTCTCCCTTGCCTTCCAAGACGGACACAACTATTTTATAGCTGGATACCTCACTCTGCCTCAATGGCCCAGGGATAATGCTGTGTGCCACCAAGAAAGGTGACAGAATAATTGACCAAAATTCCAGAGTGCCAGGAGGACTGACTTCATTCCCACTTGGAAATTTGGAACAGCATTTCAAGATCCCTCTAATTCTGGTATTTAGATGGGCTCTATGTTAGGCTTGCATTCCCAGCAGAGATTTTTGATGTCCCATGGGTTCAAAGAAAAACAGTTTATCAAAGGCTTTCTTAATAAGTTGAATCACAACACAAAAACAAATATAAAATAGTTTGGTTAGAAGGAATCTTAAAGGATAAATAAAATGGTCCCCCGAGAACTCATGCACCATCGTAAGTCTTTGGCAAAATGCAGAATTGGGATTTGGGTGTTTTCATTTTGGATTGCACTCTCTTGTTTCCCTGTGCTGTTTCATCCTCGGTTGGAGTGTTCCAGCTCTGGTTTCTTCTTATTCTCTACAGTTTTATCTGTCACCTTTTTCTGTGTCTGCTGTTAACTGATGCTGCAAAAGCACCGCTCCTCTGATACAGCCCAGGAGGCAGAGATGGCAGAGTCAGGAGCTGAGCTGCTGCATCCTTGAGTTCCCTTTGGATTGCCTGCTTTTAAATGTTTTGTGATTGAGTTGGTTTTCATCCTTTGTGATGAGCCGCAGACAGGAATGAAACCACTCTTTGGGATGTTGGGAATGGTGTGAGGGTGTGTGTCTTTGCCACCTTCTCTTGCCCAGGAGCACCAGGTTCGTGGTGCCCCTCAAACACCCGCCTTCCCCTGAGCATCGTGAGAATTCCTTGGTAAAATTCATATGGTAAAAATGAGTGTATTTGTGCATTAGGCACCAGTTACACACTGTAAGCAGTCTCTGTCTTGCTCAGTAGATATTTGTGTGACTTCTGTGTCTGAGGGGCTGGTACTTTGCTCTCAGCGAAGTTTTCCATGTTCAGGAGCCCGGGCACCTCCAACACTTGAAATCCCCGAGTGCTGTGTTGGCTGGTTTGAAAGGAGCAGGTGGGTGCGAGTAAATCATACACTGGAAGGGACTGTGATCTCAAAGCCTTTACAACTGGTGGTTAATTCTCCTCTCTGTGCCCCCAGGCACGTTCCTGGCGAACTCTGCAGGCGTGCTGGTTCTGAGGGTCAGGGTTAGGTGAGGATAGATCCCTGTGGGAGCAGATCTGCAGAATAATGTGTGTGAGGTTCCAAAGAGCCTCTTCACTCCTACCCAGGATTGTGGGGGGAGCTTCGGAGGGTGCAGAGAGCATTTGAGTCATGAACTACCTTTACTGGGATTCCTTACGCCCCACACAACATGGGAGCCTCTGATCGCTGCCCACCTCCCAAATACATTACAGCAAACTTGTTTTAGGGAATTATTCATTCTCATCTCCCTCCCTTCCCTGGAATATTAGGGCCCACGTAGTCAAGATCCCTTCTCTTTTTTGCAGACAGAGTTTGGTATTTGCTTGCTGTTTATACCTGTGTATGGTCATTTTAGAAAATTAAAAAAAACCCCTTTTTTGATGTTCATACAAAAGGAAAAAAGTCCTCCTGGGGAAGGACTGGCCCTTCCATAGAAGAGGGACTTTGCTTAGTCTTTAATTTGTTAGCGCTGGTTCTTCCATCTCCCGGTGCTCGTTGTGAGGTGTCGTGGCGCCGGGTCCCCGAGCAGAGGGGATGGCTGACACCCCGCCAAGCCTTTACCACACGAAGGTGCTGGAAAGCGCCGGAGGGGAGGGAGCGGTGCCGGCGGCCGGAGCCCCAGGGCTGTGTGGGGCCGGGGGTGTTGCTGAGGGGCCGCCGGGCTGTGTGTGGGGGGGAGGGAGGGAGGANAGGATTTAACCCCTGCGGCACCTGCCCGGCCCCCCGCGCCCCCGATCCCGGCGCTGCGCATTCCCCTCGGCCGGAGAGCTCGGCCCCGGGAGCCGGCGGCGGCGGAGCAGAGAGCTGGCTGTGGTACTGCTTGTGAGCCCGGAACGCTGGAAGTTTGACGTGGAAGGGGGAATGCGGCCGGGATTTGGTCGGTGTGTGTGCGGAGCCCGCGGTCGCCGTGAAGGTGCGTTTGCTTCCCCCGGCAGACCCGGAGCTCCCGGCGCCGCGCGGCTCCTGCGCTGCTCCACAGGAACCGCTCGGTTTATTCTTATTTTTTTAAATCTTTTCTGCCTCTGCTGACACGCTCTTTTTCTTATCTTTTTATCGCAGAAACGTTTTATTAAGGGGTTGAGGCAGTACGGCAAGAACTTCTTCAGAATCCGAAAGGAGTTGCTTCCCAACAAGGAGACCGTGAGTACATTGGGACTTTATGTAATTCGCTTTTGCTGTCGCTGCTTCGCTGTTTGATCTTACGAAACTCTTTCATTTTCGCCCGGAATCCTCTTCAGACAAATGGAAGGCAAACCCAGGTGCCTGTTAAATTTCAGCGCAGTTTTTTAGGTCTGAGGGTATGAAAGGTGTTACATAAAACAGTCGTCACGGCTGGACGGAGCCGCCGAGCTTGGGTGAAGTGTATTTATGGAGACCAAATCTAATTTTGAATTCTGACATTATGATGGGATAATACATTTATGTCGCCCGGTCGGGCTCAAATGGCATCGGGTAATTAAAGAAAGCCTAAAACACAACGAGATCCGATTGAATCGGGAAGCCTGAGGTCTGTGCCGGCTCCTGTGACCCGCAGGGTTCGGGGCTCGCGTTTAACTCTTCACGTTCCCCCAGCCTGGAACTTGTGTCTGGGGATTGATCCGGGGCTCCTGACTCTCCCCAACTTCATCAGGCTTATGTAACTGTCATTCCAGTGAAAATCCTGGCAAAGGCCCCCCGGGAAGACGGACGGGGAGGAGTGGTTGACTCCTGCAAAGGGAAAAGGGCTTGGGGAGCTTTGGGAATCCGGTTCCTTTTCCGTTAGTCCTGATGGGGCTTCTCTGAAAGCTTCAGTGTGTGTCTTGCAGGTGTCATGGAGCAGCTGGGAGGGTTTGGGAAAGAGGTTTTCGGTTTTGTTGTGAATTTAGAAAGGAGGTAACTCCGTGGAAATTGAGTTAGGATTATTTTCTAGCAATGTGGTAGTGATCTGGAAAAGATTTATTTAAAGCTTAACTGGTTGTTCAGACTTCTGTAGGTGTGGAATTCAGAGATGCAGTGGGGAAAAAGCATTGCTGTAAAAATGCTTTAAAATCTGTCACTTGCTGTGGGATGTTTCCATTCTCCTCTGAGATGTTCCTGTGAGACAGTGCTGTGATAACACAATCTTCTGGTGGTAAATAGTAACACTGAATAAGGCAGATAGGAAGGGGAGGATGGAACAATTCCTGGAGTGTATGTTCACAGATTCTATTGAGAAAGAAAATGTAATTACTCATCAAGTGTTGGTAGACTTTGCTTCAGTATTCTGTTGAATTTGAGGCATGAAGGCCCAGTGCTGGAAAGATGACAGCTTAGAAGGGATGTTGAGACACTGTGGATCTTACCAACATCTCACAAATCCAGCCCTTCCCTCTTCCCTTCAGAACGTCTCCCAGAATGGATCTAGAACAAATTGCTGGTTGCTTTAGAAACTAATTCTGCTGGTGGTGAAGTTACTGAGAGGCAAAAGTACTCTCGTAAGTTTGAATTACAGCAACTGTAAAATATATTGGGGGTTTACAAATTTAAATTTATATATTAAAAATAAAACGTATTTTTATGGTGGAGAAAAGGATTTTACAGGGGGAAGGGAAGGAGTAAAGAAGAGAGGGTTGGGGACAGGTGTCTGACCCTCTTTGTACTACTTGACTTCGTGGATTTCAGGCTTCTGGTGGAAGTTTTGGAAGTGGTGCCAGAGCTCAGATAAGCCATCATTTTACACGTCTTACATTTTTTGTTTCTTTAGGTCTAATCAGAGATTAAATACTGTGAGCCATGGGAAGCATCATGTTGATGGGTTTAGGCTGGTTTTTTGCCCTTTGTGGTAACTGAGCTACAAACAACCTTTGACCTGCAAGGGGTTGTTTATAATCTCTGCTTCCTATTTTTTGCCCACAGGCCTCACTTCTGCTTTCTTTTAATTCTCAGTCTTTTTCAGCCAGAACTTACAGCAGCTTTGCTATGGGAAGACATTGCAGAATAAAGGCTGCAGTAAATATTTGGCTCTTCACTTTTGCTTTTCTTCCTTCAAGTGGAATAATGTAAATGACAAGGCTGTGGAATCCATTTTTCTGTATTCTTATATCACCAAAATAATTTCAGATACTTTGCCTGCCATTTTTCTGTTGTAATGTACAATTCCAGGAACACTAGAAAAAGGCCTTATTCTCCTGTTTGGCCTCCACATTAACATGAGGTGAAACTCTGAAAAAATTACGCTGTGGATGCAGAAGCACTAAATCAACTTCCAGTTACTTGAAAATGTGTCAGGGGCATTCTTGGAGTGACTTGCCCTAATATCTCAATATGTATATCTAATTTATTAACTTTACCTTCCTACTCACTGAAGCCCATGGGGAGGGGAACCAGGGGTTTTGCAAACCCCACTAGAAGTTAAATCTCATTATCACGATTCTTGTACCACGTGTGTCTTTTCTAGATGTTTCCATTTCTGCCCCTTTCACTGGGAGAGAACTCACCCTACCACCTCCCAAAGCCCCGTGGTTAGAACATGGAAACAGTGGAAGATAATGAATACAATAGAAATGCAGAATTTTTGTAGAGACCACGGCTTATTTTATATTAAATCGAGCTGAGGCTGCTGTGCAGAAAGTCAGAACATAGAGGTGAACATGACATTGTATTTCTTTTATAGTATTGGAGGGTGTAAAGTGGCCGTGGCGAGAGATGAGAATTAGGCCACCCTGTACTGAGTTCCACAAGTTAAGGAATTAGTTTCCTTAGTTTAATTTCACAAATTAAGGAATGTCCTATTTGAGTTGTGCCTTGCCTTTTTTCCCCCCCCCTCTCATTAGTTAACATGCCATGTCTTTTAAGAAAACCCTGCATTTGTCAGGGTTTGTTTTAATCAGCTGAACATAGTTTCTCAACATTTTTAAATGGTTCTTCTGAATGAATAATTATCAAGAAAAAAGCTTTGTGAAAGAAAAAGCTCATTCCGTATCACAGCTGGGTTTGCTTAGGTCTTCACTATTCCAGTTTATTTCAAATTTCCAGTTTATTTCCAAGTTTATGGCCAAGAGGAGTTCCCAGTAGACATGGGGTTAAAGAGCTGTTCTGTGTAAGAGGCCCAGGAACTGAAAGCAGCTGGTACCTGGGCATTGCCCCTGCTGAAATGAGAGTGCTGGATCCAGGAAGGGCAGTAACTTTGAGTGTTAACCTTCTCATGCTCTGGAGAAAAAGGGGCTTTATGTAGATGAGCCATGAGATTTTGAGATAAAACCTCTGAAACTTCTTGAGTTTCCCCTGAACTTCTCTGTTCCCAGGTGTCTCCCATCCTTTCCCTTCCTCTTGAACCGTTT
Organism: Pitta sordida; assembly: GCA_013390025.1. Taxonomy (NCBI): domain Eukaryota; kingdom Metazoa; phylum Chordata; class Aves; order Passeriformes; family Pittidae; genus Pitta; species Pitta sordida. Next base: position 173,655 of record WEKX01003493.1, read on the forward strand.
TAGTTGTAGCTGTGGTTGGCTGGCACAGTTGATGAACTGTCCTGCTCTCCTTTTGTTCCTGCTTGGCAGCACTTTGATTCTGCTGCATGGTAAGCCAAGAAGTCAATTTTTGGAGGTTAAATTCACGTGTTGTGAGAATGGAAGACACACAGTTGGCAGCAGTTTTTCTTAAGTATCTGATTTGGCTTTAAATGTGGTTTTATTCCCCTGTCCCTCCCCCTGTTTTGGGATAATTTGCTAAAACTTCGTGATAATGCAGGATTTTCAAAGTATTTAACATTCTGCTCCAAATTCTTTAGGTGATTACACTGAGCTACTTGAATTTGAGTTTCAGAAGCACCAGCATTGGGATAGGTCTGAGATAAAGGTACTTAAATGCCTTGGAGGCTGGGAATTGACTTGCTGTGTTCATGGAAGTAGCTTAACTCTGTGTTAGCTGCTGCAGAGGGTAAACACAAACAGGGCAGGAACTTGAGCTTGTGCAAGGCAGCAACGTCCATCAGAGCAGGAGGAGGAGGAGGATGCCAAGTCAGGGTGTCAGCTGAGCCCTGTTCCTCAGCCTGTCCTTGTGCTGGTCACTCCCCAACACTTCTGGGAGCCTCGGGGTTCGGTTTCAGTCTGTTTGAAGTCTTTAAGGCCGCAGAAGAAACAGTTTCCCTCTGGCTGGAGTTCCTGCAGCCTGTGCTGTGTCACAGGTGGTGTCTGCCCAGGGCAGCTCCAACCTGCTGCTGGTTAGTGGCCTCTGGAGACACAGGGGATGTGTGAGGTGTCCCTGTGGAGCCTTGCAGAGGGTCAGGGTGTATGAGGTGTCCAGAGGTTCGGGATGTGTGAGGTGTCCCTCTGGAGCCTTGCAGAGGGTCAGGGTGTGTGAGGTGTCCCTCTGGAGTCTTGCAGAGGGTCAGGGTGTGTGAGGTGTCCCTGTGGAGCCTTGCAGAGGGTCAGGCTATGTGAGGTGTCCCTGTGGAGCCTTGCAGGAGGAGTGTCACCTCACACCATTAGATAGTCTTGGCATTTGCTGCAGTTGAATTGAGGTTTTGGAACCACCATGTCTTTCATGGTACTTTGACCTCTTCTGCATGTTGTGAACAGTGGGAGTGACACCGACCTGAATGTTCCGAGGTTCTCCAATGGCTCCTGTGTTCTTCAAGGACAGTTTTTGGTACAGTGATTGTAGCCATGGTCTCTTTTCCTGGCAGGCTGAGGCTCCTCAGTGAGTCTTGTAGAGCTGCTGGTTTAGCAAGAAGCCCAAAAAGAGGACAGTGGATCTTTGTGGAGGCACGCAGGCTCCGGTCTAATTTTGTTGCGAATTCCCCTGTTGAGCACACAGGTATCTTTGGTGTGTGTGATTTTTGGTTTGGCTGCTGAGCAAGGGATGACAGAGTGCAATCCAAAGATCTTGCCTCTGGGTGGATGCTCCTTTATTTAGCTTTAAAACACAGTGTAAACAGAAGTTATGAATATCAGCTGTTTGCCTTAGATCGAAATACCTGCAACGTGCTGTGTTTATGCACATGAGAACTAAATATGCATCATTTCTTCAGGAAAAATAGTCTCTCTTCTGATAGTAAAATCTTCCTCTCCAAATTAAATGCTGCTGGGACTTACCTCAGAGACTAAATAAGCTGTGCTCTGTTAATGTTAGGAGACAAAATGAGTGCAGTGTGAGCTTTCAGCATAAACTTCTGTTTAATTTTAGATTGGGGTTTAGATAAACAATTTTATTCTTGCCTCATTAATGCTTAATCTTGTGTTACATAATACACAATATTGGCTTCCTGAGTAGCTCTTAAATATAGTGCAAATGTGTAGTAGCTGAAAGGTCAGTGCAGTTGCCATATGTGCAGGCTGGCAAGGTGTGTGTCCTCTCTGAGCACAGACTGTGCTGCTCCTGTCAGCTCTCAGCCTCGGGAATATTTGTGCAAAACTCTCCTGAGCCTCTGAAAGGTAAAGATTCTCCCTCGACACAATTGTTCAAACAGCAGTTTTCCTTTGATCAAAGGAGGGGGATAATTAGATGAATATCTTTTGGGCCGTTAGTATAAAGTGATTACTTTAGCCCTAAATTGGCTTTAATATTTGCATTTAGTGGTGAAACTTGTTTGTAGCAGTAGCTGCGTTTGTGGCCGTGGCAGGGGCTTTATCACTGCTCTCCTTCCCCGAGGAAATCTGCTTTATTTGATGCCCTATTCCCCTAATGATGGCATGTTAATACAGTGCACAGTCAAGGCGTATTATTCCCTGGCTTGTCTTTGCTGCAGGAGTGTTGAGAAAGGGACAAGCTGTGGAAGCCTCTTCTGCTTGAAAGCTGAACCTTTTTCTTTAATAACTTGTTCTAGCCTGGGTGCAGCCGGAGCTGAAATTTTCCATTAGGGTTTGAAGCGGCTGCCAACACAAACAGCCACTGCTTTTCATTTCATCCCTGCTCGCTGCTGCCGCTGCCAGAGCGCGGATATTGCAGTCGGAGGGGTTTGCTCCTGTTCAAACAGGGGCTGTGGGCTTCGCGTTTTTCGAATGATACCCTCAGACTTTTTTCTTTGGTCACAGATCAAATCCCCTCCTGAGCTTCGGCCCGGTGAGAAAAACGGGCAGAGGCAGCAGTTCGTTGCTTTTCCTGTGTAAGTGAAACCATTGAATCATTTGCATAACAAACTCTTCTGGAGGGAACATGCTGCCTTTTTTTTTTTTTTTCCTGTTTTTGTGATGGAGGAAGAACTGCATTAATGTGTTTGACTTCAAGGTAAAGCAGTGTGCTGAGGCAGCTCCCAGCCATTCACTTGGTGCTGCTCACCAGGAGCAGAACAAGTAAAGCCAAAGAATGTAATGAAATGCTGAGCTCACAGGAGCTGAGCTCAGATGGAGATATGCCTGGATTTCAGTGGCTCTGAGCTGAAAGCTGTTTGCAGAGGGATGTTCTGTATATGTGTTCGCTGTGATTTGGTTTGTTTTTAGAAGTTTTAACTGTTAAACCCATTGCAAATGTCATCATTTTATTGAATAATAAAGCAGAGGGTTTGGAAAGGTCTTCAAAGAGACGTAAAGGTTTAACTCCCGAGCACCATTGTTGTCTTCCTTCGTCTCTAAAACCGGTTTCAGGTGAGTGGAGCTGCCAGTTGTGTCCTGCACAGAATCACAGAATCACAGAATATTATGAGTTGGAAGGGACCCACAAGGATCATCTAGTCCAACTCACCACCTAACACCCGTACAGAGACCG
>WEKX01003493.1:176887-272560 GCA_013390025.1 Pitta sordida
TCATATTGAGTTTCCTATCGATCAGTACACCCAAGTCTCTCTCCACTTCACTAGTCTCGAGCCACTCCTCCCCCAGCCGATAGCGGTGCATGGGGTTGTTATGGCCGAAGTGAAGAAGCACTGGGCAGATTTGGGCCACAGTTGCAACTCCATGATTTATACCACGTATGTTCCTTTGTTTTTGCAGTTCCCTGAGTTTCTCCCATGTCTTACCATGTCCTGAAGGTACGTTTTGCCTGGCTCTGGAATCCTTGCACTCTGAGCAGCCCTTTTACAAGGCCTGTTCCCTCCCAGGGCCCAGTGCCACCAGTATGTGCTCATTGATTAATGACTGGGTACATCTTCCAAAGACCAAAATACCCTTTTTGTACCTGCAGGTCTCGATTTCAGCTGAAGCAAGTAAAACCAAAGAGAGAAAGTACCTAATGTGCTCTGGTTTTATTTGTTTTAAATCTCTTAAGCTTTCTCTTAAGAGAATAAGAGGATTTAGCTTCTATTGTTTTATTTTACTTTTGTATTCCAAAGGTAATTTACAGTGTCATCAGCTGAAAACTGGGCTGCTTATTTGGGTTTCTTACTAAGAAACCTTCATAAATGAAGAGCATAAAACCAGAAGGTGTATTCACTGTGCCAGCTGGACTCTAGAATTGAGTTTAGCACGGGCAATAAATCAGCTCTGCACTCTAGTGGCTTTTTTTATTATTTTACATTACAAGATTGGAACTCATTGCTTATTTTTCTCTGAAGGTTTAGAGGTAGGTAGGAGTAAAATATTGTTGCAAGTAAAAGAGGGCCATTAGGCAATTGCACTGAGCTCTGTCAGAGAGCCAAGAAGGACAATTTCTGCTTTGTAGGGAAAGGCCTGTAGTCCAAGATACAAGCCAAGATTATTTGGATATGGATACAATATTGCCTGCGTCTTCCTCAGCAGCTGAGAGAACACAATGCTGCAGTGGCTCCTCATGGCTCTGTTACACTGCATTTTCCTTACCTTCTGTTTATAATTCACCATCCTGAGGAATTTCAGTTTATTACTGTGAATTCCTTTTTCCATCTGTGCTGAAGGGGATGTTTGACTGCTTAAAACGCTCTTGTTATCAACATACTCAGACAGCAACCCTAAGGTCCTGTGCATTGCAGGTACATAAATGGGTATCAGTTCAAGAATTTGTGCAGTTTATTTTCATGGTTTGAGTGTCCCAGCCTGGCAAAGTTCTTTTCCACTGCTGCCATGCATCAAACCCTTCCTGGTGTTTGTTCCACATCCAGTTAGTGACTGAAGATGTGCTTTAAAACATGAAAGTGCCTCCCAGAAAGGCAAAAATAAGTGATACAAGCAGCAGTGATGTTTGTGGGATGTCCTGTCCTAGAATGGCACTAGTGTTATAAAATATGGGTAACTCCTTGGAGAAATGGATCTGTATAATCCTGCCTGGGGTCTGATTTTTGAAATGGCTTAATAGAGAAATACTCTCCAGGTAATCCTCTCTGGGTGTACTTGAAGTGTGTGTGAGAGAGAGATTACAGTTTCCAAAGCTGTTGAAGCATTTTGCTTTGAATTTTCAAGTTCAAGAGGTAAATAAATAGCTTGGACTTGCTGACGGTCGTGTTACAGGAGAGTCGGAGTGACTGGGGCTGCTTGTGGCGCAAAGAATTTTTTGGTTTTGGTTCCTTAACACAGGCAGACGTGGAGTCATTGCTCGGGTTGTGTGGGGTTCAGTCAAGCAGCCATTTGGGGCAAAAGATTGTGCACTAGGTTAAAAAAAAAATCATCTGTTGGCAGAGAGTGAACTGTACTTTGAATGCATCTTGCCTGCCACGCTGAGCATGAAATTAACTCTCTTCTTACACAACAGATCATTGGCCTTAATCGATGCCTCCTGCCCCAGATGGCACCGTAAGAACGGCATCTCCTGCATCCTCCTGGCAGAGAACCAGCCCCCAAATACATTATTCACTCCTAAACATCCTGTAATGTGCTGCTCTGACTGTACTGTGAGAGCAAGACAATAACAACTGCAGGAGACAGATGCACTCATTTTGTCATTTTTGTTTCGAAGCAGCTGTAAAAAAGAAGCAGTGCCTGATTACTGGGTGGGGTTTTGTTGTTGTTGTTGTTGTTGTTGTTGTTGGGGTTTTTTTTCGTGCCAAGGAAGGCTCTGAGGAATTACACAGATTGTGGAATAAACTGAGAATGGGGAGTTAAAAATAGAGGCGGTGCCATAGGGGAAGCTGAGGGAGTTTGTGGATAGGACTGACTGTGAGCCTGAGAAACATTTACCATCACACACTGAAACCTGCTCCATTTGCTTTTGCTTTGTTCCCCCTTTCTGTTTTGTATCTGGAAGAACAAACACGTAGGAGTGTGACAGAATTCCAGTTGTCAGGGCATAAAAATGCTGGTGATTCCTTCTAGGTAGCAGTGATACTCTTTGGGTGAACTTCTGCTTTTCTCCCAGCAGCAGGGAAGGGCAGAGGCCTGTTCTGGAGGGAGAGGGACTGGAAGTCTTAACCCTGTGTTTGTGCAGGATGGTGGATTTGAAGTCAAGGGGTTCCTTTCCCTGCCAAGAGGGGCATTTTGAGGCACCTTCATGTCTCCTGGTACATAGAAAACAAAGCTCAGGACACTGGGAAATGCTCAGGCTGTGAGTTTCCCGTTCCTGATTGTGAGCAGGAAGGATCTTGCGAGGCTGGGCTCACCTTTTGTGCTGTTTGTGGCTTTTCCTTGGAGTAAAAGGGGCTCCTCCCTGTGCTGCCTGTTCCTCTGGCCGTGTCCCAGGCAGGGCCACATTCTGCTGCTGCAGCATCACATGTTCTGCACTGAAGAAATTCAGCTCACCTTCAGTTCTTGCTTTTAGGCTGGTTAAGAAGGTACAGGTGATGTTACAGCAAATGTTGAATAATGAAAGCAGATTCCACAGAAAACATTTTGCTTCTTGCATCCCTTTTTTAAAAAAAAAATCCTAAAATGTTGACAAGCATTTCCTTCTGATTTGGATCTTTCAAGACTAAATTTGAATTTGTCAAATGCCCTTTTCTTTCCAGACGTGACCTTGGATTCTTTCTCTGTTGGGGAGATGTAAAAGAACGATCTGGTTTCCTGTGTAATCACTCTTATTTAAGAACGTGGAGTTTTAGGAAATAGACAAAGTGTTACAAGATTGATGTCAAAATCAGAAATGCTGATGGTTGGGAAATCCTTACTGGCTCTGGTCATCTGGTGTAAGGAACATTGGTAGGGAGCTCTGTTTGTTTTTACACTCCCAAACTCCTGTAGGGCAGGAAGAAATCTGGCTTTGAAAAGGTGCTGATAAGTACCTTTATTGCCATGGTGAAAGTTTGTTCTTGAGTGGAACAGTTGAGTTGATCCTCTCCTCCTCCCCCTCCCCCAGACACACTTTCTGGGCTCCTTTTTCCCTCTCAGTGCCCCTGACACAAACTGAGTTATTTTGTCTGATGCCTCCAGACCCGGAGCTTTAAAGAGGAGAGCACATTCCAGGTTATAAACCAGCTCTTTCCTCCTGCAATCTGAGAAGTCCTCCCTGTTGTTAAACTCCGGGCCTGCTTTGTGCCCCTTGTGTAAAGCACTAGGACATCCCACAGGAACTCCTGATTTATTTTGCTAACTCTGCCCTTCTCTGTGGTTCACAAACCTCTAATGGTCTGTGAAGCTCCAAGATTTTTGAGTTGAACAGTAGTAGTTTTAAGAACCTTCTCTGCTACATGAAAGACTTAACGCATTCCACATGCTGGGGGTTTTGGCCTCACAAAAAGCTGACCTCCTGCAAACGCAGTTTGTAAAGCCGAGGCGTCCTGGGCCAGGGCTGGTTAATGCTCTTGTGAAACGGGGAAGGAAGAAAATGTAATGAAAACTCCTGGCTCTGGGCCAGCAGAGAAGATCTGATACAGTGAACGTGTTTCTGTTGCCCTTTGTTACTGTTGAGGTTGATTAGCTTGTTTCTGGTAAGTTTAATTACAAATGTTTTTCTTGTTTTGTGTTTATGGCTAAGGAGAGGATCTTTGCCAAAGCTCGAATGTTTCACTAGCCAAACTGCAGCCAGAGGGGACTGGAGACAGAACTCATGGATTTTCCCCACCAAACAAAGTAAAACCAAAAGAAACCCCAATAAACTATAAGCCCAGCTCTCTCCTCTCTCCTTGCCCTGTTCCTGCAGCCCTGCCACTGGTACTTCCCATCTGTTACTCTGCCCTTTCCTGAAGTTTGTTTTAGGGTTAATAGTGAATTTGGGTGGTACAGTAAGTTGGTTTTTGGGCGGTGTGTTCTTCACCCATGGTGGTTGTCCTTCACTGGAGCTTGGCTTGGCCCCTCTGGTGTCACAGAGAAACACTTTGCTCACAGGTTTCCTTCGTGGTATTCCAGTATTTCAGCTGGGATGTACAATGGCTTGGAAACTGGAAGGACAATTTACAGAAAGAGGAGGGTTTTGGTTTGGACCCTGGTTTTGTTCTACAAAACCTTTCAGGTTGAGATGTGATTAAAAATAGGAGCCATAAACCTTGCACAGTCCGGGCGCTTAAAGAGCATATGGAAAATGCATTTATCCTAATTCCCACTGCTAAATGAGATCCAGAGTGTAGAATAACTCTGTGGGGTGTATAACTGGACCTTCACCTTGTTATGAAGGAGTGACATGGACAAAGGCCTCCCTCCTTCAGAGCTGTGTTACAGTTGCATTGATTTAACAATTCCAGCTCATGTTCTTATTCTGTGCCATTTGATGTGATAGATTTTTTTTCTTGTTGTTGTTGCCTGGCTTTAGAAGAACATTCTTTTTTTGTGAGCATAAGAGCTTCTAAAAAGAATTTGTCTGCTCACTGTGGGCATAAAACTCTCCTCCCTACCTGCCCATTATTTATCACCTCTTAAGGTTAGCAGTCTTTGTTTCCAGAAATCTGTGTGTCTCAAAATTGTAAGACTTTCAAAAATGATTCGAATGATTTTCAGCTATGGGATGAAAAGGAACAAATGAAAATCATGTTAGATTTGGACAACCAGAGATTTGTAACCCAGAGCTAGCCAGGAGATACTTGGAAATCGTGCATTTGCTTTGAGAAATTGTTATTTAATAGGTGTGTAGCTACTGCAGGGAAACATGGATAGAGTGAGCTGCTGTTGGGGGATATCAATGACCCCACGATGGAGCACATCAATAGTGCTGCTGGAGACAGATCCGTGGGGTGGTTACGTGTGCAGGTGAAAACCACCCTCCCATTTCCCACCTCATTAGTCACTCTTCTATAATCCTTGCCCCGTGTTTACACAATCCTGAGTCATGGGTGCCATGCTGGCACGTACAAATTACCACTGGAGAAGTTTCATTGCTTCAGCACTTAAGTAATCCCTAACAAATCTCTCTGAATCACCACTGAAGAACTAGTTCTATATTTATATCTATGACAAGCCAAAACTCAGTTTTTGGATGTCTTTGAATTGCTGAAGTTTTGCTGTGACCTTTGCAAGGGAGATTTTTAAATGTGAGTTTAGGGTTACGTTTGACTGCTGTAGTTGTCATCTTGGTGCTGAAAATATGGATGGAGTCCTGCAGGCTGTGGCTAAGCAGCCTTTTTAGTGCTGTGGTTCCATAAAGGTCATGTCAAAATGAGGGAGAAAACCCAAAACAGCACAACAAAGACATCTCAGACCAGCAGGAACTTCGTATTTTAGAAACAAGGAATTCATTGGGCTGCTGATTTCTCAGGTATTCTTGCTTCAGTCTTTCTCCAGGAATATCTCCTCTCTGCTTCAATGCTGACAAGAGCCCATTGACCAATTTACTTCCCAAATACTTTGTTAGTCAGTCCCCAGCCTTTGCAACGTCCTTGTGTTTGTAGTGCTCAGAAGGACAGACCAGGAGAAGCAGTTTCTTCATTTGAGTTAATGTCTGTAGTTGGATCCTTTGCAGATGGAGCAGGGCAGGGGGAAGCAAAGCCCAGGGAAAGCCTGGACATGGTTGGGTCTGGTTTGCTCTGGGACTTAGTGAGAGCTGCTCATGTCTGACTGTCCCCAGGAGGAAGGACAGGGGCTCCTGGGCACCGGGCAGGTCCCTGGGATCATCCATCAGCTCTTATTCCTCTTCTCCACTTCCCCGGGTCACCTTCGTGTGCAGGATGGAGTGGGGATTTCCATTTTATTTCATCCGAGGGGTTTTCAAAGGGCAGCAGGAAGGCGAGTTACCTGCTGCCAGGGCTTTGTTGCCTCTGCATTATTTTCCTTGTCTCCACAACAATTGATGTTGACGTGGCTCGCTCCAAGGCTGCTGGATTCCTGGCAGCTCTGCTGCCCTGCTCCCCAGGGATCTGATAGCCAGGGGGATATGTGCCCTGGGAGAGGCAGACACTGAAAAAAGAAGTTGCAGGTACCTGCATCTGTGACCAGAAACAATGTGCAGCCAATAAGGAGTTCCTTGGGCAGGTTAAAGGGCCCTTTGCAGGAGGAATTGTGTGGAGCAGTGGAGGCAGCGGCTCCACACCTGCTCTGGGCCCTCCTGCCTGCCCAGGGTCATGGTGCTGCACATTTTTCTAGGCCTGGTGAGTAACCAAACCACAGTCAGAACTGGCCAGTGAACCACAGCAAGGGCTTTGTTGCTCTGTTTGACAATTAGAATGGTTTCAATTATGAGACCACTCTGCAGTAGCCATGTGTGTGATGGATTAGGGAAACATGAGTAATAGAAAACCTGTCCTGCTGCTTTGTGTCTCTGGGCTTTGCTGGTTGGGGTAGCAACAGCTTGTGCTGAGTAGGGGAGTGTAAGGGAAGATCTGTGTGTTTTAAATACAAAACAATACCAAAATAAGTACATAAAATGACTACAGCAACTAACTATTTGATTTCAGTTACGTGTGGTATTCACTTAGAGTCTTTCTCCACACCTAATAGGTTTTTGAAAATTTGAATTTTTAAGGGTACTGGGGGAATTTCTGCCTAGTTGAGCTCATTACTGAATGTTCCCCTGCTCAAGGTAATTGTTGGCTGTGATTGACTGTGAGGAAAAAATTGTATTGGTTGTGGGCTTGTTAGGTTTTGTTTGGGTTATTTTGTTTTTAATTTGCAGAAGGTGTTTGCCTCTGCCCCTTCACCTCCCTACTCATTGTTTAAATATGCTTCAGTATTTCTGTAGCATCAAGTTTAGATCAGAGCATACCAATTTCACCCAAGGTCGAGGGTTTGCAGGGCTGCCCTCCTCTGTAGCACTCTGAAGAGAGACCAGACAAGGAAACTGAGGCAGCTCAGCTTCATTAGGTTTTGCACAAACTCCAGATGAATTGCTCATTGATTTTTCTCTCCTGGTGTTGTATAGAGATGGGTAGGAGTGGAATTAAACTCCTTGAATATTCTGCTCCCCCAGTTTGCCTCTTTACTCCTTGGGATGCTGCTCAGCTCTCCTGTCACTGGCGCTTCAGACCAAATGTGAAGCAGTGAGTTGGAAGTGAAGAATTCCACATCTCACCTGTGCAAAGCCCCTTTCCTGCTGCAGCCAGGGCTGCCTGCTGTGTACAGCCCGGAGTTCTCAGGCACTGAGCTGATGATGGTATTTTTACATGGCGTAAAATAAGCAATGTAAAAATTCTTACATGCCTGAGTTGACTGTCAGGTATTTGTTGAGCCTCTTGAGTGTGTTTGTGTATGAAGGATTCACAGAACATTTTAAAGAGGTGGGTAGTGCTGCTGTGGAAAACATCACAAAAATTCCAGTGAGTGATTCCAGGTTTTTAGTTCATCATTTTCTGTGCTTTCCTGTTTGGTTTTATCACTAGCACCATTTGTATTAAAACACTTGTCTTAATTTGCTCTTTTGTTTTAATCCCACCCAAAGATGCCACTTTTTGTCCTGTTTGCTTGGTAGCAAGGGCAGAGATCCTGGTTATCCCATGGGGACGGGCTGAATTCCAGGCTGGGATTTCACACATCAGGCCTGAGCAATAGAGACATAGAAATAAATGGACATAATACTAATTTACCTTACAAACAGTAGCTGCAAGGATGGACCAGAAGTAAATGATATGTGTTACCAATGTTACTGTGATGAGTTTAATGAGCGGGAAACTAGGAGAGGTAGAATTACTTACAGAACTGTGCAGGAGACATCCAGAGGACCCCCTGTGCTTATATGTGAGTTGATCCAGCACAGAATAATGTTTGTGGTCTGTCTTACATGTGCCACAAGGTTTGTTTCCCAGAGTTCTGCAATGTCTGTCCGTTCTGTCGCTGCAGGATCTGTGCCCTGGTTGTGTCAGCTGCCTGGGTCACTGGATGTACAATATTTGTAACCAGACAGGAACTCACAGCTCCAGTCTGGGGCTGTTTGATTCTCGGAATTTTCCCTCAGGCTGTGAGATACGGATCTGTGGTGGGTAGAACAGGGGTGCTGGCAGCTCAAAAACTGGGCAGATAGGGAAGAGTTAAGCAGAAGAGAAAGGCTGTGGTGATGTTCTAATGTGGCTCTTGAGTAACTGGAGGTGATGAATTGTGTGAAGCAGCAGCCGCCTGGCAGAGCTGCACTGTGTGGCTCCTAATTGATGGAGAAGTGCACACAGAGCTGAGAGCGTTCCCAGCTTAGTGAATATTTCATATGGAAAACACGGGGATTCTGCATTTAGAGAGGCTGCAGGGATACCAACCACAAAGTACCTTTTCTAGCACTGAGCTTTGGAAAGAGCTTCCCTTCGGTGCCTGTTGGACCAAACCAGATCACTGTGTGTGACTGTGCCAAGGCACCGCCCTGAGGAGGCATCTGGGGAAGCTCGTGGGGCTCAAGGCCAAGCACAGGGTGCTGCCCATGGTCAGGGGTAATCCCTGCTGTCAGTGCAGAGTGAGGGATGAATTGATTCAGAGCAGCCCTGCAGAGAGGGGTTTGGGGAGGCTGGTGGGTGAAAAATCAGACGTGACCCAGCAATATTTGCTGCCACAGAAAACGAGCTCCAGTTCTGTGCAGTCAGTCGTGTACACAGGCCCTTCATGGGCCTTCTCATCTGCCTTGACTGGTGTGAAATGGGATGATATCTCAGCCTGTTCTGTAAAGGCACTGTGGGGGTCAAACCACTTGAGATTTATGGAGAGATGGCTCCAAAGCTTGGAGGAGAAGCTTTGTAAGGCCCAGGATGGGCAGGGAAAGGAAGAAGACAGGAGCTGGGGAATTCCCAGGAAGGTTTGTCACACAATATCAGTGTGGCCTTTCTAGGCTGACCTTTTTGTACAGGTTTGGTGTGATGGGGCAGCACACAGAGAAACCCTTCACAAGAGTTGCAAGTGTTGGATGTCGACAGGGAACATTACTCACATCCTGCATGTGGTTGTTTGCTGAGCTTGGCCCTGAGCCCAAACACCCTGTCAAACACTGGTCTTGTTTCACAAAGAAGGATGACAAATGAGAACGTGTCCCCAGCAAATACACTTGAGGCATTCTGGTTTTCAAACATACACCCTGAACATCCATCTCAAGCTCCTTCCAGCCCTGAGCTGTGTCACTGGGTCTCTGCATCTTTCTGAGGGGTTTAGTTAGGGCACCATGTTTTGCTGTAGTACAGCAAATCCAGAGTGAAATGCAGCTTACTTGTAGAGAGCAAAGCTGTTGTGCTTTGTCTAGAGCCACTGGTTGGTTGGTTGGTTTGCAGGGGGAGAAATCTTTGAGAAGAATGAAGTTTTAAAGAAAAAAATGCCATGGGGAATTTTGGTGGCCTTTGGGGGTGGAAGTGTCCCGTTGAAAGCGCAGGGTGCTTTGTGTGCAGGTTTGTTTGCAGGCAGGGCAGGGTATGGGTGGTTCTCTGTAAACACGAAGATTCGTATTTCAGCAATTTCAGAGACTCTGTGCCTGCAGTTTATCAGTTAATAAGGGATTGTCCTTTTAAGAGCCACTCAAATACATACAAACCAGCCTTGCTTTTTTCAAAGGAGTCAGCCAGGGATTGCTATAACATCCTCCTTGCTGTTGTTTTGAAGTTCCCCATTCTAAGAGCTTCTCTCAGTTTCTGACACCTCAGTGGTGTGTTGAATACAAGCTCTAATTAAACGGATCACTCACTTGCCTGGTGGTGGGCACTGCCATGCTGGGCCTGTTAGACGTGGTAGCAGGGACTCAGTGGTGTCCTTCCCTGCCTCTGGAATACCTGACCAGCCAGGCTGTGTTTCCAGGGCCTGTTGGCACAGTCCAACTGTAGTAGTGAGGAATTTGTGAGCTCACAGTGATGCAACTGGATGAGACTGTGCAGTGTTTCTGTGCTGAGGAACAGGGCTGTGCCATGGAGGGGTGTGGGGGGGGTCTGGGCTGAGTGTGGTGTAGCAGGAGCTGTCAAACATTGTATGACACATAACTATTATTATATATTTAATATATATATAGTATGTGATATGGTTATATATCACTATTGATACATTTTGACACGTAAGTACCGTTATGCAGTTCTGCATATCCAGTAAAGCAGCAAAGGAGCCAGTCTTCAGCTTAGCCTTCAGAGGATCATTTACTGGGTAAAAGTGACATTTGATTCCTCTTTATCAAAACTGTCTCATTTTATACTTACCTTGTAAAATAGCTCAGGGAGGCAGGCAGAGACAACACAAGTCCAGATGTATGAACAGGGAAATAAACCTGACTTTGTTTACACAAGGGAATTGAGCTTTCCTTGGGTAGTAAAGTGATGCAGAGAGACGTGTTTCAGGGCAGGAGAAAGGCAGCTCTAAACGAGCTTGTCAGGCTGTTGGAAGGAAAATGTTGCTAAAGTGGCAGGCTGGCAGTGCAGCAGAGCAGTGCCTCCCTGACAGCTTCCCTGGGATACCTGCCCTCCTCTCCTCCAGCACAGGAATGCAGGGCCAGAGCTCCTCAAGGTGTGTTGTCACAGGCAGCCATCGCTCAGATCCCTTTCATGGGCTGATCAAACTTCATATTAAAGCTCACAAGGTCTGGGGCCATTTGTTCTGCTGCCAGTGCTGCCCTTTAGCTTTAATGGCTCCTCAGGCTCCTGGGTGGGTAACTGCACACGGAGCTGCAATTCCCGATAATGGGAGATGAAGATTCTTCTCCAGTGCTGCAGGTGCTTTATGGCATCCAGTGGGGCAGGAGCTGAAATTTCACCGACTTGTGAGAAATAGCACTTGGAAGGTTCACTGACCTGGTGGTGGGAATCAGAGCTCTTGGGTTTCTGGGATCTCTGCTTCTGGTGCCGGTTGCTGAAAAACACTGTTGCTTTAATTTCCTTCTTCCATCACGCAACCTCCCTGCTGGCACAGCTCTTCTCTCAGGTCAGCATCGCTGTAGTGGACACGAGAGAAAGGTAAAACAGCCCAACTGCACTGAGACAATGACATACTTTAATTTAGCTCACCTAATAAAATGAGCTGTGGTAGCTGTGTCACCTGTCCTGACACCCCTGCAGTGGACGTGGCCATGGAGAGGGTGACAGGATTAATGGCAGCAGCTCATTTCATCTCTGAACTCACTGGAGTATGATTTGCAAATTCCCAGGAGTCATGCCCCAAATTACTGGTGCCTTTTGGTTTTTTCTTACCCCTAACTATGGGGATCAAGTTCACTTTCCAAGGGGGCAGCTTGGATTAATGCTTGCTGGAGACACCAAGGCAGAGCAGAATTGTGAAAATTGAGTAATTTCTTTCACTTTTGAGCTCACTCTAAAGGTATTATAGCAAACTACAATGACCTGCTCTTTCTAATACTGCTTTATAACTCTTTGCATTGTCTTCTGGTTGAATTTTGCTTGCTAAGGGTTTTTTCCTGACAGAAAGAATTTGAGGCTGGAGGGAAGCAACAATAACTGAGGGATAAGCAGCTTACGTGGCAGTTCTGTGTGGTTTGGGGCATGGGGGGTTGCTTGATGTCCTGCTTCAATATTCCTCTTTCCATCTATTGCTCTGATAAACAGGAAAACACATAAATACCCCTCAACCTCCCACACTTCATCTAGAAAATCTACTGGTTTAGAGAACTGTTCTTGGAGAGAGTGAAAGGAAAACAGCTGTTCAGGGGCCAGATCTGAGAGGAACAGACTGTTTAAAATCAGGGATTTAATGACAGGGATTCTGCATGAGAGGTTTTGTTTGCAAGTTGGTTGCTTTGTCCATAACTCAGCCTGAACAGTGGAACAGGAACCCATCCTCCCTAAACCCCTGTGTAGTGGGTGAGTTTTCACTGATAAGCTGGGGGTTGGTATGAGTTTAGTTGATACTTTCCAGGTGCAAAATGGATGGGTTTCTTCCCCCATCTGGCTCGTTCAGATGTTGGACATCCTACATCCTGTGCTAGTGATCTTTATTAAGAGGTCAAAATCTGTCTGTCTTCAGCCTGGAATCAGGGGGGTTGGTAGTTCTCATCATGAAATAACCAGGTGTGTGAGGACTTTTTAAAGAAGGGAGTGAAAATTGTTGTTTCCAGGGGATTGCAGCTTCCCAGGCCTCACTTAGCAGTGAGGGTGACTTCACAAAGTTCGTCTCCTCTGTAATTTTGAGTATTTTCTGATTTGCTGCTGTTTCTAACAGGATTTTATAATAAACTATTAAAAGGCAGCAGCTCCCCCATAGGTCACGAGCTGCAGAGGGAGGAAGCTGTGGCAGGGGAGGGAACGTGTAGGTTTGACAAGCCAGGCTTTGTGTGATTGAGCACAGATGTGTTTGGAAAACCTAAAACATCTGGTACATGGAAGTGTGGAATGCAGGTCAGTGGGCAGACGCATCAGGAGTCCAAAACGCCGCTGCTTGTGGCAAAGTTGCATTGCTGGTGGTTGTCACAGGCCTTGGTGGAACTTCAGTTCTGGGTTCTGTATTTAAATAAAAGCAGAATGTGACACTCGAGAAACAAGTGGCTGATTCTTTCTCACCTTTCAGCCCTTCTTGCCCTATTAAAAATGGAAAATCAGATCGAACTTTCAGAATTTCCATTTGTTTATTTAAGTGGTTTTGCTTCCTTGTTTTTGTGGTACATTGTCAGCTGTCATTAACAGGAAAATGTCCTTAGTGGCCCATAAAACAAGGCAGGGTTTCTGCATTTGACTGTTACAGAGGGGCTGCAGTGACTTGGGGATTGGAACTCTTCTTTTTTTTCCAGACCATCCAAGGTACCCCTGAAGTGCTGAGTGACGATCTGAGTTCAACCTAAACTTTGTCCACAAATGAAACGATTGATGACTTTTAAACTGGGGCTTGAAAGAGAACAAGGAACTTCTCTTTAATCTTAGAGGCTCCAGTGGCTTCTCAGATGGGTTGAGCCAGGAACCTGCGCTGCAGGGAAAGCTCTGCCCCTTGGAAATCACCTTTTCTGATGAGGAAGAGAGAAAACCTGCTCTGGTTCTGAGCTCGAAGTCAGGGTTTTCCATCGTCTCCTCGTCTCTGTGTCTGTCAGCCCAGTGCAGGTTGCAGGGATGCAGAGTATTGATTCCAAGTGACAACTCACTGGAAGAGCTTTGGTTTAAATACCAACTTGGATTATTGCTGTGAAGCAGTCGACTAACAAAATTAAAACCCTTACAGTTATAACTTGGGAAAGGTTTTGGTAAGTGTAGCTTGATTTCATATGTTAAATTGGCATCATGCAATAATGAAAATATTTTTAAAGTGTAAAAACTTTCTTAATAATTCCAATCCTGATTCCAGTTGTTATAAAACAACTGAGTGTCTGTACATCTTACTGAGATCCAGGGGGATTAAGTTCCCTGCTGCAGAGTAGAATTAAACTTTCAGTACATTGTTTAAATGGAAATTATGGAATTAGAAAATGCTGCTGCCCTTGTGTTTGGAGTGTCCCTTTCTCACGCACATACACAAATTGGTCCTTCATTAATTAAAGCCACAGCAGGCAGTCTGGTTGGCCGATGAAATGACCAAAATCTGTTGATATTTTTTGGATTGGCTTGAATAGCTGCCTGTACTTCATCCAGTTCTCAGCCCCTGTTATAAAGCCCGTAAAGCAGAGGAGCTGCTGTGGCTGAAGGAGCCGTTTCCATCCTCTGGCAGCCATTACACGCTGCCAGCACAAAACAGTCCTTTCCAAAGCTCAAAAATGGATTTTCCTCCCAGCCACTGTCATTCAATTATCACCTCAGGAAATGCACAGATATAACTGATGATCCCTTTAAAGCATCCTGCAGTATTCCACTCCTCCCATCCTTCATTTCTCTGCTCGCTCCACTCATCAGATGTAACATTGCCGATGTATATTTTATAGGGTGACCCTGACGGCTGTCGCTTTGAGGATGTGCACAGATAATAAGATTGTGCATGTAATGAAGGGCAGATAAATAGAAAAATGTTTACGGGGATGGAGTGTGGTGGTTGGAACTGCTTTATGGCTTTATGGCTCACTTCCCCCTCACACACACCCACAGGAACCGCTGATACCTCTGTGTTAAATAGGGCAAATGGGACGTGTTTCAGGCACTGGGAAAGGTGTGGTTGGGGTGTAGCCAGTAGCACTGAAAGGGGGTTTTGTTCCACGCCTGAACTCTGGCAATGCACAACCAAGAACCTTAATTATTGAGCTGCTGCAAAAAGAAAGTTAAAGGGATGATGTCCCAGGGGTGGCACCTTCTTTGAGGAAATCCTGTTGTGTGTGTTGTGCTGCTAAAGTCTTACTGAACAGTCCTGATGGAGGGGGAAAGATGGCACAGACAATGCTGTGCCCTGAAAGCTTTCCTGAACAAGCTGCATTTCATTTACCTGGGTGTTTATTCCACTCTCTGTCCTGCTGTGTGAGCTCCAATATTGAGAACTTGCAGTTAACAAGAGACTGGCAGGAAAGATGTTCCGTGGAACAGCTGTGAACCCCAGGACTTTGATGTGGGTTGTAAAATGGAACAGAAGAATTGCTGGCTCAAGAAAACAGCAACTCGTGCCACCTTTGCAAAGGCATTTCAGCTCAGTTCCTCAGGAGCACACTGAGCGCTGTGGAGGGGTAAAGTTAAATTACTGGAACTAAAAGTGGTGAAGCAAAGCAGGATTTCTAACCTCCGAAATTTTGATAATGTAATTTGCAGGGTGGGAGCGGAGTAGAAAATAAATGCTTGACCAACATGTATAGGACACTCAGATTCTCAGCTCTTACTGTTTTGATAACCTTGTGGCTGATCATGCCCCAGAAGTCCCCAGGGGAGGTACCTGGTGACCCTGGCGGTGGGGAACCACCACTGACACTATTAAAGACGGGCTCTAATAATTAATAATGGATGCAGCCAACAGTCTGTGAGTTCCTGTGGGGATTGGGAGCTCTGTTGATTAACAAAGAGGAGTCTCTGGAGGAAGAGGCTGTAATTACAAAAGCTTTCTTTTCATTCTGGCATGAGGTGCAGCTGCAAAGAGGGTCGGCAGCTTTTAACTCTGGCTGAGGCTTAAAACAATGCCCCAGTGTGCTGTGCATTTGTTTTGCAGAACTGTTAAAGCTCGTACTTAAATCCCTAAAAATGAGTAAAAAAACCCAAAAAGAGTTGTTTGCATAGAGCAGAGAGGGGGAGTCAGTTACATAAAATGTTAATTATATTATTTCCTACCAGTCTATGCAACTTTAATGGCAAACATTGGAAAAGACGAACAAATGCCCTGCATGGAAATGGTGGGAGACATGTGGCACAGAGACGTGTTAACTGAGGGTTTTTCTCAGGCCGGGCACAATTGCATTTGGATTTCTCTGTGGTTTGCTGAAACCATACAGCCAAGTGGTAGGAGTGAGAGAGGGATATCCTGCTGTAAGAAAAAGCAGCTTGTATTGAGGGCAAAAGGAAAGTGAACTGTTGAACACTCAGCCAGTGCTGTGCTTAATAAGGATGGATAAGCCTGTCCAATGGGCCTGGGTTGGAATTATGAAGGAATTTCGGAGCCTGTCACTGTTGGAGCTGCTCACAGAGTTGGAGGTTAATCGACACAATTGTACTTCCCACCCAGGATTGATCTCGGCCAATTTACAAGTGCTCTTTGTCTCATTGTTTCTCCACACTATAAAACTCCAAAAGGATGTGCTGAGACTTAATTTGTAAAACTTGGTTGACTTTGTCATCAAATGGAAGATGCTGTCCTGTGGTTGAGCGTTGCTGTGTTACTGCAGATAACGTTTGTTTTGAAGGAGAGATCATTTACATCCCGATTGTGTATTTCTTTCCGTTTTTTCGCTTGGCTTTCCAATCCCTGCACTGACTTTTTTCTCTTAGTGATTGCCCTGCTCTGTGTTTCTTGCCAATTCCAGTTCCTGTGCGTAATTTTTATTGAAGAGTTGGGTTTACTTTGCACTCAGTCATTATATTGAAGAATTAGTAGTTAAGAAGGGGAAATACATCGTCTTGGGGGAATTACAAAAGTGATCTGTTAGTTTAGGTAACGTACACAATGAAATTACGTATTTTAGTCTCTTCATTGTTGGAGAAACTGGAGTGAAATCTTCAGGTTCCAAGCTCATTTCAGCGCTCTCAAAAGAGCTGTGTCAGCTCCCTCAAGAAAAGCATCATTTTTAGGAGAGAGAAGCTCCATCTTCCCCTGATCTGCAGAGGACTAAGCAGGATAGCAGTCATCATTTAGCAGAAACAATTAGAAAGCATAAAGCTGTGTCTGATTGCTGGGTTTTTTCCACAACAAAATGAAATCCAGAAGATGCAGATGGAGCCTCGGCTGGGTTCCCAGGAAATTCTGTGCCTGTGTTCCTGTATTGGGAGCAAACTGACAACATAAAAACCCAAGGAGTGAGCCTGGGTTTCTTCCACACCTGTCTCCTCTTTGGATTCCCACTTGGCCAGCCTGAGTGCCAGGAGTTGCCAATAAAAAATGAAAGCAGGGATCTTTACCTTGCTGTGTGCAAGGCAAGGAAACCTCTCCTAAAATTGTACATAGAGTTCTCAGACCATGGAGAGAGGGCTGTATTGCATCCAAAAGATAACAAATGGCCAGAGGATCTCTGAGGTAAAACACCCCTACTTGTAAAATATGCCAGAGAACTGAGACCTGCAGGGTGTTCCTTAGAGAGCAGCCCACGATTTTTAATGGGGTTTTTTGTAGTGTTAAGTAAAATATTGCTTGGTTTTTAAAAGCCTCTCTTAAAATCTCAGTAACGTGTTAGGTTATGCAGGATTCCTGTGCACCCAAGGTGGACATTAATCAGTGCTACTGAACAAGCTGCTGAGACTTACTGCTTAATTAGAGCATGTGCAAACCTATTTGTCATGGCTGGCAGAGGCACTGAGACAGAGCTTGGATCTGTGAGAGTGCCCAAGTTCAACTCTTGGAGCTGCACAGCTGCTCTGCTCCTCCCTAATGCATTTTTTCAATCCTTTAACTTGTTCGCGGAGTTAAACATTTTCCTCGTAGGGAAGAACAGCCCTGGAATCATTGAGGTTGGAAAAGGCCTCTAAGACCCTTGAGTCCCAGCACGGTGTTCTCCACCAAAGCAGATCCACAGGTGTCACATCCGTGTTTTCTGTACCTTTCCAGGGCAGCCTCTTGGGGTGTGAGGGATGGAAAGGATGGACACCTCGAGTTTTGTCTCTCCAGAGTTACTCAGTGAAGTTTTAAGGAAGCAAGCTGCAGGTGCCAGGCTGATGATGTGTGTTCCATACACTTCCCATTCTCCAAAGCTGTTCTTGACCTGCCCCATGGATCACAGGCACTGGAGCAGATGTTGTGAGCAGGACCGTGTCAGAGCCGGGGGATCCAGTGAAGGCGGGAAGCGCTGGAGACTGTTTTTACTGCAGGACTTTACGGAGCAGTGGCTAAATTGAGTTGACTTAATAAAATCTTGATACATTCCAGAAAGATTGTGAATTCATTAATGCCACAGCTGGACAATCTGTTCCCCTCTGCTCTGCCATGGCTGGTTTACAGCCATTGAGGAGGGCTCTCATTTACCTTTTCTGTTTAATTACTGTAAAGCTATTTCCCTCCCCCATGATTCCCACCCTCCCTCGGCAGAGCTCGGCTCTGGGGAAATTAAACAGCAATTATTATGTTTGCTCACTCTGTTATAGCATAACAGATCCTTGAAGGTAAGTTGATGTGTGTGGTTGGTGATGCTGCAGGGCCGTCAGAACCTCTCCAATCCAGAGCGCACACAGCCCTAATCCTTTGTTTACCCAAGGCAAGACTAAACACAAACATGGGGCACAGCTTGTGGTGTGTATTTTACGTTGGAAAACTACTGATAAGAAGTGGCAAACCAGGATGTGCCGGTTTAGTGGCGCCCCTGTGAGTCTGAGGGTATGGAGTTAGTGCGGGGAGGTGTGGGGAGCTCGGCTGAGCTGCGGGAACGTTTGGGCGAGGTTGAAAATAGTGGGAGAGGCAGGAGAAAGGTGCCACGTGCCAAGGAAATCCATCCTTGATGGATTTCTCATTTCCTTGAAGGAAATCCTACTGGTGCAGGAGGGCTGGGATAGGGAGGACAAGCCTTGTGACAGTTCAGCTTCCTGATGTGAGCTGCAGAGGTCTCACCACTGTGTGTTCCTGCAAGAGGGATCTGAACCATGGCTCTCTCTTTAAAAACAATCCCTAGAACTGAGCTAAAAGGAGATGAAGTGGGACTTCTTTATAAGCACCGACAACACGGGCAGGAGATTCGAGTCCTGAGCTCTGGATGTATTTCAGGATTGAGGAACGGTGGTTTTTAGTGAAGAACGTACCCCATCTGTCTTGTGAATCTTCAGTGGTGGAAAAGTTGGTGTTCTTGAGGAAACGTGGCATGAAAAGCCTGAATGAATATTACTTCTCATTTTGCTTTATATATGTTTTTGCTAAATTGTTTGGGACTGTAAATCAGATGTTAACGTGGAAAAAAGAGTTGGTGGTGTATCAAATGGAGGTGAGGCTGTTGGATGAACAGGGAGAGAGAAACTAATCTTGGGAGAGAAATTAATCTTCTCCCCACACAGATGGAAAAGAAAAGGCTGGTCCTTGATGGAGTTGATCTGGGAAGGCAGCAGTAATGTCTTTCTGGGCAGTGGCACAGTGCAGGAATTCGAGCAGCTGGTTTGAGGGGTGGTGTTGGAATAACGTGTGGGTCATTTTATTGGGATTTTCCTTTTAATCCGCTGCAGTGAAGGATGCACTGCATCGGATTCGCTCTGCTTTAATTTTAGTGAGTATGTTTTAGCATCACCCAGTTCTTGCACGAAACACTTCAGAGGAGATGCACAGTGTGTTTCAGGCTGTTCGGTAGATCTGCTGCCCAAAATGAGACTGAGAGCAGCTGCCCCCAGCCCTGCCCCAGCGAACAAGCGCAATTACAGCTGAGATGTGGGATGTGTTGACTGCGAGACCTTGTGGTGAGGTGAGGTGAGATCACCAGGAACAAAATGATCATTACAGGCCATTCATGTCAGAGCGTTCGTGCTTTTCGGTTTGCTTGCAAGCAAAACCAGCAGCTAATTTGCAAGGCAGCCTTTTGTCACAGGCCCTTTGATCAATGCTGGCCTGTGTTAATGTTTCAGGAGGCTATTGATTTCTGCAGCAGCTTTTGTTCCTGAATTTATGTGCGATGGCTTTCAGCAGCACGCACTCTGCATGTTTGATTAAAGTTCACTTGGCTTCCTTGCTGGAAGCTGGTTTTTACTCCCTCTTCGGAGAACCAAAGCTTCCCTGATTTGCTCCTTTGTGCTCAAGCCTGTGCCACCCATGCAGCCACCAGTGAGCTGGGTCTAATCCTGCCGGGCTCACCCCACTCCAGCACTTAATCCCTGAGGTAGACAATGTCAGATTAGGTAGCCAGGTGGCTAATAAGATGTGGCATGGAATTATTTTAGTGTGGTACCTGTCGAACCTGTGTGTATTTGCCATCCTCTGTGTCCTTCCACTCTTTGTCACAGAGGAAGCACATCTCTTGAGCGCTGTAGCTGTGCATTCCAACCATGAATTTAAAGAATAGGATAATCTATAATCCTTTAATCTATCCAGACATCATTGTTTGGATAAAACTGGTTGTTGAATAAATAAACTTTTACTTCATCTCTGTCTGTGTGCAGTTGTGACTGTGCCTTTGGGAGGGTCTCAGGGGACAAGAGCATTATGATCATGAAGTTGGTGTTTTTATAAATACGTATACACCATTTCTTTTTTAAAGTTGGGTTTATGATGTGAGTTGTTAGTCTTCCCTCGGGACCTGATGGCTTTGCAATGTGTAAATCGAGCTGAAATAGGCTCCCATTCCCCATTTTATGATGGGAGGAGAACAGATTGGTTTGCACTCTGCTGTTGCCGGGTGTCAGAGGACACATTAATTCACTGACATAAAGACAGGGGATTTACTGACTCGCTCCTTGGTGCTGACACCTCGGATTTGATATAAATGAATTTATAGGTTAAAAGTGGCTGGTTTCATTTGCAGGGGACTCGCTGCCTCTGCAGAGCATTGCACAAGGTTTTGTGCAGAGCTGTGCCTGCCTCTGGCACGGGGCATATCCCGCTTGGACAAACACTCGGGCTGGGTGGACTTTGAGCCCTGGGAGCACTCAGGGAAATGGTATTTCTAAAGCAAACACATGCACTGGAACAGGCAGCAGCAGAGCAGGGTGCTAGGGTCAGAACTCTCTGTTCTCTCCAGTCTGACATGCTTTGGGTGCTCACTGCCAGCCTTTTTTAGACTCTCTCCTTATATTTTTTAACATTCTTTCAGTAGGGCTTTTGTCCTTCAGAATCAACAACTGCAGGTAATGCCAACTTGCTCGTTCCTCCTCCTCCTCACCAATTTTCACTCTGAATACTTATTTCAATATCTAATACATGAATGTTGTTCAGGTGCATGGTGGGGGGGGATGAGGAGCATCATCCCAGCCTGTAGCATATCAGATCAAAGATGACTCTGCCTGTGGCCAGAAATCACCCTTGTGGTTGTGGTCTTTCTTCCTGGGGGATTCTATTTTTAAGTTAGGCATCGGTACAATTCTTAAACATCTTAAATACCAGCAGTTAATGTCCAGAACAACATCCTCCTTTTGTCCGTGGTGCACATATTAGTTGTGGCTGTAACTGCTTGTCTGGGGCCCACGAGGGTTTGCGTTGGGGGTTTGTGTTACTGGAGTTGACTCCACGATGTGCCCCGAGCAGGGGCTGCAGGATTTCCCCACTGGAGGGAGCAGCCCCAGGTTATTTGATCGCATAAAACACAGTTCAAAGAAACCCTTTTTGTGGGCAGTTCAGGTATGTTTGTTCTGACGTTGATTTTTTTTCAAGGGGCTGGTTAGAACTTCGTCGTTTTTCTCTTGCAACTTGAAAGCAACAACACCTTTTACCTTAGAGGCAGACAAGTCGCCAGGAAATGATGGGGTTTCAAAGTAAGAGAAAAGAGATTAAAACCACATGCTGTTCTTTGGTTCAGCATTACATCCGCCCGTTTGAATGGCAGCTGCTTCACTTTTTGAATGCAAGCCAGATTCATTATGCTGTGAAATTATCACTCATTTCTCTAGGTGTGCTCTTTTAACTGCTTAATTAATTTAGATGTGGGTATGTATATTCAAATTAAAACACGATTTACTGTAGTAGGGTTGTGTTATGGTTATAGACTTGCTGTTTTATTCTGACTTTCAGCTTCTTAAACAGGAATATTGAAAAATATGTGGAGTGTAGGCTGACAAAATGGCAGTATCTGCTTGGATTGAGCCTTTTTCTTTCCGTGAACACCAGAGGATTGGTAACAGTTTCGGGTGGTTTGTTCTGTGCCTCTCCTGAGTGGAGCAGAGGTGACACAGGACGCCGACAGTGAGACAAGGGCACCCTCTTCTGAATCCCTGGGACCAGCAGCATCCAGGTGCAGCCTGGATATGTGCTTCCCAACTCCTTTCCTTCTCTACGGGAGTGGTGAAAAACCATTTATTTACTTCCTTTCCTCACCTGCAAAATAAAAATAAAATTAAAAAAACATTTTTCCCGTCTTACCTAAATAATCCTTTTATCCGGCTGAAATACATCATGATTCCTCCTGGAAAAATCCACGTGTGCATCCAGAGAGCAGGAGGGAGGAAGAGAGCTGCCAAGTCAGATTTGCATGTCCCTCTAACATACTCCTTCTGTATTCGCAGGGAGAACTAATCACCTTCTATTACTATTGGAAGAAAACCCCTGAAGCAGCGAGTTCTCGAGCCCACCGTAGGCATCGCAGACAGGCTGTGTTTCGGAGAATTAAAACTCGAACTGCTTCCACTCCAGTCAACACTCCCTCCAGGCCCCCCTCCAGTGAATTCTGTAAGTGGAAGCTAAAAAGCAACGCATTTATCTTTGTCTAAATGCAGGCAGCAACAGTAATGGAATGGTGCTGTACCTTCAAGGGAATGAAGCAAGGAAATGGAGTTCAGGCCTCTGCCCTCTCCTGTTCCTGCACCATTATGCTGGAATGTGGAAGGCGTCTTTGATCACCAAGTGCTTTGTGCAGTTCTCAAACATAAAAGCATCCTGTAAGGATGGAAATATTGCCCTGCTATTGAGTTTCCCTACTCTTTCCTTGGTGGTGTGGGGTGTTTCCTTCAATACTTCCTGCAGTAATGGGAATCAGGAAACACGAAAAGGAGGAAGTTCTTCATCCCTTCCATCCTCCCTGGGTGACCCACACCTTCTGCTGCGTCTCACACTGGGTGCTGCAGCCAGCACCGTGTCTTAGGACATCCTGGAGGAGCACTGGCCTTGCCTGGAGCAGAAGTGTGTGAACGAAGAGGAATTCCCCCAGCAGTGGCAGGTGCTGCAGTGCAGAGGGTTATGAGCAGCAATGCCCATACAGAGATACAAACTTTTTTCTGTATGTAAAAGGCTCACATTACCCTGGGAGGTTTAGAGTCTTTCTGTGGACTAAAGCCAGCACATTTCACGTGCCTTGGGAAAAAAAGGGGACTGTGTGGAAGGCAGAATGTGGGGGAAGTGGAAGATGTGATCTGGCAGGACAGAGAATTCTGGGGAGGGTTGTAGCAAGGTGCTAAGAAAGGGCTGTTAGTTCTTCCTTGCTGAACTGGTAGGATTTATTGCTGGTTTCACAAGAAGTGAGGATGTGGATTCCACAGCTCAGTCCAAGATACTCAGCCTGTCAGAGAGCTTGTGGCTGGAAGGACCTGTCCATATAGATCCAGCTGCACGATGAAAACAAAAATCAGTTTAGTAAAAGAAAGCAAGTCCTAGCCTGGGGTCAGTTTTGCAGTCAGGGTTTAAACACCTACAAGAATTACTGTAGGAATTATGGTAGTGCTGGCTATTAAATGAGGCCCTGTGTTAATTCGAAGGGTAATGAGTTGCTGACAAATGCTGATAGAATCCATAGGCTGTAATCCATAAGTATAACCTACATATAGGAAACATCCTCCTGGAACCTTTACAAAAACAGGATTCTTGCATCAAGAACTTCTCTTCTAATTAAAGATTTGAACAGAGGAAGCCAGAGGGGTTTCTGCTTGTGACAAATTATAGACCTGTAATGCTGTGAATTTATAGTGGTGGTGTTAGAAAAATACAGCACTCTCAAGAAAGGATTTACTCCTGAGTTGTTCAGAAGACAGGGTACAATTTTTGTGGAGTCTGCAGATTTTCAGTGGTTTAGTTGCTGCTTTTTACCTCACAGCCTTGTAATCTGCTAATTTGCTGTGTACTGCTGGCCACAAAGGAAAGGGGCCCTTTCCAGATCCTCCAGTTCTTCAAAACGTGACATTTTTGAATTGTGACTTTGCCACGGGTTAAAGCTGTTAAAGCTCTCTGAGGCTGGAGTAAGGATTGGAGAGCTGGTAGTATCCTTTAGTGCCTCTCATGCCAAAGAATCACAACATGTTTTTCAGACAGGTCCATTATGTGTAAACATTGATTCTTCCATCCTCAAACACATCTACTCCTGCTTAAATACAGCCAGTGTCTGACAGAGCGTGACACTGCTCCTCAGCTGGCTTGGAAGATGAAGTCTAGAAACAAAATAAAACCCAGAAAAGTCACCACAGGTCATGTCCATGGAATCCAGTAAAGTAGGTTTTAAGTGTGGAGTATTAGATTTTAAATTTGGCTGGGTTCTGGAGATAAATGTCTTTTCTCTTGTGAACTGTGTTTCTGGAACACAGCCTCGTGAATGACAGCTTATCTGAGATGTGCTGGGTACTGAGGCAGAGGTTCTGTGAGTTATATCACTTGGCAGGTTCCTGGAATGCCCCTGTAACCTGTAGCCTGATGAGGTCTGGCCTCACTTAGTTTGAAACATCAGCAATAATGGCCATGCAAGGCAGGGTAATTGTAGGAAGTCACAAACTATTTTTATTAATGGTTGCTTTAGCCAAGTAGGAGGAAATAGAAAATCCTGCTGAGTGTTTATTTTCCATTTTCCTCTTTTTTCCCCTTGTTCTTTGCTTGTTCAGTGGACCTGAGCTCAGCCAGTGAAGATGACTTTGACAGCGAGGACAGTGAACAGGAGCTGAAGGGCTACGCCTGCCGCCACTGCTTCACCACCAGTATGTCCCAGTTCACTGCTGGGTTTCATGGGGGTTCATTCAAACAAGGGTGTTGCTACAACTGTTAAAAAAAAACCCCAAAACAAATGTTTTGAATCAGCTAAAATATGCAGCATTCCTAACAGAACTAATCAGGTTTTGCCATTGCAAATTAATATTGCAGTGACAAAGGAGAACCCTGGGGTAGACATTTATACAGGAATAAATCTACATAATCCCTAATCTATGTAATCAATTTGTGATGTAATGAATCAATATTGAGCTGTGACTGTCACACACAAAACTTCTTTATGCTGCACCAGATCTCTTCTGCATCAGCCCCGTTCCTGTGAGAACCTTTCTGGAGGTTGTCTGGTGTTGGGGCATTTGCACAGAATGGAAGTGTGAGCCCCAAAATAGGGAAGGAAATGAGAGGTTCACAGCTCACTTCTCTTGCAGAAACCACAGCTTTGGAGAACAGCTGCCTGTTAGCTCTCAGGTAGAACAAATAAGGTTTATTTCTTTGGCTCCAAGCTGTAGTTTCTTAAGTAAACAACTCATTTGTAAATTGAACATTGGGGATGTGCACTGGAACAGGAGAAAGTTTTCCAGAAACTTCTCCACCTTTGTTACCTACTGTAGCTTTTGCACTAATTCTTGCATGTGCTGAGGATCTGGTACTTTGTGTGTTGCTGAGCTGTTCCTTTCCCTGCCCCAAAGCCTCCAAGGACTGGCACCACGGCGGCCGAGAGAACATTTTGCTGTGCACGGATTGTCGCATCCACTTCAAAAAGTACGGGGAGCTGCCACCCATCGAGAAGCCAGTGGACCCTCCTCCCTTTATGTTCAAGCCTGTCAAAGAGGAGGATGATGGACTCAGTGGGAAGCATAGCATGAGGACACGGCGGAGTCGAGGCTCGGTGGGTTTAACCCTCATCATCTGGGGGGGGAAAAGGCTGCTGGGCTCCTCAACTGAGCTGGTTTGCTGCTGCATTCCTCTGTGAGGTTTGCTGAGGTTGAGAATTTCTTTGGAGAAAGGAGCTGAAATGTCTCTGC
This sequence comes from Pitta sordida, assembly GCA_013390025.1. NCBI lineage: Eukaryota > Metazoa > Chordata > Aves > Passeriformes > Pittidae > Pitta > Pitta sordida. The sequence continues at coordinate 202,316 of WEKX01003493.1, forward strand.
AAGCTCTAATCAAACTTGTTATTTCTGTGTTTGTAATGACTGGCTGAGGACTGTCATCATAAGGGGGCACTTGACAGTGTGTTACAGATTCTGCACTAGTACGTGTCCTCCTTCCAGCTGGATCCTGTCAGAGTTAAGCCTTTGGGAAGGGTTTTAAAAAATTAGATGCTGTTCATGTGGTCTCTTCATATTACTGGAGTTGAAATCTCTTCCCTACAGAGAAGTCTGTTTTGCCTCTGTGATTTGTGTGCTGTCACTAATTTGTTACTCAGGGTGAAATGCTGGGAGCCTTCCTGTGAGCACATCACTTGAGAGAGCTCTGACAGCAGCTCTGGTTGATTTGATCTTTGATTTGGGTTTGGCTGATTGAAAGCAGCAGAGAGATTCCTTTCCCTTGCCTTCCCCTCCCTCTCTTTCTGATCACGATGGTATGACCAGAGATTCTGAGTAACTTGTGAGGCTCCACTCTGGGGCAATATTGACTCCATTGCTTTTCGTCCAGAAAAATGCCAACCTGGGAGGGAAAACAACACTAGTCAAGTGTGATCCCTGACTGCATAGCTGCAGGTTTAGAACCTGGTCTTGACTGCTTGAACACCAACCCATAGACTGTTTTAATGCAACATGGGGTCCTCTCCTGCCTCATTCACTGCAGACCTGCAAACATGTGTTCATGTGAACTGGAACATCTTTCTGATTTTATTTCCAACAGACCCTAAGTAAAATAATCAGCACTTGAGTGTTCTTTGAATAGACAGATGAAGGTTTTGCATTACAACAGTGTTAAGTGTTCCTGATTCTCCCTTCTCAAGCTCTTACCACGAGGGCTTTACCCATGCCCCTGCTGTAAGGGAATAAAAATTGAAGGTGTTGGACAAAAGCTAAACTGTTGTTTGTGTTGGACAGATGTCTACACTACGCAGTGGTCGGAAGAAGCAGCCAGCCAGCCCCGATGGTAGAGCCTCCCCCATCAATGAGGACATCAGGTCCAGCGGCCGCAACTCCCCCAGCGCCGCCAGCACCTCCAGCAATGACAGCAAAGCTGATTCCGTGAAGAAATCCACCAAGGTAACACCTCCCACTCACCTCTGGTGGTAGGACAGGACACCTGAGGCCTCCCAGAAATTCCACCTTGTGTGGATAAGCAAAAAGTGTCGTGGTGCAGCTGAGCTGCTGCTCTGTTCCTGTGCAGAGGAGGATGTGTAGTGATCACACCACTGACATGGCCCCATGTAACCTTTCTGCTCTCACCAGAAATTAATCCTTCCATTTGGGATGCAAATGCAAGCATTAAGCTCAGGGAAGCAATACAGATCAGAAATGCTGTATTTGAGACAAGTAGACAGTTTGGGGGATTTTTTTTTTTTAAGCAGTACTTAATCTCTGTTTACAGAGGAATATGAATATGTGGTAATTGAGGGTACTTCTGTTACTGTTTTTCTGGAGGTGTCTTTGCTTGGTTTTTCTGGGCAAGCTGACAGTTGAGTTTGTTTCAATGAATAAGTGTCTTTCCAAGAGAATTCTAAAGAAACAAAGCCACATGAAGCAGGAAGGCTTACCATTAAGCAGTGTGAATTGAAAAGTAGCAAGTCATAAATACTAAAAAAGAAGTCAAAACTGGAGAACGGAGCAAGTTTTTACACTTGGTAAGATTTAAAGTTAGGTAATTATGTGATATATAAAGCTGTCCCAGGCCATGAAAGAAGGTAGTAATCTTCTAATAGCTGTTCACTGTCAGCCCTGTATTGGAGAGGATCTAAAAATATTCCTCTCTAAATATCAGGAGTGAAGCAAGACTTTAATGAGGCTTATCCTGTTCCTGTCTCCTGCAGGAATTCTTGCTCCATCCTCTGTTAACAACTAGTGTTGGTCTCAAGAGTAACCTGAGCCAGTTGTTCTGGTACCAGTTGCCAATGGACTTGATCCTGCACAGCTCTGTTTAAAATATCCCTTTATACGAGGAATGCTTTATTCACTTCTCCTTTTCCCTGCTACCTTGATGCCTCTTGGATTGTTGTTAAATACTGACTGTCTCAACCTCTGAGTTCTCCTGCTCCATAAGAACCCTTCTCCTTTATTTGTGTTAAATATGATGGCACTGATAGATACACTCCATTTACTTCTGTCTTTGCCCCACTGGTAACTGTTGTGTTCTGCTTCCTTTGTTTCAGAAGATAAAAGAAGAGGTGTCTTCTCCTCTCAAGAACTCCAAGAGGCAGCGGGAAAAGGCAGCGTCTGACACGGAGGAACCTGACAGGTCCAATGCCAAAAAATCCAAAACTCAAGTGAGTCCCACAAGGGAATGTGACCTCTTAGAAGAATGGTTTTAATAGGGGGCTGGAGGGGTAAACCTGGTAACAGACCAAAAACATGGAATCATTTTAAACCACAGCAAATTATAACTTAATGTGTGTCTGGAAAGCGACCAATATTATAATGTGTTCCTTCTGTTGCAAACAGTGCAATGATAGGGGTAACTCCAGGAGTTGGGTTTTGCTTTGTTTTAATATCAACCATATAGGAATACACTTGGATTATTTTCCACCCAATCCCTCCAATTTTTTTTTTAGTTTAATTTTGTTTTTTCCTTTTCTGCGGCAAGTTAGCTGACCAGTATTGGAGTTCTCTTAATTTAATGGTGTCAAAGCTCAATTGAAATACTTTCAGGATGTCTCTGTGTATCTGACCAGGTTCACTCTGTACACAGGATTTGGGGATTTTGACCATGAGCTTTCCATATTAGAGAGTTACAGAGTGGTTGAGGTCGGAAGGGATCTGGAGATGGTCTAGGCCACCCTCTCTGCTCCAGCAGGGCCATCTAGAACTGACTGCCCAGGACATGTCTGGGTGGCTTTTGAATGTCTCCAAAGATGGAGCACTCAGAGCCTCATAAGACTGATCTTTTCCATTGCTAGTCACACCCATAATGAAGAAGGATTCCACTGTGTTCAGACAGAAGCTCCAGTATTCAGTTTGTTCCCATTGCCACTGGGCACTACTGAAGGGAGCGTGGCTCCATTGTTCTTGCACCCTCCTCTTGGATATTCGTGTTCCCTGTGCTGGTTCAGGGGTGTTTGCACAGCCTGTGTGGGAGGTCCCATCCTGTGGCACACTGGGGAGGGGTGTCCTGGGTGCACAGTGGTCACTGTTCCCTCTCCCTGCAGGAGATCAGCAGGCCAAACTCCCCCTCGGAGGGTGAGGGCGAGGGCGAGAGCTCCGACAGCCGCAGCGTCAACGACGAGGGGAGCAGCGACCCCAAGGACATCGACCAGGATAACCGGAGCACCTCGCCCAGCATCCCCAGCCCTCAGGACAATGAGAGCGACTCGGATTCATCCGCTCAGCAGCAAGTGCTGCAGGCACAGCCCCAGGTGCTGCAGACACAGAGCAGCTCTGGCCAGGCTCCCCCACCTACACCCCCTGTATCATCCCAGTTACCAGCGTCGCTGCCAGCAGTGTCCAGTGCTGCTTCAGCCCCGCCACAGGTCTCCCCGCCGGCATCCCAGCCCTCCAGCCAGCCCCAGGCCCCTGCCCCACCTCCTCCTCACTCCCACATCCAGCAGGCCCCTGCTCTGCATCCGCAGAGGCTCCCGTCCCCCCACCCTCCCCTGCAGCCCCTGAGCGTGTCCCAGAGCCAGCCCAGCCCTGCCTCCACACAGCCCCACGCGCAGCCTCCGCTCCACAGCCAGGCCCAGCCTGCCCCTCACAGCCTGCAGACCCAGCCCCTCCTGCCTCATCCCGTACCTTCCCAGCCCTTCTCCCTCCCTGCTCAGTCATCTCAGTCTCAGGTTCCCCTTCAGACACAAGCCCCGTCTCATTCCCACTCGGCTCTGCAGGTGACGCAGCCTGTCCTGCCCACCAGCTCCTCGCTGCAGCAGGCACAGCCCCCACGGGAGCAGCCCTTGCCCCCTGCACCCATGGCCATGCCTCATATCAAACCTCCCCCTACCACCCCCATCCCTCAGCTCCCCACTGCTCCATCCCACAAGCACCCTCCTCATCTCTCTGGCCCGTCTCCATTCTCAATGAACTCCAACTTGCCTCCACCACCCGCTTTAAAACCTCTGAGCTCCCTCTCGACTCACCACCCTCCATCTGCACACCCTCCTCCTCTGCAGCTGATGCCTCAAAGCCAACCACTGCAGTCCTCGCAAGCCCAGCCTCCTGTTCTGACCCAGAGTCAGAGCCTTCCCCCTCCTGCTAGTCACCCTCCATCTGGACTCCATCAGGTATCCTCCCAGCCCCCCTTTTCTCAGCATCCCTTTGTCCCAGGGGGCCCACCTTCCATCACCCCTCCTTCATGCCCTTCCACTTCCACGCCACCCACCGTGCCTGGCATCCCGCTTCAGACCTCCATCTCCACGTCAGCAGCTTCTAGTGGGACCGTGCCCGTGGTGACAGCCTGCACGCTGCCACCCATCCAGATCAAAGAGGAGGTTCCAGATGAAGCTGAGGAACCAGAGAGCCCTCCCCCTCCACCCCGGAGTCCATCACCAGAGCCCACTGTGGTGGATATCCCAAGTCACGCCAGTCAGTCAGCCAGGTACGGAGCTTTCATTAGTGCTTCATGTGCTCTGCTTTTCCCTGGGTTTGCACTCCACTCTCTGTAGAATGACATGGTACAATTAATTTTTCCATGGCTTTCAGGGAAGCTAATAGCGCTTTGTATAAGTCTAGAGTGATATTTTTCATTTTTAACATAGAGCTCTCAATTTCCAGAGTTGGCTGCAGCGTTCTCAGGGCTAAGCTTGTTCTCTCGTGTTTCTTCCAGGTTCTATAAGCACCTGGACCGTGGCTACAATTCATGCTCAAGAGCAGACCTATACTTCATGCCTCTGGCAGGATCAAAACTGGCCAAGAAGAGAGAGGAGGCCATTGAAAAGGCCAAGAGGGAAGCGGAGCAGAAAGCCAGAGAAGAGAGGGAAAGAGAAAAGGAAAAGGAGAAGGAAAGAGAGAGGGAGCGGGAGCGTGAACGAGAAGCAGAAAGAGCTGCGGTAGGTTCAGTTGTGGCTCAGAGCTGGGTAAGGGACTCGGTGGCTGGATCTGACCTGGGTGGTCACTGCAGAATGCAGATCCCAGGAGCATTTCAATGCCTGTGCAGTCTCATGTTTGTGAGTGTGGAGTGAAATCCAGCCCACTCTGAGCACCTCCCGGCCTGCCTGGGGACTGTCTTCTCCTTAAAGGAAATGGAGAGCTGCTGCTCCTGGTCTGTGTCTGGTGTGAGGGAAGCCAGAGTAGGTGGGGAAAACTGGGCCAAGTGGTGACATTTATTTGCAGTAGCAAGACACTGTGCAGGTACAGTGGATGCCTTTGTGTCCCTTGCACTACTGTGCAGACACATGAGAGGTGTCTGTTGGGAAAAAGGCATATTAAAGCGTCTTAAATTTAAAGTGAACTTAATTAACTTTCTGTATGAGGAGGTCCAAATTCCAGTCTTGGTATAAAGAGCCAAAGGCTGGACTTACCTGCCCTTACAGCTTGGAGCAGAGCAGGGAGCAGTGCACCTGCAGAGCTCTGAGCCAGGTGCACTAAAACTCTCTCCCCCCATTCTGTGCAGCAGAAGGTGTCCAGCTCCTCCCACGAAGGCCGTCTCGGCGAGTCCCAGCTCAGCGGGCCAGCTCATATGAGACCTTCCTTTGAACCTCCCCCGACCACCATCGCTGCTGTGCCCCCCTACATCGGGCCAGACACCCCCGCGTTACGGACACTGAGCGAGTACGCGCGTCCTCACGTCATGTCGCCCACAAACCGCAACCATCCCTTCTTCGTGCCCCTAAACCCCACGGATCCGCTCCTGGCCTACCACATGCCCGGCCTCTACAACGTGGATCCCACCATTCGGGAGCGAGAGCTGCGGGAGCGGGAGATCCGGGAGCGCGAAATCCGGGAGCGGGAGTTGAGAGAGAGGATGAAGCCTGGCTTTGAGGTGAAGCCCCCCGAGCTCGACGCGCTGCACCCGGCCACCAACCCCATGGAGCATTTTGCCAGGCACGGAGCACTGACTATTCCACCAACAGCAGGACCTCACCCCTTCGCTTCCTTCCATCCGGGTTTGAACCCCCTGGAAAGGGAGAGACTGGCGCTGGCAGGGCCCCAGCTGCGGCCTGAGATGAGCTACCCCGACAGACTGGCGGCAGAGCGGATCCACGCCGAGCGCATGGCATCGCTCACCAACGACCCCCTGGCACGGCTCCAGATGTTCAACGTCACGCCCCACCACCACCAACACTCACACATACACTCACACCTACACCTACACCAGCAGGATCCCTTACACCAAGGTGAGCCCAGGGAATGGGGCAGTACCCCAGGGAACCCCTCTTGACAGCTCTTAGGATTAGTCTGCCCAAAAAAGACTGTGAGCCTGGAACTCAAGTGGCAAAATCCCTGTTTTCATGTCCACAGTGTGATTCTGTGTAAGGTGGTGATGACTGAAATGCTTTCTGGGAGAGTGAACCCAGCAGCAGTGATACAGGCAGGTAAAACCACAGTGATCTTCATTCACTGTCACTCTGAAAGGTGGTGTCTGGTGTACAGGTGAAGGAATTCCCTAGGAGAGGTGTCATGGAATTGGGAACACTGGTAGTGCTCATGGCTGTTATGTTAGGAGGTACAACTGGACATAGGAACTGAAAAAATAAACTAGAGAAAAATTTCATCTCTTCAGCCTGTGAGCATGCTGACCATCTGGCTTTACTTGAGCTGAAATCCTCGTTCATAATTCTCATGAGAATCACCTGGATTTCTGCATTGCCATCTTTTTATTTACAGTGTGTTCTTATAAAAGGTTTAATAGTCTCAAGAATGAATTGATGATTTGCTCATTTCTGAAGTAAGATACATGGTTACTCTAGAGGTCTCAAGGATGAGTCACTTAGGAAAGGTTTTGTGGTGACAGAGTGGAGGGATCATGGCAAGCCAGGCACCAGGTGCAGTAAGGGGGGGAAAAAAGTCCAGGTATTTCAAAGTGCAGGTTCTGGTGCCTGTGGGTACAATGCAATGTTTGTGCAAGCAAATGGAGCAGGGATCATTAGATGAGCTGGGATACATGCTCTGAGGAGTGGGGGGGAATTCTAGTGCTGTTGTGGAATCCAGATTGTACAGCAAGGAAATCAGGAGGGTGTGTGAGATTGTTAAGGGTTGGGGGATTACAGGTGGGAAGTGGTAGAGCTGAGTGTCAGCATTCCAGCACTGTTGGCTGTGGCCATGGGCTGAGGCTGGCTCAGCTGCAGGCAGGTTTGCATACCCCAGATAGCAGAAGAAATTTGATGTAGGTGTGTCTGTACAAGGGTTCTGTTGGCAGGTAAGTCAGGCACCAGCTCTGTGCAGGTAAGTCTGATAATCCCCAGTTCCTGGTTCTGGACAGAGGTAGGGCTTGTACCTCCTGCCTCTCAGTCTAGTGAGAGCCTGGTGCAGACAGAGCCAAGTCAATCCATTGCCAGGTCTCAGGTGTGTTTGGAAAGTAATTTGGCTTTAACCTTGGATGGCAGGTTCAGATCCAGTTAGGGGCTCCTAAAAGGCAGTTAGGGGTCTCCAAGTCATTTTTTGCTCCAGAGTAGCTCCTTTGGTGGTCAAGGCCATTTTCACCCGTGTATCTTCTTAGACTGGGGTTGAATAGAGGGTAAAATGACCCCACATTTCTGCTCTGGACCAGATGCCAGGTGAGGTTTCTCTGCAATGCCAAGGCAGTGGACTGATGCTTTCTTTCCTTCTCTCTAAGGCTCAGCAGGACCTGTTCACCCACTGGTGGATCCTTTAGCAGCCGGACCCCATTTGGCACGATTTCCTTACCCACCTGGGACCATCCCCAACCCATTGCTAGGGCAGCCACCTCACGAGCACGAAATGCTCCGACATCCAGTCTTTGGTGAGGGCATTTTATGGTTGGCTTTGATGTGAAACGTCCTCTTTTCGTGTGGGTTGTAGCATTCCTTGGTGGGGAGGGAGCTGGCGCTGTAACAATTTGGTTGGGGTTTTTGGGGGACAAACTGTGCAGAACCTCGTAGCAAACAAGTGTCTAAATAACGGGCCCTGTGTCTTAGGTACTCCTTACCCACGGGATCTGCCTGGTGCCATTCCACCTCCCATGTCAGCAGCCCACCAGCTGCAGGCCATGCACGCCCAGTCCGCAGAGCTGCAAAGACTGGCAATGGAGCAGCAGTGGTTGCACGGGCATCCTCACATGCATGGTGGGCATCTACCAAGTCAGGAAGATTATTACAGGTGAGAGATGATTCTGTGTTTTGGGGATGTGGGAGCTTCCTTCATATTTCTCCACATTCCGTTTTTTTTTCTGAATTTCTGCCTTCCTTCCTCTGTCCCGGTGCAGTTACAGGTGAAGCTGTGCTGAAAATTCGGGCAGATGGAAGCAAGGACTAAATTACTGGCACAGGATTAGACTAGCTGAGTCTTACACTGCAGAATTCCCTCTGATTGGGGTTTTTGGTGTGATAGTGTGATTGCTACTTCCACATCTGTTTCTTGTCCTTAAGTGCAGTGGAGGAGGGTGGGCAAAGCTTTGTGAAGGAGGAGAGGGGAGGAATGTAGTAAATCCTAAGAAATGACTTAGGGGCAGTAGGAAGTTGAAGTGTGTGAATAGTACAGAGGCTGCATTGCCAGCTGAGAACACCTGGATGAGTGATGGGAGTTGTTTCTCCCTGGAGTGCTCTGTGGTATTGGTGGCACAGTGGTTCTGTGTGTCACTACCTTATCTCCTGTTTGGCAGTGACCACGGACAGCATCAGCTGAGGACAAAACGCCACCAGCAGCCCACAGGGGTCATTCCATGTGTCTGTGGGTAGCCAGAATGGACAGGAAGCAGCAGGTTCAGCTCCTGCCCTGCACTGCTTTACTCTGCTGTCCTCCTCCTTGCTCCTGCTGGCCTTGTGCCACAGGGACGGGCAGTCTGTCACATCTGTGACTGCAGATAAGGCTGGAGCTGATGAGCTGGCACTGGTTATCCTGCTCACATGTGAGGAGCAAAAGGTCATCACTTCCTCATGCACACACAGAGTTATCACTGCTAGGACAATGCTCAGCTTTGAGCTCAGAGCTCACAAGTTCCAAGCTCTCCTCCCTCCGGGGCACCTGGGAGAGGGGAGCAGGAAGGCAGAGCTGTGTCTGAAGTGTCTGACACCTCCTTCCTTGTGTTAAAATGAGTTTTCTTTCTCTTGCAGTCGACTGAAGAAAGAAGGCGACAAACAGTTGTAATAAATTATTTATTTGTAACGCTGGCTATGGAAACCCCAGTCCTTGGGAAGGAGTGGAACATTTTTACATACGAGAAGAGCTACAAAAGGAAAAGAATATCTTATAAAGATTTCTTTATATATTTAAAACAGAAGCAACCACCCAACAAGTAGAGACTTATCAGCATAGTGTTCATTTGTAGAGAAGATCTCTCAAGACTGGTGTGGGTCTCCCTGCATGACAACGTATTCAGAAGCCTATGGGAAACACAGGACTGCGTGGAATATTCAGAGAACTTCCTGCAATCTTGGTTTTTTTGGGGTTTTCCTTTTTCTTTTCTTACTAGTTTGTTTTCAGTAGGTGCTAGAATCAGGTTCACAACACAAGTCACTGTGCGTGAAGAGACACTCAATGCATCTATAGCTATTTAAAGAAAAAAAACAAGGATTGCAAGTAGGTGGCATAACAAGCTCTGAATCCAAGTGCTATAATAATAAAAATCTACTTTTATTTTAATACATTGTAGGAAATCTTCATAATTTTAAAGAGAGCTCAGTTCTGCAGCATGGCTTTTTAAGTCTGTAAATAACTTTTTTTGGGTAGAGGGGAGAAACGAAACAAAACTCCGGAAACGTTTATCTTGATTTTCAGTAACATCACACAAATTATGAATTCCTACCTGGTATTGACAGAATACAGAGTTGATTTTTTAATAAAATATATATATATAATTATCCCTTTAATTAAAGGGAGTGATGGGTATCAATAATTTCCAATGGGTAAAAGCTTGACATTTGGTTTGATATCAACAATAAGCATTAAAGGGATTTGCAGGGATAATGTTGCAAACGACTGTTTCTGTTCTTGGTTTTTTGGTTGGTTTGGTTGTTGGGGTTTTTTTTTTTGTTCGTGTTCCATCTCTGTGTTCTGCAGATGATTTCTGTTGAGTTGGGTTTCTCAGCAGCCCAGATGTCCCTTGGAACCAGCTGCCCCTTTTCACTGTGGCCACAAAGCACTTCTTCCCTACGACCTTTTGAAACTTGGTCTGACAACTCCAGGCAAAAAAATTCAAAGAAATAATCTGTTTAAATCTCTTTTTGAACTGTTCCGTGGCTCAGACCAGCACAGCCAGAATTTTACATGCATGTGCATAATTTTTGGAGGATGTGCTTTTTGTGGCCTGTTTGTTAAGTTCTCAAGAAAAGTGGAATAAGGCAACCCAGTGTTCTTCAAAGTTGTTCTGCAAAGACCAGTCTGTTTTTCTCTTTGAGTGTTTTGAGTTTTGTTTTTATAAGCAAAAGCTCTTGAACTGCCACCAGTGTTCTGTATCTCAGGAACTTACTGCTCTGGGATCACCCAGATCCATGGACAGTCACATTTACTGGCTCCCCACACAAGGGATCCATGCAGCATAAACTCCTGTTGGCTGGTGAGAGGAGGACACAGAAGGTACTGAGCATTATTCTGGGGACACCTCTGCTTACCAGGCAGATTTTATTTTGACATTTTTTTTCCCTGTTTTGCCACTTGGCTGGAGCAGAGGGTGACGCAGCCAATGGACATCTGAATCTGCTGGTCCTTTCTTTTCTGCTGGTGCATAACTTCCCCCTCTCTCTCTCCACTCCCGAGTGCTCTCTCTCGGCTGTTGTAGACTGTTCAGTGTGATGGTTGTGTCCTAGGACTCTACTGAGCCTCCTGTGATAAAATTGTAGTTAATCAGATGGTGCTCACCCACCTCCTGCACCTCAGCCCTGCCCAGAGGTTGATGTTGGACAGTCAGTGACAGCAATTTACCAGTTTAAAATATTCATCTAGTCCAGGCCCACTCAAGGCAAGAGTGAGGAGAACCATTTCACTTAATGTTGATCTTCCTTTTTCTGCCCTCCGTTCCAGATTTTTCAGTGCTAAAGAACTTGAGCAGTGTTTAATCAGTTCCAGCTCTCAGTCTGAACTCTGTGGAGGTGTTAGGAAGAACAGGTGGTGTTTCTGAGGTTGGGAAGGTAAAGTCTTCTGTTGCTGTGGGCAGTGAAATGGTTTCCTTCTGAGAACAGTTTCTACTTCACGTCCCAGCTGAGTGCCCAGAAAGGTGGGTGTGCTCAGCAGAGAGTGCCTCAGTTTGCTTTACAGGGCTAATTAGGCACGTTTCAGTTAAATCCCTCCCCTCCTGGTTTTTTTTACCCTGTGGAATTTGGGGGAGTTCAGCCACTTCAGCCATTTCTTCTGACCCTTCTCTTTGCTGTTTGTTTAGCCCTAGTTCTTCAGAAAGAAGGACAAGCTCATTGCCTCCAGTGATGTTCCCTCTGTGTTCCTTATTTTTTCAGCTGAAGTTGGCAGCCTGTTCAAATTTATTATTTTTTTTTTTTCCACAGAAAAGAATTCTGATAATTTATGCGAGTTCTTTTGTTCACATCCTTCAGCAAACAAGCTCTGAAATTCTTCCCCTTCCAGCCCGGTGATTAACTACAACTTTACCTGCAGGGGCTTTTGAAGCCATCTCAGTTTTTGATGCCCTGTTAAAACAACCCAGACCTTCTGATTTTTCTTTTCAAGAAATCTCTCTTTTTTTTTTTTTCCCGTTTTTCCTCTGTTCTGAAAGGGTTTTTTTTGTTTTTCCAGATTTTGCTTTAGTGTTTTTGAGACGTCTCTCTTGTTCTATGTCGTCATGGTTGAGCTTGTTTCACTGCACCGTTGAAGCAGAGTGTACATTCTGACTGCTACATTTATATATATCTTGAAGCTTAATGTATATATGAGTAGTTTGCCATGGGATAACACAGTGTAAACAGAGTAGAAACCCAGAAATCGTGACTTCTGTGTTCTCTCCATTTGAGTATTTTGTAATTTTTTTGAAATATTTGTGGACATAAATAAAAACCAAGCTACACTACAGCAGCCAGGTTTTGCCTGCAAGCGAAATGTGTCTGTTGATTGTTGTCAGTGGGAAAGGAGCCACTTTTATCTGGGATAATGTGGGATCTTGTCTGGTTCAAACCTGTCTGTCCTTGGCTTTATTTCCAAGTTATTTGCCATAATTTTGGTTGTAGTGTACAGCACACAAACACCACCCTCCTGCCCCGTTGCAGTTGTGTCTCCCTCAGGCCCGTTGCTGCTCTGGGGTTGTGCTGCTGGACTTTGCCATGTTCTTCCATAAACTGAGCAGTCAAATTGGTAAGAGTGGGTGTGTAAGGATGGGATTTCGTGGGATTTCTGTGCACAGTGGTGATACACAGAGGCCTGTCATCCACCTGAGCACAAACCTGTGGCTAAAATGACGTGTGTGCAGAAGCTCTCACTGTATCAGCTAAAGAACAGTGGAGAGGTGAGAACTCCTAATCCAGAGAGGACAATTCCCCCAATTCCAGGGGAATAGGAAGGACTGTCATACTTTGTTTGCCTGTGAACTAAAGATGTTCAACAGACCTGCAAGAGAGAAGGGGCCTGATGACTCATGAAGTGTAACGTTGAAATTCAGTGTAACACACTATAAATACCCCAGGAGCTGAGATGTTGCTTTGTGCCAGTAGAATTGTCTTGCACAGAACTGATACAGAGCTGGCAAGAGCCACATTCCACAGGGATAATTGCAGAGGGAGAGATGCACAATAACTCATTGTCTCCTGAAAAGCTAAAATTTGCCTTCGAATTGCATCGAGTTCCATGTTTGTGTCGGTTGTGGTGCCTCCCACCCGTCAGGGATCAGTGTGTGTGTGTGTGTGAGCTGCCTGGTCAATGTTCCATATTTACATTTTGGATAATCAGCATCTCCAGCACTTGGGGGAATGCTGGGATGCCACGGAGAGGTGTGGTGAGTATCTCTGCAGAATAAATGTTTGCTCAGGGGGGAGAGGGGAAGGCTGAATTCTAGACCTGGTTTTCAGGAATAGGTATTTTGACTCCAGGCTAATTAGTGCTCTGAGCAGTGTGAGCAGAGTGTCCTGCTTTTCAGTGTTCTCAGAGCAGACAGGGAAGTCTCCATGACAAATGGCATGAGAGGCTGCTCTGTTTATACCCTGTGGCATTTCACACGGGGAAGGTCAGTCCTTGTCTACTGGAAAGAGCTCCTGAAAGTGCTTTTTCCCAGCCTGGCTTCAATGTCTGCTATTTATTTTGACATTTATTTTTTAATTCCTTGTACTTAATGTAGAACCTGAATGGACTCGAGCCGCCCTTTCTTGCTGCAGGTTCACAATTAACAGACTTAAAATGATGAATTCTGCAGGGACAGAGCTGAAGACGACTTTTACTCCTGGGTAAATTGAACAGGGTATTTCTTCAGTTGTGGTCCTGTGTTAATGGGACGTGGGAACCCATCAGTTGGGTGGGTTTGTTGCACACACAGTGCCAGAGTTCATGGAATGCTGCGTCAGCTGCCACACGGAGCACGGGCAGGGGGGGCTGGATCCTTCCTGGGCCATGGATCACTTATGGAGTGCCATGGATCACTTACGGAGTGCCATGGAACATGGAAGGGACCTTGAATTCCATCTCTTTCCAATCCCCCACCGTGGATGAGGGACTTGCTTTTCACAAGGTTCAAGAGACTTAACAAGGAGCAGGTGCTTTGTCAGGGAATTTAATTGCCTGTTAACGAGGAAAGGTCACCCAGGTGTTGCTTGTTGGTGAGATTTCTGCACATTGCAGAAGCTCCTGGTGCTGGGATTGGTGCCTCAAAAACGGTTTGTGAGGGGCCATGAGGGCAGGTGGGGCTCGTTAACACCTGAGGGGAGGGTGGGGCTCATTAACACCTGAGGGGAGGGTGGGGCTTGTTAACACCTGAGGGGAGGGTGGGGCTCAGTAACACCTGAGGGAGCTGCTGGTGCAGAAGGTTCTGGAAGGAGCTGAGTGAAGCCCTCAGGTAAGAGCCTTTCCCCTGCTGTGGAGGGAGAAGGTGGGAGGGAAACCCACACCTTGGGGTTCACTGTCCCCGACTCCCTGGCACTGTTCCTCAATCCTGCGGTACCCCTTGGTCCCCAGAGCAGCTGGATCTCTCTGTTCCTCCTGCCGGGTGTCCTTTGTTCCCTGAGGTCGCCCAGACCCCCAACTCGGGGGTTTGTTCTCTCAGCTCAGGTCCCCCGTGTTGTCCAGATATCCCAGTCAGCCCGTCCTGCACAGCAATTCCAGGTGTTTTTCCTCCCTGGTTCTTTGTGGGATAAGTGACCCTGAGAAAGCCCCACTGGGGTTTGTGTTGGGTCCTTTTTTAGAGTGGTGTTACCCCTGGAGTGATCAGAAAGACTCAATGTCTGCAGGAGGGAAAAGCCTTTGAGGTGCCCTCATGTACAAGTCTGCAAAGTCCTGTGCTGCTCGTTTCCTTCTTTAATTAACCCTGATTTTTCTTGTGGTGTTTTTGTTGTAGTTTTGCAAAAAAACCCCAATCTGGACCAAAAGACAAAACCAGCACAATGCAAACCACACATCCCAAGTGGACAGTTCAGCCACGTTGGGGTTTTTGTTACTGATTTCTGTACAAGTGGTAACTTGTCCCCTGCAAATTCAACGACTCTTTCCCACTTCTTCCACAAAGGAAAATCCAGTGGAGGAGTGACATCCAGAGCAGGATTCGGTGGTTGTTGTACACATTTCAGGTTTTCAAAGTCAGAGTATGTAAATTTTAGGGCGTTAAATCAAGCCCAGGTTCAATGTGAGCACAGATAACTGTCCTGGTTATTAACACTAACGCAGCAATGTGCTTTCCCATGGCCTGAAGCACACCTGGGGAACTCAGGAGTGCAGTTGTCAAAGACATGGAAAAGATTGATCAGTGTTGTCCGTTCTGTTACTCTGCATGACTTTGTCGTGTCTCTTCAGTCTCTGAATCCTGTTGCAATTCCATTTCCTCATTTGTTAGCTCTTTAAATATTTGTCCAGTGTCCTTACCTGTGGCAATGTCACCAGAAAAGAAGCATTTTCTGCAAAGGCGTTGCTTATAAACACTCCTGTCCCTTGCTATTGCTCTAAGGCTGAGTTTCCTGCACCAGGGAACATGTGTATGGGAGAGAAATGATGGAATAAATTGATGGAAAATAGCTGTGTGGGATGTCAGAGGAGTTGTATTTCACTTTGCCTGGGGTCTCGGTTGTGCTGGAACAGACTATTAGTCAAACCTGTGAGATGGAAATTTCTCTGGCGTTGTTGGAATGAGCCTTAATTGCAAAGTCTGGAGGAATCTGGTATCGGGTAGTGGCTGAATTTGTGCTTTCAAAATACCCACCCACAGCTTCATGGGGGGGTTTCCCTCCCTCCAAGTTGGATTGTTTCATAACTTGGTGATGGAAACTGCTGTAAATGTCTGGTGTACACAAAACAGGGCATTCTTTTTAACTGGAAAACCAGGTTTCAAAGCTTTTTGCCATTTCTCCCTGATGTGATGTCACTGTTCCCCTTCCACCTGCTGACCTTGCCTGGTACACAGAGTGTGATTCCACACTACAACATGCAGTAGGACTGTAGAAATATTTTGTCCCTTTTCCTTCTGTTATTTAAAGCAAAGCTCCTTGGCTTCACTGGTTTCTTCTGGAGACGGTACCCGGGGCCAGAAACTGTTGGGAGGTGCTGACAGAAATGCCTTCATCTAAATGTAAATGTCGCTGCCCTGCCTCGGGCTGCCTTTAAGAGGCTTTTTTCTCTGGGAAGCAGCTACAGAGTAATGGTCCCAATCAATTTATTCATGTCAATAAAAGGTCTTTTATATGCTTATTTGGAATGTATTGTTCTGGGGTGATAGGACCACATTTGTTTTTTAAGCAGATGTGTCATGGAATGAGAAACAGGGAGAATAAAGGAGAAGGGAGGGAAATTGTGTGAGGGAGTTACAACCTGGGGCCTTGAGTGCAAAGAACTAAATAGTGGGACACAAGGTGGAAGAAGGACAGAAGTCCCTGAGCACTGGGACAGTCTCTTCTGACGTGGGTTGGGGTTGAGTAAAGGAGTTCAATACAAAGTCTCTGACACAGGTAGAGGGAGAGATTTTCCCAGTCCCTGCAGTGCAGTGACAGCTGCCTGCATGTTACCATCTTGGACAAAGTCAGCTTGAAACTCTTGTCCCACCCCCTCCTGTCTGGCTAAAAGGGGGAGCAGGTAAAGAGGGACCACACCAGAGTGCAGAACGTAAAGCTTTTTTACATATTTCCTGCTCCGCATCCAAGTGTGAGTTCTGTGCTGTTCCTCCTGCCAACACCACCGGTCAGTGGTGCCTTCTATGTCTGGAATTTCATTTCCTTTTGACTTAGGCCTCGGTCTGAGGTAACTCACTGTGTCCTGCCAGCCAGGGGCTAATAGGCACCGGCAGGTGTTGATGGCAGTCGAACCTCCTCTGCCAATGGGTCTCGTTTGTGCAATCCTCCCTGCAACTCCAGGCTTTTAGTTCTCTCAAGCAGCATTTTGGCATTTGTGACAAATGACTTACTGGCCCATTGAAGGATGAATCTGTCCCACAGGGCTGGTTTTGCCAATCTGTCCAGGTGCAGGTTGGTTCTGCCACCAATCCAGTGCTGGTGTTGCTGTGCCTTGGCTTCCCTGGGTGTAAAACACAGGTGAAGATTCTTACTTGCTCTAAATTATAGTTTGCTCTTTCTAAAGAGCTTTGAAAATATGGATTTCTACTATTTGTGCACTATAAATGGAAGAGAACTTCGTAAAGGGGTTTGAGACACTTGAATCCGAATGGCTGCAGAATTAATAATTGCAGTCACATAATTTCAGGAGTGATTTGAACCTTGGCTTGCTGCTGCTTACATATTCTGATCTAAAAAGGTCCTGTAGGTTTGTGCTGTGGATGTGGCCCTGAATGCTCTGGAGGAGGCACTGAGATAATGCTTCAGCCTCCAGTGCTTTCCTCTGCTCCCTGACCTGTTTCCATCACGAGCAGGTGCTTACAGCACCACAGACAGGGAGAAACACTGTTGGGTTCATCAGGATTCACATGGAGTAATGGAGAGCGATGGTTTCAGTATTTCCCCCTCGGTCTGGGAGCTCTGTAAGACACGGAGCTTGTTTGCACAGTGGGTGCCACGTTGCACAGTCACATATTTGCTCTGAGGGGCTGGGGCACCACAAACGAGGGGCTGAGCCTTTCCTGTGACATTGGGAAAGTGAAGATCTGGGCCCGTGCTTCTTGTATCATTGCTTGTTATGCCTAAGCCTTTGCAGTGGACAAGGTCTCTCTCTTAATAAGTTGTCTGGCTTTTCCTGGCCAAGGAATGCCAACAGGCATCTCAGCTCTGTCCTCGGAGCTCTCGGGATGTGGCTGCCCTTGGTTTTTATCAGCAGCCCAGCTCACTGTCCCTGTGAACTGCAGTGCCCTGTGTGTTCTGGCCCGGGCCAGGCAGTTGTGAGTCCTGCAGAACAGACACTCCCTGATGTGGGGACTGGGGCCGCTTCTGGCTGGGCCCCCGGGGCTCTTGTCTGACTGAGTTTTATTTACAAGATTGCAAAATAAGTAAACACGAGCAGTTGGCTGATGGCCCTGGCACACGTTCCCGTGCCCAGCTGGACGGCGGGGACTTGGCAAAGCCGCCTTGGCGATGCCCCCGGGCTGCTGGAACGCCGGCCCCGGGGCAGGGAACCCCCTCTGCCTCCCGGGAGGCAGTGCCGTGACAGGAGAGAGACATCATCCCAAGGGGAGCCAAGGGAGAGAGGCGAGTCTGAGCTGACAATTGTCCCGACTTCTTCCCGGAGTGTGAGCTGCTTTCCTGCAGTATTTGATGTCTGTCCGGGATTCCCCCAGGCCTTTCCCCGTCCAGAGCCGTGTGACAGCTCGCTCCCTCTCTCCCTGCTCCGGGGATGCTCCTGGTGCCACCGCAGCGTTTGCCACCGGATGGCAGCAGACGATCGGGAAATGGGGAACTCAACCTCCAGCGTCTGTTTCCTGGAAACCTTGCGGAGCTCACAAACAGCGAGACACTCGCACAAACATGGGAGTTCTGGCTTCTCCACAACAGGGGAGAAAGAGACCTGGGGCCACAGACGGCTGCGAGTCCGGGGCTTTCCTTTGGGTTTCTTTTGTTTTGCGAAAATACATTTTCTGTTGCCAAAACTTTCCAGCTGCACTTCCTCCTTCCCCCTCCTGGCTGGGCAGCTTTTGGCACTGCAGAGTGGTCACAGTTCTGTTTTATTGTGCTTGTTCAGCATTAGGGTCTGTGGGACAGACCTTTCAAGCGAGCTGCACATTTATATCCCGGGGGAATGCAGTCTGGGAATTCTTGTCTGGGCTCCTGCCGGGCTGTGCGGCTGCACTGCCTCCTGCTGCCCCGCTTTCCCTCCCTCCAAGTAATGCTTTTGATGGCCTTTTTTGGACACCGGGATATAAACACAGGGCAGCTGCGCTCGGAGTATTTGTTTCTTTTAGGTGGCCTCCACTTGGGGCTCCCTCTTGAACTTGAGAAATACACAAACTGTGCAATAATATTTAATATAACCATCCCAGCTATCAACAGCCCCCTTCTTCCACACCATCCAGCAGCTGGGTGATGGCACAAGGGGGTTCGTATCTTGTTTTTTCTTTTTTTCTTTCTTGGTACCAGTCCCTCAACAGGGAGGTGAGTGTCAGTGATGTCCCTTAAGCAGATGTGCTGTGGTGATCAGTGGCCACTGTCAGTATTGGGGTAGCAAGGGCTGGTCTCTTATGTATTGGCAGAACAGAGGTTTAATAGAATAAAACAGTTCAGGAGCCTTCCTGCAGCTCTAGAACTGCAATTCTGCCCCAAACACATGGTGGCTAGCTGGAAATATCTAAGAATTATTTAAAGTGAATTAATTAAGGTACTAATTAGCAATGTTAGTATC
The DNA here is from genome assembly GCA_013390025.1 of Pitta sordida. Lineage (NCBI taxonomy): Eukaryota > Metazoa > Chordata > Aves > Passeriformes > Pittidae > Pitta > Pitta sordida. Next base: position 221,285 of record WEKX01003493.1, read on the forward strand.
TAATTCTTGGTGTAGGCAAGCTCTTTGGGGGTTGCCTGTGTTAGGAATACCAGCAGCACTTTATCAATGCTGCAGAAAACAAATTGTGAGGGAACAGGAGCTCAGAGCAACTGAGTGTGTGTTACTGGAAGTCCCTGACAGAGAGTGAAGTGGCAGCAGGTGCCTGGCTCCTGCCTCCTTCAGTGGTCTGGGTTTATATATATGTGTGTGTATATATATATATATATGTGCTGACTTTGGGTGTGTGTGCAGATCTGCCAGCAGAATGTCCACAGGGGCTGGTCTGGCTGTTGATCCCAAGCACTGAAATGCATTTTCTCTTTGTCCCGGGTTCTTGTAGTTCTACCTCTCAGCTATTAGGATAGAAATCTGCGTTGAATCTGGTAAGATAAAACCCTGGGCAGCAGGCTGTGTCCCCCAGGTGTGGCAGTGCTCTCACAACCTTCCTGGCACCTTTTCTGCAGAGCAGGGCACTGGCCCTTTGCAAACTGCACCAAGGGGGAGGAATTCTTGGAGTTGGAGCCCTTTTGCATTTTCCCTGACCCATCCATGTAGAGATTGTTCACTGTGGTGTGTCTCCACCCCTAGATTTTTGCATGGAGGTGTTCCGTGACCTTTCCCTCTCCATCTATTCCACTGGGGAGCTCCAGCATTGGAGAGGACTCAGCTGCTGCAATGTTTTCTCCCCAGTGCTATTTACTGGTGACAGGCCCTGTGAAGGCCAAGCAAAGCTCCAGCTTGTTTTGTCGTTGCATTTGTTGCTGGACCTCCCATGGGATGAAGGGGATGGAGAAATCACATCACAAACTTTGCTTTTAAAACAAGAAACACAACCTGTTCTGCCTCGGTGAAATACCCATCGGCATCCCTGAAAGGCAGGGAAAAAACATGCTACAGGTTCAAGGACAAGGCTAAACGTTCTGCAGCAGCACTGCACAAAGGACTCAAGCCCAGTGGAGCCTCTGGGTTGTTTGAAATGCTGCTTTCCTGGTTTATAGCTGCAAAGGCCAATTTTACAACCTGGTCAGCAACTAATACACACTCTTGCATAGTTCATGAGCGTAGGGGAGCTGGGGTGCTGTAGATGCTCACAGATGTAAAGCAATCTGGCTATCAATGCCAGCAGCTCTCTTCAGTCTTGGTTGCTCAGTCAGAAGTGTTTAGCTCTGTGCTTTCCATGTGGTTTCGTTCCCAGACAGCAACGAGGAATGTGCCTTGTCACTCCTATGAGAGTAGACAGGAACAAATGACCCAGGAGCTTGCAGTGGGATCCAGAATCAGTCAGCAACTCTGGCTGCTTTTATATTGCTTTGATTCAAAATCAAGGAGTTAGTCTCTCCTCCATTTTAAAGTCTGCTTATAGTACAAATGGCCCCTCTGGATCATTTTGGGGTATCTTGTAGCAGTTTGGAGGGGGTGGAAGCCTGTACTTTTGCTTGAACCTCTAAGGGGTTTGTGAGAGGTTACTGACAGCCCTGCAATATGCCCCAATGAAGGGGAACAAGAGGAAAAATGGATGTGGAGAAGCTCAGATGATGTCACTCATATCCTTTGTTTCTGTCGCTGGCCCAGACAGCTTTTATTTTTGAGAGTCTTCTGTGAGGAGAGAAATGTCTTCCAGTTCTGCCATGCCCAGCTGCCTCAGCCCCTGCAGCAATGCTGCACCTCATGGATGGCTCCTCTTAACTTGCCATGACTCTCTTGATGGCACAAGGTGATTTGGCTGATGCTGGACTCACAGATCACTCACTTGTTGTTTCCTGTGAAACTCGAGAGTCCGTCCTGCACCTGCTCAGCTCCTTTTGCAGCTTTGCTGGCAGGGAACAACTCACTTGTGTCACTGGATGCTCGTGGAGGAAGGAAGGGATTTATGACCTTCTCCCCTACTCCCCCCTTCCCCCCTCACCTCTGTTTTCCGATCAGTTTAAATCCTGCTTTGACCAACTCCCGAGCTGCTACCAGCTCCACACGTAGCTTCTGCTGGTTGCATTAGAATTACTGCCCTGGAAATGAGCCTACTTAAATGACTTCCCCATGTATCCATAGATAAAAACACCCATAGAATGGTCTCCTTTGAGTTGCCCTGTCTTTATTGATACATAGGCTATTCTTATCTTTTCTAATGGATGAGAAATGGCTGCTGTTAATTCTGTGTAATGACTGAATTCACTGGGTCAAGCACAGCTCTCTGTTCACTTGTCTGAGATCTGCTGTACTGTAAATACCTTTTTCCAGCATAAAAGCCCTTTCTGCCATTTCTGATGTCCCTAGTCCAATAGCAATATTGATTTCTTATATGCAGCAAACAAGATTTACTGCTTATTTTCTGGAGACGTTTCCTTGGACTGCAGTGCCATCCTTCCACCTTCCAGAAATGCCTTTTCATTTAGCTCTTCCTGCAAGGCCCCCAACCACTATCCAGCCCCATTCTGCATTCACAGTTCCACCTCATCTCCACTTCTGTCCCAAAGATGCAAAAACCAGCAGCAACCACACATTCACCCTGGAAAGGACACCCAAAGTCTGCATTTTCAGCTGGGTAAACTTCCTGACAGTTTCAAAGGCAGAGAGATGACTGTGAGATCAACAAGGTTCAACCTTGAGCCAGTAATCAGTGTTCTGAGAGAGACCAGAGAGAGGGGAAGAGAAATAGTTCCCCTCAGGTGTCTTCCTTTGTATTGCTTTTTTCACATCAGCGTGTAGGCTCGGCCAGTCTGTTGTTATCTTCTGCTTTCAGTGAAATGCAATATTAATTCTTCTTGCTGATACCTGGGCTTGTGGGTAAAATATATCTATTCAAGTGCTGTTGTCTTTGGACGATCTGTATGGGCACTGAATGCTCCCTGTGAATTGCAAAGCACATCTCTGCTCTGTCCAGATCCATGTGCACAAGCCCTGGAGAGACACCCAGTCTAATTAGCAGTGGCTGGGGAAGAAGCTCACTCGTTAGGATGAGGATGCAATAAATAAAATATTAGCAAGAGTAGGTGGGTGAGCCAGGAGATATAAACAGGGCTGTGCAAAAAGGGTTGGTTTTTTTTTTTTAAAAAACCCCAACGCTGTGGGGAGCCCGCAGTAAAGGGAAAGACTGTCAAAAATGCACACAATATTCTGTTTGCTGCCTGCCCCTGTGGAATGCCTGGTATTATGCAGTCTTGGACTTCTGGGAAAGCAATCCCATGCACATGACCGTGCTTCTCTTTTCCCAATAGCGAGGAAGGATTTCAGCACATGCCAGGGAAAAGACGTGAGAAGCTTCTCTAACTGGCTTGTGTGTTCCAGCATTTGTTCCATTCATTAAATTGGCCCTTTAAAGGCGCTGGTAGAGGTTGGTGCTGGTTCAATGCTCAGCGTGTTTTTGTGAGGAGCTTTATCTGCCATTGCTGGCTCAGCCTTTCTCAGTTCTTCAGCTTCCTCCTCTGTAGCCTTAGGAGTGGCACGAAGTTTGCATTAAGGATTGTTAAATGCTCTGAAATCCTCAGGGAAGAAGATTCCAAAGGGGCCCAGCATAACTTGGGAAGCCACGATGAAAATAGGTTGTCCATGTGTCCTAAATGACAGATGTGTCGAATTTTAGTGTGGTTTAACAGCTTGGGCAAGAATGAATCAATGTTGAGAGGGTTTGACCTAAAAAAAAAAAAACCCTAAAAACCCTCAGTACGTAAAATGGAGCCTTTGACCCAGTCTTTGTTTTCTCCCTATGTGTAAAACATAAGGGATGGTGGCTGCTCTGACAGCTCTGCTGCAGCAGGTACCCCCAGATCCTCCCTTGGAGCTCTTCCTTCTGTGCTCAGGGGGTTTGTTCTGGCTGGGATCGGGCTGGCCCAAGCTTTCAAGACTGCCAGAGAAGGCAGCGCCAAGACATTTGTATAAAAGGAGAGAAAGGGATAAGTTTTGTCTTAATTCTGTTTCTAAGTTCAAAAAATGTACATTTCAAACCCAAAAATTTTCAATGAGAAGTGGAGAGTTTGAGGTGTCCCATAATTCCGGATATTTGGAGGTGACAGCATCTCTTGTATTGGCTGGTTTCATGGAGCACCCAGGAGGAAAACCACTACTGGGGCAGAACAAGGTCGAACAAGTCTTTTTTAGGGCAAGAGAGCAGTTAAAAAATCATTTTGCTGCTTAACAGGAAGGCAGTGAAGCGACTAAAAAGCGGGTGTGATACGTTGAGATAATCTAATATAAGAAAGTACCCTGGAGGCAGAAGGAGCCATGTTTAAAACCATCAGCAGCCACTGGAAAACCTTATCAGGAGCAGCAGGAAGTTGGAATAATCAATCCTGGAGGGAACACAGCTCTTCGCTGCAGCAGGTAGAGCTATGACATATTTCACATCTTGGTAATGTGACTTGGATTATCTAGAATCCAGCAGGTGGATAAGACTTAAAAAACCCAACAACTGCAACAACATCAACAAAACCCCAACAAAAAAGTGGCAAACCCAAAACAACAACAAAAAAAATAAAGCAAGTTTGACTTTCCCCTGTCATTGAGGGTCATGTGCTACTTTTCACAAGATATGCAACTGCAATTTACTGAGGACTCCTGAAGATTTGTGACTTAGACTTGCAAAGCAAAGATTTGGATTAACCTTGCCTTCCTTCCAGCCTTGCAGAGTCTTTGGTGCAAGGATTCCTCTCTGGGTTGGTAAGAAAGATATCCTGGTGCCATATTGCACTGGAAATGTTTTCACCAAGTGTGTTCCTGAGGCAGGTGAGCACAACCCTTGTTCGTTTGCACAAGTCTCAGCCTTGCATGTGTGTAAATATAAATATGTACGTAGGCACAACCAGTTAAATATTTGTGTGTATGTTCACCAAATATAAATATATCGAGGAGATCAAAACACTTCTCGAGTGAAAGAGGCAAGGGAGGGATGATCAGGTTGTGTGGTGCAGGGTTGAGAGAAGCTTTTCCAGGCCTGCTGGAGGAAACAGGTAAGACCAACCATCAACTGCAGGGCACTAAAGGCAGGGAGCACTGGCACATCTGAGCTTTCAGCCAGGGCTGTGATCCTGGCCTGACGGAAATGGGACAGAAGTTCAGTATTACCACTGGCTGAGCACAGAATAATGAGGGCACAGACAGCCACAGCTGGGCTCATTAGCCATTCTGCTGCCCAATTAGGCTAGGAGCTAATTGCTCATTAATGAGACCGTACCTGCTGAGGCAGCTGGGCTTCCCTAGAACTCGCGGCTGGAGCCGCCGCAGACCCTGGGGAGAACCAGAAGCAAGATTTGAAACCAAGGAAATGGAAAAACTCGTCTGCCACTGAGGAAGGGCTTTGCTGCCTCTGCCGCCACTCCCCGGGGACAGTAGTTTGATTCCTGGCACTGCTGCTGCCTGAAAGGCACCTCAATTAGCCCTGAGCTCCCACTGAAGGCTCCCTCTTCCTGGCATCCCACAGCCCTGACACTAATGACGTGGAAAAGGAGTGGCTGAGGAGAAGATGCTGGGGAGTTTAAGGTGGAGGGTTATTCTGACCTGTATTTCCCTCCCGAACATCCTCTGGAGAGCAGCCAAGGTTCTGGCTAAGAGGAGGAAGCGTGTTGATTTAGAACACAACCATCACAGGCGAGGGTCAGCAACAGGATGCTGGAGAGAGCAAACTGCAGCACTCCAGTCCATCTCTGCAGGGTATGGGCCACATCAGCCCCGGGAACATCTTCTGGAAAATGAAAGCTGGAAGCAGTGATGTGCTTAACACCACACCTCAGCTCTGCTTTGTCAGGAACTTATTTTATTTAGCAGTGGAAGCACAGGGACTACATCGAGAATTAACTTCCGTGTGTGTCCAGAGGTTATCTACAACCCAGACGTGTCAGGCCACCGTGTGTACTTCTGTCCCCTCTACAAAACGTGGCGTTTCCCACTTGCCCCAAGTTATACTTGATGGGGGCTGGAAGCCGCCCCAGAGCAGCAATGGCAGTAATGCACAAACATCCTATTTTAGTTTGGAGACTCCTTGTCTCAAAGGGAAGTAGAGAACCACTGGCTTGGGCTTCACACTCCTGTGTCTTTTGGAACAGGCCCACACGGTTTTTCTGTGAAGAGGTGGCTGCAGGAGGAGGGAAGGAATGCATTTCTCATTATGTGCTGCAGCCTCTGCGCTCTGGCAGCCTGGGAAGAAATTTTCTCTCCCTCCCCAGGCCCTCTACCCCCTGCAGCTTGCTGATTATTTTTGGCTGAGGTGGAAAGCACAACCCTAACATTTTTCTCAACAGGGAGTGGCCCAAGCAGGAGGGGAGGGAAGCCTGGGCTGTTGCCTTTGTGCTCTTTCAATCAATAGCTGCATGTCTAGAGCTCCTTTCCTCTGAGTACACCAAGGAGCTTTAAGAGCTGTTCTGTCCTCCCTGGTCACACTCACCTCTGTTTAGCAGAAGGGGTGAAACTGAGGCACAGTTACCCTCAGCCACGCAGGGAGGATGTGACTCCCATCCATTTTGTGTCACCTTTTTATCTCCTGCTGCTGAGGGCCCTGGTTCCCTGCTCCCTCTCTGTTGTGCTGTGGTTCCCTCCTGGCTGCACAGTGCTGTTTTTTGAATGGGAAGGTTCCTCTGGGTTGGGCCTTCAGTGATGTCTTAAAATACTTCTTGGAAAGCTGTCTCTGCCAGGCCAAAGGGGTTTGGCTTTTGAGGAATAGAGCCTGGTATGTGGGAGTCCATTTGACTGCAGAACACTCACAGAAATTGCATTTGGAAAGCTGAGAGGAGAAGAAAATTGTGCAGAAGTGGGGTCAATGGCACCCCAGTGAGCCCGGGAGTGGTGTCTCCTCACACTCACAGGCACCAGCACCATGTGCAGGGTTAAAGCACAGTTGGATTTCCCAGGCTGTTCCCTCTCCAATCCCCCCCACTGCCACAAGGCAAACTCCCCTGCTCAGGAGCAGCCTGGCTGGTTTCCTGGGCTAATAGAAAGCACATGAGGAGCAGAGTCAGGCCCAGGGACAGCTGTTGGGAATGACTCATCTGGGACACAAACAGGAATCGAGTGCTGGCTGATCCCTGGGCAGAGCCTGTCCACTGCTCCAGGCCTTTCCAGGGGGTGACTAAAACTCTGGAGTCCCCCTCCAGCCCCAGCAGTGACTCACTTCCTCCAGCCTTGGCAGAAGGTCTGTGTGGGAGGGCCAACCTCCATGCTTTGGGGCATTGAAACTCCCAGACCCCTTCTTCCCTCTCCCCTGCCCCTTCTGAATCTGCCTTGTTCCGCTCTGAGGGCAGAGTCCACCCATGTTTGATCAGTGGGGCCAGGAGGAGAAGCTGCACAAAGATCTCAGGGTCTCCAGCCAGGAGTAAATAATGTGTTTTAACGTGTTCAAGTCAGCAATAATGCACTGGAAAAACCAGGATATATGCAGCGGCTGGGAAGCCACTGAATGTGTGCAGCTAGAGGGTAGGGGAGATGGCTGCCCTCAGTTTTGGGGTTTTATTTACTGTCTGTTCACATCTCGTGCTGGACCCTGTTGATCTCCTGTTGCCTCCAGGACCAGTACACAGTCTGTGGAGGGTAAAGGCTGTCTGTGACAGTCATTTCTTACTGCTTGTCTAAGAGATTTTCAGTGCATGTTTCAGCATCTGATGTGCTCTGAAGAAGCAGAGTCTAGAATGGCAAGGCTGGAGCGTCTCTGGCACTGAGAGTCCTGGCTTTGCAGGAAGGGCAACCTGATTTCTCCTACCCTGACACACGAGATCCCAAATTCCCAGGTTTTGGCTTGCATTTGGTGCAAGCTGCATGTACCCTGGGCTTGCTGGTCTGTGACCCAGCCGTCCGTCTGCTGCTCCTGCCCTTCTCCCTGTCAGTGTGCCAGCAGGCTGGGAATTACTGGAGCAGAAGAGACAGGCCAAGGCGCCTCAGCTCTGCCAACAGCAGGCAGAGCAATTGAGAAGTGGGCTCAGGAGTGAGAGACCATGTTCTTCCTTGACCTCTCCAAAGGCTTGGCAGTAAGACGTGTTTGGAAAGACCCCTGGATCCAGCCACTTTTTAAAGCAGGAGCACTGTTTTAGGAAGACCAGCTGCATATGTGGAAAGCTGAGGGAGGATGGGGAAGGATGGTGACACCTGCCCCCCTCCTGGGCCTTCCTGTCGCCCAGGGCTGCGCTCCAGAGCCATGTGTCACCCAGAGGAATCTGAAGGGCGGGATGGGAAGCCTGGGTGGCGCCGCCGTGGCCCAGTGTGGGGACAGACTCTGAAATTGGACCCTCTGCCCCCTTGCTCCAGCAGACAGAGCTGGTCACTGCAGTCTCTTCCCCCCACACACCCCCTTGTATCTGCCATCCATCCTCCTCCCTTCCTTCCATCTCCCTTGCCCTTTGGCACTGACGCTGCCCTTGGAATCGGGCCCCTGGCGGGCGGGATGTTGTCACCAGGGCTGGTGCAATATGGCACAACTGAAAAGCACCAACGTCTTCCCTCCTTCCTTAAAAACCCTCACATTCCTTTCGTGGCCTCCGGGCTGCCTGGATACCGCCCTCAGCTGTCACGGGATAATAGCGTGGAGTCCTAATTACAAATCTCCCAGGCCTCATCAGAAGGCGGCTGGGCAGTTCCATCTGGATCGTCTCTCTGGGACTGCAGTGGGGCGACTGAAAGGGGAGGGAGGGTAGGAGGAATGCTACACAAATGTCGGGATACTCGAAGCATCCAGGCCTCCAGTCAGAGACAAAAATAATCAGCCAGCTCCAGGGGGCACAGGGAGGTTCTGCGGGACATAATGAGATGTGCACGGCTCATCCAGCCTGGCACAGGGGAGGGCAGATGGACTTGATCCCAAAGCATCTCCAGGGGACCATCCATCAATCCCTCTTGAGCTCCCCCTGGACTCCCTACAGGGAGGGGGAAGCTAAAGTCGGTTTTTAGCTGTGGGATGTCCAGTGAAGACTTTGCAAGACCTGCAGCATCTACATGACTGAGCACCCACTGTGTACAACGGCATCTCCTGCTGCCTCTCTCCACTCCTCCGGGAACAGGGACCTCCCAGCACAGGTTCTCCTTGCTTTCCCTGGTGCCTGGAGCTGTCTGGTCTGTGGTGGTGCTGCCTTATTGTTAAATGACATGGCTCGTTTTAGAATTCTGCATCCTTGAGAGAAAAGACCTCTTGTCCTGGAGGATTTTGAAGTGACAAAAGATCAGACCTCCTGGTATTTTGCACAGATCAGGAGTTAAATGTGGACAGGGGCTAAAGAGCTGAGAATAGAGTGGGGAGTGATACCCTGACATGTTGAGCAATGGGCAAAGAGAAGTGTCATTTTTTGTGCTGGGCTGTGCCATGTTGGTGAAGTGAACCTCCACACCCCACAAGCTCATATTCAATTGCTGTTCATGCTGAGGACAACAGTGGGGCAGACACTTCAGCACTTACCCAGCTGACGTTAAGAAGCCAGGACTCATTTAAAACCTGTGCAAGAACAACACACGCACCTCTCGCAAGGCATCAAAAGGCCTGGAGCAAAAAAAAACCTGAGTGCATGGCACAGCCCCATCAGTCCTCTCGGGGCTAATGCAGAATGGCAGCTCTGTTGCTTGGCTTCCTGCTTGTGCTCAGCCTCTTTCCCCACAACCTCCCCTTGCCCCGGCTCCCCGCGGGGCTGTTTTTCCCGGGAGTTATCTGAGGGCAGCAGTGTGGCACCGGCTGCCGCCGCCACCGCTCCGGCTCCCCTTCCGCCGGGTTTAACCCAAGGTCAAGCAGCATCATGGCATTTTGCAGCCTCGTGAGTTCTTGGGAGATTTAATTTTCAAAGCGTTCCCGACATCCCCTGGGACAGGCCTTGGCTGAGGTCCAAGGCCCTGTGACTGCCAAAAGGAACCGTGCTAGGCCAGGCCGACAATAATAGCTCACTTGCTCTATTCCAGCAGAGAAAGAAAGGAAAGCAAAGCTGTTGGGGAGAAGGGGAGGGGGGATCCACGGCCCTGCTGGCCTTAAGCAGGCTCAGTGATGCCTTCAGCAAAGCGTAACCTACAGCTGACATGACAATAAAGCCACAAGGATGGGATGCATGTGTACAGTGCTGCTCCCTCAAAAGCAGCTGCTGGAAATCTGCTGCCCGGCACCAGAGAGGGGATGGTGGTGGTTATAGGAGGAAAGAGTGTTTACAGGGATTTTTCTCTTGGAAAACAGAGGCAGGGCTGCTCTTGGTGCTGAGGGAGGCAGTGGGCTCTCACCAGCGTGTCTGTGGGCAGATAACACGTAGGGAAGCACTGGAGAAGCTTCTGTCCCCAGTGAGACACTGGGCTTTGCCAGAGACCTCAGTCCTGACCCGTAACATCCTCTGCTGCTCCAGCCCCAGGCTCTGCCAAATATGAAGTTCTTCCAACCTGTTTTGCTACCCTGGCTCTCTCTGTGCTGTTCCCACACTGGATTCCTCCCTTCTGTCCTGACAGACCCATGGCATTTCATTGCTGGGAATCCACTTTGGTTTCTGTGACTCCAACCTCCTCCCCCTTCACCTCCTTCATCCCTGCTCTTGAAGTTTTCCTCTGGTTCTCAGTCTAACACAGCAGTTCAAATAATAGCAAAGGGAAGTCAGCCCCAGGGATGTGTTTGCAACAGCCCTGTCCTGCCTTGGACCCTCTGAGAGAAGGTAATGGGCTGATGGAAGGTACCAGTAAGTACCAAAAATGGGTGTGTTGGAAGGTGAGGGGAGGCCTGCCAAAGGAGTCCAGAGCAGTCCAATATACAGAACGTTGAATGTGGTTTATTGAGATTGTAAGGAGGATGTGCAGGGTGAGAAAGATCATGATCCTTTCTAGAACCAACCCCCACTCTGACATTTCCTGGTATTTACATTGTGATCCAGGTCCTGTTATTCACTGCCTGACCTCTTCCATGCTGGCACACTCTGGAGTGCTGCTTTGTGTTCTCTGGCTGTTGTCTCACCTGAGCAGTCACTCCCTGCCTGCGTTTGCCTTTCCCACTGCCATCTTCCTTGGCTGGGCTGTGCCAGGCCGGTCAGGGACTGCACCCAGCAGCTGCTGGGCTGCACTGAGGATGGCCTTTGTCTGTCTGGTTTTACTTTATCCTATTTACAGCCCCAGAAGCAAGGCAGGAATTAGGGATGGGGAGAAGGTGGTTATTTTAGATGTCACAAGCCAGCAAGCTGGGGAGGCAGGGGCGTGGGGGGTGGGGAAAGAGAGGTTTACTTAAATCCTCTCGTGTTTCTGTAGGCATGAATGCAAAACCCAAACCAGAGGTGGTTTTGGTTTTGACCTTGTAAAATGAAAACATGGTGACTGAGCAATTGCCAAACCCAGTCCCAGCTGCCTGTGCTCCAGTCTAGCTCTGGTCCATCGTCCTGCCATCCCTTCTGCCATCCCTCCGGGCTATCCTGGCAGGCAGAGGCAGCAGGAAGCAGGAGGCCTTTTCCTTCCCAGATGGGCTTTAACACTTGCCTGCAGCAGCCAGGGAGTTGGGAGGTCTGTCTCAGATGCTCTCAAACCTCAACTGTGTAATCACAGCTTCCTTTGTAACTTTATTGTGCAAACCTTCCCTGGAACAGTCTCTGGAACCACATTTTGGTCTCTCCGGTGAAGTTAAAAGCAGGAGCTTCCCCAGGCAGGGAGTCGAGCTGCTGGATTTGTTGGAAGGCAGAGCAGCCAGATGGTGACAGGGAAGGGGAAGGGAGGAGAATGGGAGTTTGTGAGGGAGCAGCTCCATATTTCAGTTCCCATTTGGGTCTCTGCTGCCATGAGAGGGCCCTGACAGAGACTGGCTGTGCAACATCTGAGAGCTGGGGAAAGAAGGGAGTAGGGATGGGGGAAATGAGGGAAGCCAGACAGACACGGCCATGGCAGCATGTACTGGAATGAAAACTGATATATGCACTGGCACCTTGGAAATAAAATAGGGGTGGAGGATGACTCCAGCCACAGAAATGCTTTGCAGGAGAGGAAGGGGTGGCTTTGAAGCTGTTTGGCTTTTTTAACAAGTAGCAAGCATAACACCAATGTATCCCTACAAAGAATGGGAGAGCTGGACCCCTCACAGGATCCAGGAAATCTGTTATGACTGCCCTTGTCTCTCCTAACACAGTGTCTGCTCCAGCCTGTATCCTAAGTAGGGCTGACTCTGACGTAAGCAAGATGAGAGGAGGTAGGGGAACTTTATTCCTCTTAATTTTTGTTTTTATTCATTCAAAGCTGTAAATGGGCTGTTTGTGGTCTGACTATCAAGGAATTTCACAGGCACTGGTGATAAGGCTTTGAACTGAGGTGACTGGGCACCAGTGACCCCAGCACCAGAACAATAGCACATGTTATTTGTGATAGTGTTACAGAAGGGATCTTTGGATTTGAGGAGGAGAGGTTTTCTGATGCTGCTGGGTGGACAGATCCAAATTTCAGGCATGAATTTGACTACTCCCAAATCCTGTAACGTCTTGTGGCAAGATTTTCACCAGAATTGGCCCGACTGTGGCTTTTTCAGTACTACAGCAGGAAAGTGTTTACTGACTTTGAATTCACTCATCCCTAAACCAAGTTCAAGGAGCAAATTCTTATGGAGGGGAGTCGTGACTGTGATCCTTCATCTACTTCAGAAATGTATTCTGGTGTTTTGCTCTAGGAATTATATTGTATGATCTGTATATGGGTTGTGTGAGATCAGGTCCCATTTTTTCCAGCTCTGGCTTTAGCCCTTGGTGTTTGTCTTTGTGGAGGATGGAATTTCCTACTGGGCATGTAAACAGCACATTGGAGCAAGTCAGGCTCAGCATGTGATGCTGGAAATTAATCTGTTTGGGATTTCTGTTGTCTACATATAATGCCCCTTTTAAAAAGGGGTTGCAAGTCTGTGGAGGTCTCAGCTCTGAACGATGGGGTAGATGAGTTATAAATAAATTTGTGACACAGCTACTGTAAATAGCCAGAATGGCTCTAAGTTTCCTGAAGACTGCAGCAAGTGGCAGTTAAAAAAAAAACAAAACTCCAGGGGAATAGTCTTCCAAAATATGGAACACCTCATAAAGCTGGGGAGGTAGGAAACAAGTTGAGCAGTCCCAGCCATGGTTCAAACTCTTGGGAGGCATTGCTGTACAGTACATAAAGCCCAGGGAATCAGCTCAGGATGCCAACTAATGAGCTTTTTAATTAGCTGCAATTGCAGGCAAGGTTTAAAGCCCAAATAAGTAAGTAAATTAAAGATTTAAAAGGCTGAACAGAATCAATGAGGGGTCGGCACTTAAAATATTAAAATGCCAGCACAGTTAACTTCACAGTACGTTTGCAGGGCTGAGGCAGAGCTGCCCCTTTAAGGAAGCAGAGGGCTGTGGTTGTTCTGGTCCGAAGCCCTCTGGCTGGAACATGCCATCTGCAAAGATCCATAAATCATCCTGCACTCAGCAGTCTGGAGTCCAGCAGGGTCTCCATGTGTCCTGGGCCTCGCTGGGACCTTCAGGTCGTTTCTGCAGGCAGAGGGTCCCAGCCAGGGACTGCACTCTGGGTGTTTCCCCCCAGCTGCATCCCGGGAGGCCATGGGGCCCATGGCCAGGAAACTTGCAGTCAGCTTGGAAGCCTTCCCTGCCCTGCTCTGCAGCAGGGAATGGCCTGTGGGGATTGCACCAGCACGCCCTGGCTCTGAACCCTCAGCAAAGCCTGCTCACATTATGGGAGTGGTGACAGTGGGTGGGTTGTCTCACCTCCCAGGACGTGTGCCTCACAGGACTCTTCCAGCTGAATGCCTGGATCCTTCCAAACTTACTTTCTCCTTTATATTGCGGGATGCCCTGCGGCCATTAGCCTGCTGTCCCGACCCTTTAGCTGTGTCTGAGCATGGGTGTTCAGAGGCCCTGGAAGTCAGATTGCCAGCTCCGTCCTTCCCACCTGCTAATGCAGGAGAGAAGCAACTGTGGAGACAGTCTGATCCCAAGTGTTCCATCAGAAGGAGTTCCTTCTTTCTAATTATACCTGGGGACCAAGATCTCTTTACCTACAGTATCAGAGCACTCTAGTCCTAGCCAAAAGTAGCTCCTTCAGGGGTTTGAGTGCACTTGCCTCATGCTCATGTGTTGGCCAAGCTGTTGGACACAGAGCAGATAATGAGCAATTCTGTACAGAGGGATTATGTCTGGGGACAGGCCTAGGTTGTACTCTGTCAAATCTCAGCCTGGCAGCTTTATCTCAGAGAATCACTGAATCCAAGTTGTCATTTTACATCTACAGTGATCCCACTAAAGCCAGAAGTGCTGCAGTGGATTTGTGTGGATGCAAAAGAATGACAATGTGTCCCATCATCACACATCACTGAGAAATTAAAGGACATGGCTCATATGTGCCATTAGGCTCATGCACTGGTTTTTGAAGCTGTCTCAGATTTGCAGGACATCATGTTTCTGCGATCTTTTGGAATTTTTGTGGCTTATGGTTCAGAGGGAGGGGGGCAAAATTCATTTAAAAGTAAAAAAAAATCACTGAGGAAATTAAAGCGTTTTTAGGGCCATTTTATTTTTACCTACTGTGGATGGTGTTAGCCTGACCTTTCGGGATGCTGGAGCAGCCTGTGTTGCACTACACGGTGTGTCTGGGCGTTCAGGTGTCTGCCACTGGAGCTGTTGGTGTGGTGCTTGTGCAGTGACACAGGCACCTGTCTGCCCTGCCCCCGTGCTGGATTGTTGGTGTTCAGGGGAAATGGGGCATTGCTGGCAACAAACTGCCACTTTTTCCACTTTCTGTGTATAACACACATGTCAGAAGCAATTCAAAATCACCAGGATGTCCCCTTGTGCCTTTGCAAGCAGGCAGAGCAGAAGTAGGAACTGGTCTTCATTATGCTGGTGCTCCTGGCTGCCCTCGGGGATGGAGGATGCTGCACAACCTTGGTCCCCCAAGTACGAGGTGCTTTGGAGAGCCAGGTGAGCCCTGTAAGCCAGGCTCTTCCTCTAAGTAGCCCTGTCACACAGACAATAATCATCTTACGGTGCTTGGGATAGAAGGAAATGAATTTGTCTGTAATCGTGATGCTTTGTTAAGGTCTTTTCTCTGAAGATCTCAAACAGCTTTGTAGGTATCAGTTGATAAAGCCTTACTTTGCACTTCCAGGAAGATAAATCTTACTGTCCTAAGGGATGCCTGAGGCATAAGAGGTCAGGTGAGACCAGCAGAGAGGGAGGCAGTGACAGTGTCCAGACGTTCTGGCGTCCTCTGCCCAGGTGTGCTGGAGTGCTCCTGCCTTCTACTCACTCTGATACTTCAGAGACTGAACAAGATGCTGCTGTGTGGAATGTATGGAATGGAGAAATACTTATTTTGCTCCATTTCTATCAGCTGTAATTTTATTTGTCAGTGTCCTGCTTGATTCAGTCCTTTGCTGTTCTGTTGTGGAGACTGCCCTGATTAGAAGCTGCCATAGGATCAGTGTTCCTCTCTGGGTCAAACAATGCTCTTGGACTTGATAAACCCATGGGGACACAAGAAGAATTTGAATCTAAGCTTTGGAAAACTACTTTTTCCTTTTCCTTTTTTTTTCTTATCTTTTTTTTTTCTTTTAGGCAACACGCTAATTCAAAGCTCTTCTAATTTGGATATACAATAGGGGCCAAATGGGTTTGTTCAAACGAAGATTTACTAAGACTTGTGTAAAAGGGGGGAGGAGAGGAACCGAGGAGGCGGGAGGCAAAGAAGAATCCAGCCCCCAGTGGCCTCGACAGCAATCTGCAAGTGAGTGCTGTCTCCATGCTGATGGATTTGCTGTCACCTCTCCCTGGCATGAGGTGACATATTTCGCTGTGGGATGAAGCCAGAACCAATAGCCATCCATCACTGGGAGGACAGGCAGGAGCAGGGAGGCAGAGGGGAAGAAAGCAAGCCCTGGCAAAATGTTTCTTTGTCACTGCTTATGGGTCAGGGGGAAATAGGTCTTCTACCTACACATAGTGAAGATGGAATATTGGGGTCCATTACTGAAAGGAGGGAGGGATTTGAGTCTGGGGACAGCAGTGGAGGCTCATGCACTTGCAGGGAAAGCTGCCTCCAGAAGGGAGAGTGCTCTACTTGGGAGACCTCTCTGGGGATTTTTTATTACCATATTATATCATGTTGCATTATGTTATCCAGACATGGGGAAAAGGTTCCTGGAACAGCTGGTATTTTTGGCTTGTCTGTTGACATCATAGTTCCCAACAGATGGAAGGGCAGGGCACTGCTGTGTCACAGCTGGGTCAGGGCTCTCCGAAAGGTTTGCCAAGCTTTTGCCAGATCTGCCTCCTTCTCTGCAGGAGCAGCAGAGCCAGAGCTCAGAGACCTTCCTGAACACCCTGTGTGAGGTTAAACACCAGCCAAGGTGGAGAGCAGTGGCACAAACTGGATGGGAGCATTTTAGCTGCAATTCTGGAGATGCTTCTGCGCGGCTTTAGGACAACAAAGTTCAAGAGGCACCTCCAAGTGCTGGTGCAGCGTGAGAAGGGCAGATTGTTTTTAAGATGAGTCTCAGCCCATTGGAGACACGTATGCAGCATGTAACTGGCTGCAATGACAAACACTGCAGGCCCTTTTCTGCCTTGTTTGACTCTTCTCCCTGAAGAAATAACCACAGAAACAACCAGGTGCTGATAGTCCTGTCTGTGTTTTTAACACTCCTTTGTCATGTGTAAGTGAACATCAGGGAATGCAGCATGGATTTTGCATTTGGAGGAGATACAGATACTTCTCTATATATTTGATAAAGGAGAGAATAGGCCACATATGTGGAAATGTTTCTATATGCTGAACCATAACATAAAGCCAAAAGGAGTTAGACACTTCATTCATTTGGGTGTTCTTCTAAATCCTTGCTAAGCACATTTCTCAGCCCTTTGTAATCTAAATAATTTAGTAAATCTGGCCCCCAAATTCTAAAATCCTCTACGTATTTATTTTGAAACTATTCTTACAAAGAGTTAATAGGGAAACCCCCCTCCCCCCCCACAGCTGTTTGCTGAAAAGCAAAGAGCACAGGACTGTTCCTTTAAAATGAATTAGCATTCACACACCCTGGGCTGCTGTTGAAGCTTTGCCGCTCCCAGGCCCCAGACTTTGCATCTGGTTTTTCATTTCCAATAAGCTAATGTGCTTTGACACTGCGCCCCTCTGGGAAGTTGCTGACAGGCAGTGTCAATATTTCCTTCAGAAAAAAAAAACCACCCAAAACCAACCAAAAAACCAAAATACAACTCTCTATAGTGTTGCTTTTCAGAATCAAATTATGGAGCATGCAGGCTGGAAACCTCCACCTGGAGAGAAGATTCCCCATTCAATCCGTGCATTTCCTGCATCCCCAGAGCCCATTTTTTGGTTGTATTTTCCTTCTCTTCTTCAGAAAAGAAAGAGAATGTGAATATTCACTGTCATTTTTGGCAGCTGCTGGACTAGGTTATACTGCTGTCTATGCCAGGCTCTTGTGCTGTCAACTGGAAGTGCTCCAATATTCAGGAGTCAGGCACCCAAAACCTGGAGGTTGGCGTGAAAGTCAGCAAAATTAAATACAGACATTTGGAGGACTGTTTCTTTTTACTTTGCTTATGTTGTTCTGTTGTTTTACTTCTTCACTTTGACATTCTAACAGTTACGCTTTCAAATTTGGATATAAACTTGAAGGCTGGGAATTCTCCTTGGAAGTGAGGAAGATGCAGGTCTCAGACACGAGCATTTGGCTCCAGGAGGGAAGGTTTTGTGAAAACCACCGAATATCTGAAGCCATTGGTGATAAATCACAAGTGTTGACAGCAGCTGAGGTGTGCTGTCCCTGGGGCTCTGGTGGTGCTGTTGGGGAAGGTGGAATTCACACCATTCTTTTCCTTCCCATCTGGACAACCCTGTCCATTGACAGAGAAGGAAAAAGGATACAAAGGACACATCCTGACTCCCAGCAGGAACTGGCACACACTGTTAACATCACTGGTGGGATTCCTCAAGGCCAGCACTGCTCCAGTACCTGTTTTATTTCTTGATAGTCCTTTTCCCTGAGTTCCCCCATATTGGTGAAGCAACCAAACCCACAACTCTCAGTAACCTCACTTCTGTTTTGGTTATCTGTGCAAGAGTAAATTCACTGCTTTGAAAAGGGCCAAGGTGAATTTCTTGAGCTTATATGGTTTAGCTAGAATTTTAAATAACTCCTTGTTTAGCAGCGAGCTGTTTACCTTAGAGCTGAATTAGCAGCACTGGATTATCCAACTATGGTGCTGTTTTGCCCTTAAGCAGACTTTGAGTAAAGCTGCCCAAAGTCAGCCTTATGAGGCTTTAATGGCTGGTATTTGGGGACTACACGGGGGGATTGTGAAGCCCAGCACCACCTCCCTGACTTTATTCTGCTCAGCAGCAGTTCATGGGAGCTGTGTTGGCTGGTCCGACAGTGGGGACTGTAATCCCTGCTGAACTTGCAGCTGAACACCATCTGGCCCCGGTGATTTACTGTCTATGAGTTCCTCTGCTCGGTTCATAACTTCCTCCTTGGAGATTTTGGTGTCTGCTAAGGCCACGTTCTGATTTCCCATGAAAAGGGCTTCCAGAATAGAAATCTCTCCATTGTCCTCAAAGGAAGAGACAAGATACACAATTAACTTTCCTACTACTTGCTTTTAAAGGGGCCGAGGGTTTATAATCGTGCCTACATCCTTCTTGCTGCTTATTTATGTGTCCTTCTGTCTTAAGAGAGTCTTTATTGCTAAATGTATTTCTTCTCATGTTTTCTTATTAGCTACTCTAATTTCCTGTTTGAAACTCTAATGACAGAGGTTATATTCTAAATGGCCGCATATTAAGGGGACCATTGTCTTTCTCAAGGATCCTGAGAAAATGCTGTCTCCCTTTAACCCCATACACGGATGCTCCTCTTGCAGTGTCCAAAGTGGCTCAACAATTAATGGGACAGTGTTGAATTCCATCACAATTCCACCACACCCTTCTTTAATTCCTTTTTCCTTTAGATCCTTTAGACTAAGTGTCTAAAAGGACCTCCTGCATCTCTAAGTTGTGCCCTTTTAAACAATTCTCCAATACAACACTCGTGTGTTTTCTCCTACAATTTTTATTTCTATTAACTGGGATAAGTGAACACCCAGTGCCTTCACCAAACAGAGTAAAATCTAGAAAAACCCCAAACAACTGAGATTTCTCTTTGTGAAGCTCAGCCAAGCACGTTCTTGGTCCTGTGTGGCTCAGCACTCCCACACCAACTCCAGCAGGAATATTTTATGGAGCCAGGTGTGGATGCACCCTGGAATGGCTGTGGGTATCTCTGCACTGTGCCGTGCATTACCCAGCAGAGATCTCCTCCCTGCCTCCAAATCAGCTAAGCCTGACCTGGAAAAGAGAGTGTGTCTGTTACATACGCCACCCTAGGTGATTACCTAATTACCGAGAGTAGAGTTAATTGACCTGTGTGGATGGCCACACATGACTGTGCTGGTTCTGGTCTCTCTGTGAGCCCTGTGATGTGTGGATGGACAAGCTCCTGTGGGGTTGGCTGTGACATTTCCATTCAAATGTGCTCTGAGATCCCCTTAATGTATCAGGACCTCACGAACGCTGAATTAATTAACTTGCACTGTGATTTCATGGCTATTTAATGATCTCTTTGTTATGGGTGGAGAACTGAGGCACAGAGCAATTAGGGACTCTGTCAAGGTCACCCAGGAATTCTCTGGGAGAACTGGAGATTCAAGCCTATCAGTGATTTGTCTTCTGAAGAGTTGTGGACAGGTGCATCAGCTTGGAAGCTGCATCCCAGGGATGACTTGCCGCACGTGGTTTTTGGGGGTGTGTGGGGGGATGTTCAGCTCTCAAGAACTGTGGGTTCACTCGGAGCCTTTTAGTTAAACCCTCGCTGTGGCACTGCAGCTCTGTTCAAGTGCAGGAATGAGATTAAAGGTGAAGTTTCAGCCCAGAGCTCATCCCCAGGCAGGACAGAAAATAGAACCAAGTGAGGTTTTTCCCCAGCCTGGAGATGCTCTGTTGGCCAGAATGTCATTTCTGATTTTATTTGTGCTGTTCTCTCGTCCCTTCTCATTAACCCCTTCTCCCGTGTGACTCCTGCAGCCTGCACGGAGCTGTGCCCCGCAGTCTGTGGCTGCTGGGAGAATCATTCTGCCTCTCTGAACAGGAATCCCCAATATGTGCATTTCCTGCTCTTCTCTCCAGGCTCTCCTCTAGTCTTCCCTGCTTCTCGTTATTTGCATTTTAACTATTTTGTGGCTCTTCTCTCTCACAACACCCAAGTCTAGGCCACCTCTCCCCTTGCCAACATAAAATACTTCTCTTTCCTGTTCTGCCCCCTCACCACCCTGCTTTGAAGAGGGTGGCAGGAATGGAGCCAGGGGCTGGCAGACCTGTGTGCTGGGCCAACAACAGATCTTGCTGTGTGTTTTGACAAGCTGAGTTTTATCTTCCTACCTTCCTCTTGCAAAATGTGCCAAGGGTGCAACTTTGGGAGTTGTTCATTGAGGATTCAAGATTTGGTGCCTTCCCTCCCAAGGCTGCTCCACTGCAGTGGCTGGGTGACCTTGTCAGGGTTTTGGTACTGCCCTTCTCTGCCTCGAGTTTTCATTGGGTTAGGGTTGGGAATCCAAGATGCAGGAACTATTGTTGTGTCATTAAATGAAGTGTCTTAAGAATTGTGAGCTTGTCCTTCCCTGCAACTTTGACTGCAAGAGAGAGAAAGAGTGGAATGGACTTGGATACTGATGATTCTGCTGTGAGGCATCACCCAGGGCTGGCTGCAAAAAGGGTGGAGTGCAGACCAGAGAATTAAGATAGATATTAATATAGTGTATGATTCAGCAGCAAAAGTGGAAAAATAAAAGCCAGGAAAAATCCGTTAATGAAAAAGGAATAATTGCCTGTGCTATTTTATTAATTAAATGGAGCAGCTCCTGAAAGGCCACACCCCATCTGTCTTCTCAGAGCCATTGGGTGAATCAGGCTTTCCACACTGTGTGAGACACAGGACACACACTTTTTCTGTGAAAATTGGGGTTGTTTCCCCCACTTCTGGTATAAAGCAGGTGCTGTGGGAAAGGACTACTGTAAACTGTGTAAGGGCTGGAATTTGCTGCCGTCCATATAGGAGTTCCTAGGTTCAGACTTCGTGTAAATTATTAGTGAATAAGATCTGGAACACTCCCAAGTAATGCTGCAGGCCAGTCTTACGTTCACTGGAGCTGAAGGAATTGCATCACCTGGGGAGGGGGAAGGCTGGAAACCTGCTGATAGCAGGGTTTTGTTTAAGTGTAGAGGGAGGGGGATTGTTCTTTATCAAGTGGGTCTTGTAGTTGTTATTTGTGGTGAAAGGAGCAGCATTTTGGAAGGCGTTTCAAACACCCCAACTAGCCCAGGATGCTTGTAGAACTCTGCCTTCGTGACTACTCCTTCCCAAGGTGTCCATGAGGGGCACTGCAGGGCAAGGAATGGGGACACCACACTGGTCCCACAGTGAGGGTTTGGGATCTGAGAACACCACGGGGTACGAACAGCAATCCCAGATGGCACTGAAGGCCTCTCTGCACTCATGGTTTCCATAGTGTGGTAGGAACAGGGATGGAACTCACCTGGCTGTGACTTAATAATATAAAAACTGTCTGTCATGTGCCTTGTCATTTGTTCACTCTTATTTTTGTCTAACAGAACTTTGAGAGGCAAATGACTGTGGGACAATGTTCTGGCACAGACCCTGCCTGACTCCCTGGCACTGATGGGTCAGGAAAGGAGTGGAGACACCTTTGGAACTGCTCCTGTTCCTCATTAATCTGATGGCAGACAGGCTACTTGAAGCAATCTGAGGCCCATCCATCTGATTACAGAGACTCTTCTACCAGTGGCATGGACACAGGAGTTTTCAGTGGAAGGCTGATCCCATGTCATTGAAGTCCCAGCTTCCTTTTTCCCTTATTTCAAGCAGACTGGTGTACACACATGTACATACACACACTGGAAATGTGGAATTCTGTCTGTCTTGTAAGACTGATCTCCAAAGAGTTAATCTGTGCTAGAGGGAGACCTGAGGGGAGGTCTGCTCTGATTTTCTGTTGCCTGGATCTCAGCCATTCTGCTTGGGCTTTGCCTCAGCAAGTCTTCCATCCTCCCTCCTTGCCCCTTCCTCCTTCCAGGCCTTTCGTAACAGTTCAAATCTCTGTTCCTTGGCTCTTCCCAGTGGAAGCCCCACTTTGGAGCAGCAGTAAATCTCTTTGTGCAGCCTGGCCAACTCCACTTTCTCAGGAGGAGGGAGTCAAGCCTGGGTTATCACCTGCTTGTGGTCTCATCTATCACCTTGAATTGTGTTGCAGGATGAAATTACTCATCCAAACCTAATGTTAAATTTAATCAGGGCTGGAGCAGAAAGGATTAATGGGCTGTGCACGCACATGCACACGCCTGGCAAAGTGGCTGTGACCCAGGCAAAGTTTGAAAAGCTTGCTGCAAATTATGAAGACAATCACAGGGTAGACTAGGGAAGGCTGCAGGAATCCTGCATCCCTCTGCAGGAATACACTGGGCTGTGGGAGCCACTTCTGCCTCGTGAAAGTGGAGATGAATCCTGCAGGAGTCATCCATGCTGATCCAAAGGGGAAGAGGTCCCTCTTGTGCTAAGGGTGTTGTGTAGGTGGGACAATCCATGGAAGAGGAAGGCTTTTATCAAATAACTATATAAGCCATAAACATATTTGGTGAAGAACATCAGCACTCACGTTGTTCCTGGAGAAATAGTCTGTGTATGTGCAGAGCTTTGGAGGATGGACTGTGTGGGGATGTTTAGCAACTGCAGAAGTCAGATGTCACACCCCAGGACAAAGCAGCTCTGGGAGCTTCTCTGAGTGCCTGCTGTAGGGTGCAGAACACTTTGCAGGACTTGATATGGGGCTGAGAGCTGGGGAGTGTGGATCCTTTTCCCTGCTGTGGCACTGCAGTGGTCTGGGACAGGCTCTGGGGGCTCAGTGTAGCTTCAGCTCTTGTGCTAAACTGGCCTGGGGAAGTGGATCATCATAGGATGCCCTTCAGCCTTAAAATCCATGAGCATTCCTGGCCTGCACCAGAGAGGAGTTGGCAGCTTCTGATGTTCTGTGCCTGTTGAGTAATTCAGGGGTGTAAACACTACAGATATTTAGCATCCCTAGAATGCTTTGTGTATGAAGCACTTGATGGAAGCCAGGCCCTCACCGGTGCCCTGGTGACAGGCCTGAATTAGTCCTGTTGCTGTGACAGGGACACGGGGGCACAGAGTGCCTGTGGGTGCCAGGTGCTGTGGTTGTGCCCTCCCCTGGCCTCCCTCCCACCCAAACCCTTACATCACATTGCCTTATCACCTGACGGTGTTTTTCAAAATCAACAGCCCCATAAAGCTTTTCATCATCTACTGCAGACGCTGTGAGGAGCCCATTTATTACCTTCGTGGGGAGGGGGGAAACGAAAACAAAATAACCCCCCAACCTTCCCCTGACCCGCCACGTAAAATCTCTCTAATAAATAAAGTAAATGTGTTTGAGGGGGTGGGTAGTTCATCCCCAAAGCAAACAGGGTATTTCTCTCCCTCTCTCAGGTTTGGCTAAAAAAAGCAAATAAACCACAGAGGAAGCACGTCATGGTGCAAACCATAACCAGATGGTGCGGGTGAGAGCGTGGGAGGGGAGAGGGGTTTTCTCCAAACGGAATATGCATGTGAAAGAGGAAGACTACAGAGAAAAACAGTTACCAGAGAGCCCTCTTGTTTGTGTCACAGTTTGGGTTGCCCCCAGCCTGGCTCAGAGTCCTCCCCCGGGGGAGTACTGGGGGAAGGGAGGAAAGTCTCTGATTGAAACCGAGATTGCTGGGGGCTGTGAGTGGAAAATAAAATAGGGCAGGACTCCCCGGAAACAGCAGCTGCCTGACAAACACCTCACGGAGCTCCTTTCTTTTTCTGTTTCACTCCCCGTGCTTTTGGCTCCATCAGGTGCTTCCTTCTCTCTCACTCGCCGCCTCTTTTCTGAGGTTCCCAGAATTACATTTCTCTTTCTTTAGGTGAGGTGGAGAAAGAATGTGGGGTTTTTGTCTGTAGTGGTCATGTTGGGTAGTTTGCAGCAGTCAAACAAGTAGGACATTCATGGTGGGCACTGATTTTTCTTCTGTACAATGTAAATCCCCTCTTGCAAGGCACCCAGAGCTCTTATTAGACCCTTTTGCCTTGAGTGTTGGTGCTCAGGGAAACTCCACCATGTGCAGCCATAAACCAGCTCCAGCTGCGGTGGATCCTGTGGCCACATTAGGTAAAAGTTCTCCTCTTCCTGTCCCTTGGGTTTGGCTCAGTCTTCTCAATGTGTTGCAGGTGATTTTTTTGGCATAAGGGATCAAGCCAAAACATAATCATGAGAGACACTAAGGATAGCAGGTAAATAATTAGAAACCTGGTTCAGCTCTGATGTTCTGTGCATCCATGTGCTCACATTCTTGGAGTGTCAGCAAACAGATTACAAGTCAAGAGTGCATCTCTCTACACATTATTTGAAGCATCATCAGAATGTGGACAAGCTAAGCAGCCAGGCAACAGGCCTTAGTGCTGCTTGAGAAGGTTCAGTTTCCATGTGTCACTTGGTCACAGTTTCCCAAAAGGCATCAGAGACAGAAAGTGCTCATAATGTTTTGAGAACTGTCTTAGAGAACTCTTCAAGTATTAGCTCTCATTCTGCCTTGGGCAGGAGAGCTGAGCATTGCCATTGTAGATGGGGAAACTGGGGCACAAAGGAGTGAATTTCCCAAGAGTTTGCACCAGCAGGGTCAGGCACAGCCAGGTCCATGAGGTAAAAACAAGGTACAATGTGTGAGAGAATAATTAGGACAACTGAGTGAGCACGAGGAGGAAGGCTCGTGAATAAGTTATGGTTGACAGGAGCCTGAAGAGGAACGTGGTGTTGAGGTGATGTGTGCAGGGGAAAGCACCCTGTGACAGGAGGTAAAAAGGTGGAAAGAAGAGGTTTGTGGGGTGCAGTGTGTAAAATACAAGATGGAGAAAGGAGAGTTGTGGTGATGAGGTTACAGGGTGGGATCTGCCAGGAACAAGAGTAAGGGTGAGCAGAGCTGTGTCTGGAAAGAAGTGGAGTCACAAACTTGGGGATGAAGATGGGGATGGAGTGAGCATGTGCAGTGGGGGGGGAGCATTTTATTGAGGGAGTGGGGGGTGTGTGCAGGATTTGGATGGGTTGATGCTCCGAGGGTTTGGCTTGAGCAGTGCATTAACAGGGAGAGCCCCGAGAACTGTCGGTGTGAGTGATGTGGCTCCAGACTGAGCTGTGAGGGGGGGGTTGCCCCGTGGGCACAGCAAAGTTATGCATTTTCCACCCACAGAGTGTTTCAGGAAAGAGCTGCTGCAGCTCCCCTGGCAAGAGGGAGGTTTGGGCAGATCTGCTTCACCAACCAGAATGACAAGGGAAGGGTAGAGGAGAAAAACCCAACACACAAATAAAAATCTGTCTGTTTGTTCCCCCAAAGCAGAGGTGGGTGTTAGCAGTTCCCCTGCACAGACAGTGACTCCCAGATCATTAGCAAGTCTATAGAGCAGAGCTGCTGGCTCTAGGCATGCAGGGATATTTTTCAACAAAATAAAATGCAGATTTGGGGTTTTTTTCCCCCAGTAAGTGTTTGCGTTAGCTTCTGCTTCTCTTCCCAGTTCCCACTCCAGCAACACATCCCATGAGTGTTCAATTATTGCTGCT
Organism: Pitta sordida; assembly: GCA_013390025.1. NCBI lineage: Eukaryota > Metazoa > Chordata > Aves > Passeriformes > Pittidae > Pitta > Pitta sordida. The sequence goes on from WEKX01003493.1 coordinate 246,928, forward strand.
GCACACTATGGAGTAGCTCTGGGGGATGGCAGGAGCTGTGGAGGGAGTGGGACACGGGAGGAAATAAACACCAGCAGCACTGCCAGGATCTAAAACCAGTGTTACCGGTGCAGAGAGAGGGAGTTCTCACTCTGCTTTAATCCTCTTTTCCCTCCACTGGTATCACTGGGGACAAGATGGAGTCAGACATGGACACGCTGGTATTTATTTACAGCTGTGTTTCCCTCCACCATCCCCCAAGGTGTGATGTGACACTCTCCCATCAGAGCAGAATGGGTCCACAGGCTTCTTGGGATGAGATGTGACTCTGCAGCAGGTAATCTTGTGTTCTGCCTCTGAATAAGGTTATGGGCTGTGGTTAGATTTTCCTTATGCTAAATTTCCCCACCTTTACACTGTCCCTGAATGGTGTGGTGGGAGTTGGCTGCTGACTTCAGTCCCATGTCCTGTTCCCTGAGAAGGGTGTTTATGTCTGGGCTACAGCTCTGGGCTGGCACCAGAGTGCACCAAACTGAGCCTAGAATTAGAAATCCCATTAGACCTCCCGTCCCTCCCTCTTGGCAAGGGGTGGGGCAGGAGAGAGAGAAGCCAGTTCGGATGAAATGCACCTCCCTTTCCTGGCCCTCTGCGTGGAAGCAATCCCATCAAAACAGTGATGCAGATGGTCTCACCCCTGGAGCCAATGCCTATGTCAAGGGCCTTCGAAATGTGAGACCGTGCCACCAATGAAGTTCAAACAGCTCTAAATATCTGCTGTCAACACTGAGGAGATTCCCTCACCCTCCTTTTCCTTTTTTGTGTTTTTTTTTTTTTTAAAGTTGCTTATGCCTTTCTTCTTTTGTTTCTTTTTATTTTGTTTTTGTATGTTTTGTTTTCTGTCTTTAGGGTTTCTTAGGGGCCTAGAGAAAGACTGATGGAAAAACAATCAGCCCTACTTGCATGGCTTTGATAAAGGATAGCGATCCTGCTTGGAGATCACATCTGGAGGGGTGTTCCCTAGGTCTGTCTCTGCATCTCTCTGCCCTTCCCTGCTATGTTCTTGCACCTCCCTCCAGCATTAACACTCAGCAGAGTTTCAGTGGAAGGATTGAATGACGGGCACAGCGGGGCCCCAGCCAAGCCCTGTGGATCCCAATCCAACATCTGACTCGTACAAACAGAGTCATCCTTCACATCACAGCCCCCTGCCCTGCCCTGTGCTGGGGACACAACCTCTCCTGCCCTCTCTGGGCTTTCCCTCCTCTCTGGGCACCACAATATCCATGTTTATGGTCCTCCAGCATCCACCCCACTCTTGTGGCACAGCCACTGCTCCATCTCTGCTGTGTGCTCAGCAGTGATGCCATCCTGGGAGGAATTCTGTATGTTTTAGCTCTTGGTCAGCCTCTGTTTCGGTAGGTGGAAGCTGGACAGCACATTTCCCAGTCACCTGGAGTGCAGTGAACACAGGCAGCAGCTTTTTCTTTCTGGTTTCTGAAGTAATAAATGGCAGGGATCAAAATTAATCAGTGAATGTAGGGAAGAATCCAGAGCTTTTGGGCATCCAACAACTCACTGAATGTTGAAAAAGGAAGAGAATTAATCAGATCAGCAAGCAACTATGAATCTAAAGGAAATATAACCATGATAAAACTCCTGATGCTGGAGCAGTGTGGAGTTTAATCACTGGAGATTTTGAAAAGCTTGTGTATGTTTTGAGACATTTTTATTCTTTCAGTCATGTGTTTTGAGATAAAAAGTAATAAGCTAATTAAAATGTACCCAAGCGTGGCTGTGAGTAATGAGATGAGAGTATGGACGTTAAAAAAATCCAAACAAACATACATTAAATTCTTCCATCTAGTACAGTCATGTTCCAACTTTCTGAACGTTGGTGATGTCAGTGGGAATACAGGATTCATTAAATGCTTGGACATTCCATTCATTCATAGGTCAGACAGGATTTAGTCACACTGGAAAGGCCTATTTTGCACCTGTGGTGGTCGAAAGCTTGTGTGGCAAGAAGAGGAGAATCAGTGCTGTCAGTGATGAGGAATTAAACCCTGGTCTGGCCAGAGCTCCAGGGTCAATGTATCCTGGAGAGTTTCACAGAGACAGGTGGCAAGTTTAATTCGTAATTATAATTATGAATTAATTTAATTCATATTTATAATTAATTGATAATTATAATTAAGAGTATTTCCCTATTTACAGGACGGAGCTGGAGGACTCTTATTTAGTAGTGCTTTTTGACTTTGAATAAAGAAGGGAGGTTGAAGGGCATTTATTATTTAATTTGCAGATTTTGGGGCTGGAGCAGTGTTACTGATCTTCAGCTGGAGCTTTTAGGCAGTATTAGTGCAGCTGGGCCAAAGAGATGAAACTGAGAGCAGATCTGGACCTTTATTAGAACAACTGTGTTCTCTTCCTACAGCTACAGATTTTGGAAACGGATGGGAACGTGTGGGAGCCAAAGGCTGACAGGCATCACTTGCAGCAGCAGCATTAAGAGAATTAGTGGACTCACACTCAGGCCAAATGTCCAAGTCAGAAAAAGAGAACTTTCTGTAGCCACACAAGTACTCTCAGAGAGGTGGTGTGAGGTGTTCCACACTGTGCTGCTACAGGGTGGGTGCACCAGGGGCTCCATCACTCTTGCTCTTTCTGCCACCAAAGTGTTGTTTCCATTTCCTGCCACAGTGTGAAAAAACCCTTCACATTGCTGCCTCCTCCCTTGCCCTTTCAAACACCCTCTCACCAGCTAAGTCTGCTTTTTGACACAGGATGTGCCCTGAGAGGATCTGAAAGACAAATCGTGCTTGAAGGGGTGCCCCCCTTCCCACACACCCTGGGCAGGCAGCATCTCCAGCCTGCTCTTGAAAAGAAATGCAGTGGTTAAAGTGGTTCCAGTAAATACCCAGTGAGTAGGCAGATAATTTCCATAATACAGCCAAGCCTCAAGAAAAGACATCCCTGGGGCCTGGTCTGCAGCAGCGAGATGAGCTCTCACTGACACAGGATTGGAGAGCTGTGCTCAACCCTGGTTCAGGTTTGCTTTGACCCTTGCCTGCTTTAAACCACATATATCTGACCTCCTATTGAACCTGTTAGAAAAAAGGTATTTTTCCAGCGTGGAGTGGGGATGGGGACAAGTGAACATGCAGAGAGCTGATGTCATTCTTGTGCTCCTCAATAACAAAGCTGCACCCTACCATTGCTGGTAGTTTCTGTCCCTTGGAAAACTCTACTGCAGCTCAACATCTGCTTTTCCAAATGTCTCTGCAATGCTGGTTTTTTTTCCAAGTGCTTTTCCAGTTCAGTTGGCTGACCTGTTCCTGGGGGTCAAGTGACTTGCCCCCATAGGTCACGCAGCAAGTGAGCCCTTGGATCCTGGTCCTGGCGGATGAGATCAGTTTGAGGCACCTCTGCTGCAATGCTGGGATCTGAACTTCAGCCTCTGGAGTCTCAGGGCGTTTCCAGGATCCCAGACCTCTGCGTGCCAGACACTGCAGGGACTATGGGGAAGGCTTTAGCTATTTGCTTCAAATCTGAACTGATCTCAGGTCTGAAAGCAGAAAGGCTTGTGCTAGAAATATATTAATTAAAAGTGTGATCTGACTGCTTTACCACTCTATCCTTTTCCCTCAAGGAAAGTTTAGACTCTGCCTCACTCCACCCACTGCATTTTAGCTGCAAGGTGTTTGTTTCTATGGACCATGTGCCCTGATGGGCCTTCTGGCTTTGACAGGAGCTTCTGAATGCTTGACTCCTCTGGAATTTGCAACTCCTATTATTAAATGTGTTTCAGCTCAAGCAGCATTTTGAGCAGAACAACAGGTCAATCCTTTTGAACAGCAAGGACTAGTTCTCCCAGCTGGTTGCTCCTGCAGGATAAGCGTGACAACAGGGCTGAGTGGGTATTTCTGCTGTGGGAGTGGGTTGGAAAGGTTGGCTGTCTCCACTGAAACTGATGCTCTCCCGCTGTTCTGATGTGGAGGCCACTGTTGTTATCCCAGAGCCTGGCAGTGCAGGTGTGCTCTGTATCCTCATTTCCCATCCTCCTTGGAAACCTTGTCACCATTAAGAGCGCTGAGTGGAAAGAAAAAAAGTAAAGCCTGGCCACCTGCCAGGAATATCTTAATCCATAAAACCTCCTTCTGTGGGCAGGCAGGCTTGGATGAAGCCTAAGGTATTCCAACTATTGCTATTCTTCCTCTTGCAGCCCTTTCTAGCATCCAGCAAGGGGAGCTGAGAACCTGCTCCCTTCCCTTTCTCCCTCACAACTGCATCAGCCTGTCCCCAAGTAAAGAACATCTCGGAGCAGTTTACAGCTTCCAAGGCCTGACTCCATCCTGCTCTATTTGCTGGATTGGGATTCTTGGATGGGAGCTTGCACACCAATGGGCTGATGTGCTAAACGGCTGGGGCAGGGCCATATTTCACATCCACACTTCACTCCCAGGCCACTTGCTCTCCCCCTTGGGTCTTGGGAAGGCCACAGGTCCCCTTTATTTCCTCCCACTTCTTCCAGCAGGAAGTTTTTCCTTTCAGGAGAATTCCCCCCCACCCCCATTTTTCAAAACTCCATCATTCCCTCCTTTTTCCTTTCCTGAGGGGGGTGGTGCCTGTGGATCTATGGGGAATTCCAGGTCTTGTGTTCAACACTAGAGATTCCCTTTAGCAAAGTTCTGCTGTTCATTTCAATGGGAACAGGACTAGATTTTTGGGACCTTACGGAGGGTTCTGTGGGGACAATTCTCTTCATCAATCTCTGTTTTTCCATACCCATTCTAGGCTCAAGTTTTATGCTTCTCTTCCCAAGGTTTCCATGGAGGACAGGATCTCTGTCAGGGAGGGAAAGTGGTGGTACGCTGTGTTTCTGGCTCTCTGCAAGGTCTCAAAGTCATCTAAGTTGCCTCTATGGTGCCAAGAAAGGAGGCAGATGCTGAATAATTCCTATCTGAAAGTTTATTTGTACTGGCTTCACTGTGGAGAAATACAGTGTTGTCCTTCTCTGCTTCTTCAGCTACTGTCAGGGAAAGGAGAGAGATACTGTCGATGTGAGATCTGCAGAGCAGGTGGTTCACAGGTTCACAGGTTATTCTGAGTTGGAAGGGACCCACAGGATCATCTAGTCCAACTCCCAAGCGAACACCCACCCAGGGATCAGGCCCACAAGCGTGGAACCACGGGCACCACACTCCATCCATCCAAGCCTCCCACCAGTTCCTGAATTAAGGGCTGTGTCAATCACATAAAGAGTAAATAACTTCTAAAATCATGTTAGAAAACAGCACAGAAGATTGAAGCTAAAAAAAAAAAGCTTTATGAGCAGCACCACAGTTTCTGCCTCCCCTTTGGACTGGGAAGTTACAGCACCACTTTTAACTTCCTGTGTTTAGTGTTCCTGGCACTCAGCTTGGCAAGGCTGTTTGCCTCTGATCTTGGCTTTTACATTCATTTTAATAACTTCCCATGCTGATTATCATTTGATATTGATACATGCACACGAGAATTCACATCACCCTTCCACGCAGGCAGCGAGGCCGACCTTTGAGAGCTTTGCAAAAATTCGGCTTTAAATTTCTTGAACTCTGTTGCCCACACTGGGTCCTTCCTGGCAGCGTAAGGATGGCAGATTTCCCCCTTTCCTCTGGTAGGTGAAGAGTCTTCAGGAAACTGATGAGCAGATAGACTCGAGGTTCACAGAGAAATCCAGTGACAGCTGGAGGACAAACCCCAGGACGCCCAGCTCCCCATCGCCTGCCCCGTGGCACGTAGGAGATGTCAGGAAGGAGCACTGATTTCCCTGGGGCCCCGTGGCTGGCGGATGCTGCCCATCATTTTCCTGCAGCACAGCAGAGCCACGTTTTCACCACACACATGGAGCTCCGGGGCAGCTTGGAAAGAATGCCATTCATTCATGCAAAAACCCCCGAGGGCAATGCCCGAAAGTGGGGAGGGGGAAAAAAACTTGGGGGATTTGCACATTTTTTTTTTTTGCTCCTCCCCTTCCTTTTCCTACCTTCGTGCTTTGATTTAAAATAATAATAATAACAAAAGAGGCTTTTCTGTCTCCTAAAATGCAGAGGCACCGTGTGGGTTGGCCTCCGTGAGCCTTTGCAGGCCAAATTATGTGGCAGTGGTACTGGGAGTGCACATGTGAATGGAGACGTGGGTAGAGAGGGGACAGAGCTGCTGCCATAAGGCTTTTCTTCCCCCTTCTTGCCAACATAATCAAAATAACTCACTTACACCTAATAAAATAAAATGCAGAATCCAAAAGCCTTCCTTCCCTCCAGCGGTTTGTCTGGATCCCGTTCCTTGAAGCTGAGCTTAGAATGCAAGAGGGGGGGTTTATTTTGGTTTTGTTGTTAATTTTTCTAGAATGAAAAATATTAACAGTGGGGCAGAAGGTTCAGGACATTTCTGACACAGAAGTTGAGTGTTCCCAAAGCAGCTGCTTGATGTGGACCAAACTTGAACTTCGGGTTTTTTCTTTTTCTTTCTTTCTTTCCTCCTTTCTCTCACCTCCTTTCTGTTTAATTTCGTCTTTGCTTACCACAGACACGTGGGGTTTACCCCCTTTTTCTCTGCCCTAAATATATGTGTATGCTTTTCCCATTAGTCCTGAGGTGCCCTTCCCTTTACTCTGTCTCCATTTTTCCAGCTGTAAATCTCCAAAGTACTGGACAGTTACTGTGGGAAGCATCAACAGTCCTTTACAATGTGCCAGGAATGACCAGAGATGATGAATCCAGAGGTGCTAAAAAATAAAAGAAAGCATAAAGGCAAGACATTCCCCATGATGAGGTGGCAATCCTATGTATTCATTAACTCTTGGGGAGCACCCCAAGGCTCACTGGCAGAGCCTGCAGTGAGAACACGCTGGTGCCGGGTCCCTGAGAGGGCAGTGGAAGTTTGGGTTCAAGGATGGATTGAAGCTCCTTCAGCTCTTCCATTAAATCCTCACTGGCATTCCCACAAAAGGAGGAAGTGAGAGGCAGAAATACCAATGTGACTCAGCAAGTCGCTGGTAGTCAGTGGTGGGGCCTGTGGACACTAATCTCAGTATTTGTACTTCAGCTACAGAACTAACTCCTATGATTTATATTCATGCTCAGAGTTGGGGGTTTTACTGTCATGCATATTTAACAGGCTTCTAACAAATGACTAAATCCCACAGCTTGCACCACTGCAGCTATGAAAATATGCAATAACCCAGTGCCTCTTATCTTTGTTTCAAATTTGGCTAATGACAGAGAGAAAAGAATCCTGCCCTTCAAAAGTAGGTAGATGTCTGAAGTCTTTGGGGTCTGTGCATATGCTCTTTAAGGCATAGCTTGTTCATCCTTATTACTGGCTAAATGATGTCTTAGAAACTGTTATTTCCAATTCCATCAGGACATAGTGATTAAAAAAGAAAAGGAAAAAGTCCCTAAAATTGATAGACAAAGGTAATAAAAGTCAAAGATGCTGTATGATATGAAGGTAAAGGAATAAGCTCCATAAGTACCCTGCTACCCCCAATTATTTAAAGTGGGAGATTTAAGAGCACCGATCACTTGCACAAGCCAGCTCTCTTTAGATCATTACAGCATGTAACATCCTTCAGTGAAACAGAGTTCTCATCCAAACCTGTAATTTTCAAGTAATCACTGAGTTTTGAGTGTTGTCATGTTACTACCAGCAGTAGCCAGTGCTGGGGAAGGAGGCAGCAGAGAGGTTCTATTAATAGGCAATCAGAAATATCTTCATCAATGGCATGTTTAAAAGCTGAAGCCTCAGTCACCCCTCGTGAATCCCTGTCTGTATCACTGCCAGCAGAGTGGATATGTAGTGAAGAAAGGAAAAAGTCTGATCATAAACAATTAGAGGCAGCGTGTGAGAGGTGTAATACAGTAATTTGCAGGTTGGCATGGAAAAACATCAATGCTCAATTCTGTGTATTGAGCTATTATGTGGAAGTTATTATTAACAATATAATTGCTCCGCTCAGGTGCTGGTGGCAAGAGATTTCATATGACAAATATGCCTCCAGCATAACTCAATTCTCCTCACTGGTGTTTGACCAAGGACAAATTATGTTGTTTATGTGTGGGAAAGATTTTGGTAGAAACAGGCTGTACCAAAGGGCCTGGAATGCTGAAAAGGCAGGGTAAGATGAACATAATTGTTCTACAGTGCAGAATATTCTTGACCCCTCATAGGCAGCAGCACTAATTCTTTCTTGCATTCACCATTTTCGCATAGCATTGAACTACCAGCTCAATTTTCAGTATTGAAAATACAGAGTAATTGTCATTTTAAGCTGTTGCAGCAGACACAAATCCATTGAGATGCACCGTTCTTCAACCATTACAAAATCTGTCCACTTCCTCATTATTTCACAGCTAGATTGTTAAACTTCTTGAAGAGTTTTGCAGGAATAATAACATTAAAATATCCACAAATCTACCTTATCTTGTTAAATATCAGATAGGAATGAGTTTCCTTAGTGCCTTCCACAACAGTCTGTGTTCCCATGAAGGAGGGACGATGCTGGCTTGGTAAAAATAAAGGGGAGGGAGGAGAAGCAGCCACTGGGGAGGCTCTCACTCCCTAAATCCATTTCCAATCGATTTATTTGCAGTCTCAATCAGCCTAGGTACCCTTTGGAGAAGTTTTGCTCCAGATACAGCAGAGTTTTGCTGCTGTTACTAAGGAGAACCAGGCTGGCCTGGGCTGGGGGCAGTGCCAGGGGCTTCCCTGCACTCCCCACTTCCTCCCTCCTAAAATCACGGAATCATCAGGGTTGGAAGGGATCTCTGCAGACCAGAGGTTTCCAACCCCCAGTCAACCCACCCAGTCTAACCCCTCTGCCAGGGCAGGGTCACCTGGAGCAGGAACACGCTCAGGCTGGTTGGGAATGTCCCCAGAGAGGGAAACTCCACACCTTCCCTGGGCAGCTGTCCCAGTGCTCTGCCACCCTCCAGGTGGTTCTTCCTCGTGTCGGGGCGGAACTTCTTGTGGTTCAGCATCCTGGAATCACAGAATCACAGAATCACAGAATCAGTAAGGTTGGAAAAGACCATAGAGATCATCAAGTCCAACCTATCACCTNTAGCATCCTGGAATCACGGAGCATTCCGAGTTGGAAGGGTCCCCACCAAGATCACAGAGTAACCACCATTAGTGCACGGCCATCACTCCGCTCGTCCTGTCGCTGGGTACCGCCGACACAGAGCCTGGCACCAACCAGCATCCTCTGGCACCATCCCCTGGCATCATCCTCTGGCACCCTCCTCCCTCCGCCGCCCCCGCGCTCCCCCCGCCGTTTCCAGGAAGCCTTTCCAGCCTCTCCAGCCTCTCCAGCCCCGCCGCGCCGTCTGGGGCCGGGAGCGGCTCTGGCACCGCTGCCGGGGAGATGCTGATGGCCGGGGGAGAGCGGGAATGCTGTCCCGGGATAAATCACCCCCGGCAGCGGGGAGCGGCAGGGAAGGGCTCGTTCCGCAGCACTGCCGTGATGGAATTGCACAAGGTTTAATGAGAGAGCTTTCCTGCTGGAAAACAGGCGCTGTTGTTACTCTCCCCGCCTTCCCCCCACACCACCCCAAGATCCACAGCTCTGGCCAGCCCGGTCTGTAGGTTTGAAATGTCAAACCCAGTGCAGGAGCAAAGACGCTAAAAATCTAATTCTCAGTGTAAAAGAAAATCCTTTTAGAGCGAGCGAGTGTGTGTGTGGCTGGCTGGGTTCCTCCCCTGCTGAGAACCTACGGTTCCCATATGAACTCAGCTCAGAGTGAGCCTTTATTTCTGCCTTCACGGGATCTGTGCATTGTTTTTGTGTGGATCCATCACTCGCTCGGTCCAAGGCCACACAAAGTTGTGACTGTGTCTCCCCAAGAGCCACCCAAGGTGTTGGGGTTGTTATCCCCACCTCACAGAAGGGGAACTGAAACATGGCCAAGGTCACCCAAGGAAATGTGCCCTAGTTCATTCTGGACACAAAAACACGAATATCATCAACCAGCATCTGAGCAGATGGTGAATGGTCTGGCTGTATGGAAGATGTAGGTACTCCTGGTGTTGGTCCTACTCCTTCAAGCTCGGTGCTAAATTTCATTTGGAAGTGAAATGAGGTCTAACCAAATATTTTCTTTGGGTTTTGCTGTCTTTTTATTAATGTTGTTTTATGTGAAACTGTTGCAAGCAAAAAAAGAAATAGACTTTTTATTTAATTAATTATTTTATAAAGAGGTTTTGAATTATTATGGAATTATACAGCAAACATGGTGATTTCTCATAACAAGCTGGGTTATCTCAAATGAATGTCTTAAACTTTTTTTTTTTTGAATGCAATCTTTTATTTCTGCATTCTTTACAGCAGGAGCGGGAGATAATGGGGCTGGAATGTCCTTCTTGATTGTTCATGTTAGTTCTCTGTGTCAAGCAGGATAAAACTCCAACTAATCCTGCCATAAATTTAGGTATTCCTAATCCTTCAGTATTCCCACTTTTCTTCAGGCATTAGGCATGTAATCAGCCCTGTGCCAAAAAAAAGAAAACTAACGAAAAGGTTGAGACTGTAAGCAGCTATTAAAAAAATGAAAAATAAGTACAAGCTGCCCAGTATTGCTCAAGTTCAGATGGTTTTAACAGCTCTCCCCCTGACCTGGCTCCGCAGCCCCTCGGCACAGGGAAATGTGTGTCTGGGAGTGCAGAGACTCTCCTGGGGCTGTTCACGTACACAGGGCTCTCAGGACAGCACTACTGGCTTCTCTGCCCCCTCTCACTGCAGTGCCCATTAAAGGTTCATATCTGCTCTTTGTAATTAGGGTGGAATTGGACAATTCCCTCCCTAATGCCAGGGACTGACTGGCATTTGGAGTGTGGCCAAGCACAACCTCTTGGGATCTAAAGACAAAAGTGGTTCCAAGCAGGAGGGGACCTGTGGGGAGCTGCTGCCTCACAAGCAGGAGCCCAGTTTTCAGATGGGCTGCACCTTGTACAGGTGTGTTATCCCTCTGTTATCCTTTCCTCCCGTGGAGCTGAGGTGGGAAGTCTGCTCAGGGCAGGAGATTCCCAGGCAGAGCTTGGCTTTACCATCCTTCTTCTACAGGGTGGGAGGGTCCAAAGAAAAGGATCTGTGGGGTTTGGAATGGGAGGATACAGGCAGAATTCAAGGTGAGGTGCAGCCACTGTTCCCAGATGGAATGATGGTCACTCACTGCACATTCCTACATCATCAAGTCTGCCTGCCCGAGTACGTGTTGGCTCTTCCAGCACAGCCACCCCTGGTTTGGCCTGTTTGGAGCCAGCTTGGGAACCACCTCTGTGCACCACAGGCATGAAGACACTGGCCTGGCCTTACCACCAAAGGGTATTTTCTCCCCCTGGGAATGCTCTCTGAACCACATATCTGACATGTCTTGCTGGCTTTACAAGCAGCCAGCTGCTGCGAGGGGGCCACCGCCACACAGCTCCCAGCTTTGGGTTTTGTAAACACCAAAACAGACAATGGAAGCAAAAAAAAATTAGAAATAAACAAGCTGGCTGCTTTTGATTACGAGCAGCCCTTCAGTCTGCACTGAAAGCACTCGTGTTTGCTTAACAGTACAAATAATTAATCATGTGAAAGTGGAGTCCTGAACCAGGATAAAATGACTGGACCTTTTACTGGCTCCCACAGGTCCGTTCTGGAGGGTTCCACCAGCATCTTGCTGGAGTTCTCTGGGGGGTGAAGCCTGTAGAAATGTGCAGGGATTAGTTCCTTTGTCATCAGGCAGTTCTGGATCAGGCCCCTGTTGTCTCCAGTCAGTGGGAGGTTGCTCCCTTTCGTACCGGAGTGGTGCTAAAGTAAGACTGTGAGATAATCGAAATGCCTGAGAGGAATGAATGGTGTGATGTGTGATGGAGAAGCGTCTGTGCTAGGGGTGCTCAGGTGAGGGATGCGGCTGTGGACAGTTGTCACTGCCCTCGGACTCAGAGAAGGGAGGAGCAGTTCTGTGCTACTGAAACAGGGCAGAGTGTGGGGCACAGATACAAATGAAAACTGCTCAGATTGTTTCTCTTTTCTTTTCCCTGCAGAGAACCTGGCCCTGCTGCTGCTGTCGTGCTGGTGTGGAAGAGCAATTCCACTGGTGTCAGAGGATTTCCATTGACATGAATCTACTGTAAGCAGGAGCATCATGGGGCTCTGTACTGGGCACTTTCCACTCTCCAGGGTGAACATGTGGACTTTTCCCAAGCAGAAAAGCCTCAACAGGCTGCTTCTTTGTCCTTGCTCTTAATTTGTCTTTAATTTGCCCATTATCTAACTATAAAATTCAGAATTCTATTCCATAAATGCAAATGGAGGTGGGCATTAAAATAAGCCATAGTTAAGCATTTTAGAGGGACTTTTCCACTTGCCACTGATAATCCTTTCCAAATTGGCAATAATATATGGATTTTGCTATCCATAGGCAGGCAGCTTTGCTGGCATCTATCATGATTGATAATTATCATTTTATTAATTATTTTCATAGCATTTTGAAGTGCTGCAGACTTCATGCAGAGCAAGTGAGCTCCTACCCAGAGGAACATTGCAGCAAAGGTATGTCTGATAAAGAATATTGAATTAGACTGAGATGTGAGTCCAGAAGCTCAAGCTTCCTGCTCTGCTTTCACACAGCTTCTCCAGAAACTCCAGCCAATAATAATGATTACCTAATTAACTGCAAGGCATAGTTGCAGTTTTCATCCAAGATCTTAAAAACTCTTTGAAAGGGGGATTTTGCAGATGCAGGGACAGCTCAGGGATGAGCACTTTGATTCCTGTCAAACAACGTGGAGATTGCAAAGGGATCCCCAGGGCAGTGTGTAGCACCCAGGGATTGAATTCCTGCTCCTTGCAGCACCGTGCAGGGCCTCATGTCTGTGTGTGGCTGTGCCACACAGTTCACACCGTGGCCAGACATCCTTCCCACAGGGTGCCTTTTGTCTGCCTTGCTTTTTTCTGTGACCCGGAGCCCTGAGGAGTGTCTTTCAGGCATATCTTTGAGACAGGTACTGCCAGAAACTTAGATCTGGCTGTAGGGCCTTTTTTTTTTTCATTCTGCTGAGCAAGAGAGTTGTGTTCTCAGCAGCCTCGCAGGATAACCTTACACCTGAAAATCTGCAAGATCAGAAAGGTTCTGAGCATGATGTGCTGTGATGGCAAATGCACAGCTCACACACAGTCATTCATGCAGGCAACGTGTGTAGAGTATCTTGAAATATTTACAAGATTAGAAGGAAATATTTACTGCTGGTCCCCTTTGAGACCGCCCTGTGGGGTTTTATTTAAATAAAAAGACATGTGGAAGCAGCTTCTCTAACACAAATGTATTTACTGCAGGTTTTTCCTCTCCCTCATCGTTTCTGGCAGAAAAACTGGAGAGCTGTGGTCAATGGCAGTGCTGAAGGACGTGTGGGCCAACAGACAGTAAGTTTGCTACAGCAAATATTGCAGTATTTCCAACAGAGGCAAAACAAATCACATGTTGTCAGTGGTACTGCAGGTCAAGCATGAAGTTTTGCCAGGTTTTCCAGGCTGAGCAGGAACAGAAATCCAAGCAAAGATGACTGACAGACTATCTGCCTGCCCAGTTTAATTTAGTTATCTACTTATGGCTATTTTTCTGTACTTGTTGGGTTGCCTTTCCAGTCAGTTCTATCAGGTTGGCCCTTTCCCAGATACATTACATTCACATAAAAAAAAGCATTTTGCTGTGCTAGAGTTGTTCATTCCTCGGAAAGTCCTAGAATTTCATGAGTAAAAGCCAGGGACTCTCCAGGAGATGCTAGGAAAGCCATTTTCCTCCAAAATAACCCGGGACAAGAAAGCAGAAAAATATAATCAGACTCACCTACAAGGGCAGGAGTTTGAGAATACACTGGGGAAATAAGAGAGGTTGGGGATTTGCTCAGTGAGACATCAGTGAACAACTAAATGTAAACTGTAAATGTGTGTGTCTGGCAACAACAGGGTCAGAAAAAGGCAAATATTTCGAGACTGGCTTTATTAAGTAGAATTCTTTGGGTCGTCCATGGAGCAGGGTGGGAAGAGCTGTAGAATTAAAGAATAACACGTACATGGAACCCAGCACTTCATTTTACAAGAAAGCAGCCCCTTCTAGAGGGGTGTGCAAATGCTTCCAGTTTCCTGGAGAGCCCTAATGGGAGAGCTTTGAAATCTCATGGCTGAGTTTGTAGCACCTGTTGGAGCCTGTGTGTGTTAGAGGTAAAAAACTTTTAACGTGCAGCAAACCCAGAACTTCTCCCTCCATGAGTGGCATGATCTACTGTGATTAAAAATGCTCCCACAGAGAGAAAAACACAAACAAGAGCCCAGGAACTCAGTGATGAAATATATTTATGTCCTAAGCTGTAAAACTAGCCAAGCTCCCCAAAGTAACAGAATTTAGCTGCTGGAACCCAAAGACACATTGTTCTGATTTAATAATTAATGTGGAGTTAATTGAGGCTTTTACTGAAGCGAAACAGGATAAAGGAACCCTGGCAGTGTGGACACCAGGATTCTCTGAGAGCAAATTCATTCTGCTCCCCTGTGACTCCTCAGCCCCCCACTGCTCCCGCTGTCCCTTCCCCCAGAAATGAGTGTGGGCTGTGATGCTTTTGCTGTTCTGTTCCTCTGCCCATTTTCCCATTCAGCCACTGCTCTTCAACACCTGCCTCTGAGGTGGAACGTTTCATTTAAGTTTTGTCTTTATTATTTTAGGTTCACTGAACACAGGGAGTGAAAACTTCTGCCTGGAGCACAAGAAAACAAAGCAAAGCTCTTCTGCATTGCTGATGCTTGATGGGATCACAAGAGAAGTGAGGTATGCAGCACTTCTTTCTCACTTAGGAATCTTTGCAAATGGAATGCTGGAATCTTGGGTCTTTTCCTCTCCAAATGAGTGGGGTGGCATAAAAAATTACTAAGCCTGCAGAAAGTGCTTTTTCACCACCTCTGAGCCCTGAAAACCACCTAGGATGTCATCTCCAATGTTCACACTGCCCTTAGAACACTTGTCTCCAGGTCTTTGAATTTCCATGCTGGAGACAGTTACAGCCACCTTAAACCTTGACCAACTCACCCCTATTTCTGAATACACAGTGTAGAAAATGAAGGGTGTCACACACCTACTACAAAGCAAGCACTGCATACACACCCTCTAGAATCTACTGCACTCCCACCTTCTGCTCCACATGGATTGAAGGAGTTAGAAACTCCATCACTGGCAGCATTCCCTACAGCACTATGGTAAACTTCTGATGCTCTCACTGGTTTGGGATCTGGCAGGACACAGGACACACACATTCTGATTAAGGAATGGGGACTCTGGATAAAGCTACAGAGCCAGTTAATGTACCATCTAAAAACTACTTTTATACCCTGAAGAGATTAGTGTCTGTCATTTGGGCTTTTACTTTAGAGTCTAATAGCTGGAGATTTAATCCCTTATTCAGAGAAGTAATTATTGCTCATATAAATAGGTCTGTTGGAGTCAGTGAGCTGAGCTCCCCGAGGGGAGGGATAGTCAGTTTTACCAATCCAAGTCTCCACAGTGTTGTGCAATGAGTGCAGTACTTAGGGCATATAGGAATGCTGGAGTACAGAATGCTTTTTCCGTGGAAATGTGTGGGAACATTCCAGTTTGGGGGCTGACTGAGGGCAAAACCAGCATCAACAAAAAAAGCAAAACTAAACCCAGAAATAAAAAGACAATCACAAGGATTTAAGGGTTGTGGAGGAGCAAGAGCTCAGTGTGTTATGCTGTGGTTCTAATCTGTGACAGGGCTTCTGGCTACAATGGGATGCAGGTGAATAATATCCCACAGGCGCATGTTGTTTGTTGGCTTTTTTGTTAAATTGACTTATTTGGCAACAATGACCACAACCAGATCCACATCACATGCACCCAGATGAAAACAAGGATCCCATTTAATAAAAGGGATGTACCTCAAGGACTCCCCTGCAGCAGCCACATAAACATTCTGGTCACGGCAGCCTCAATAAGTGTGTGATCACAGTCAGTTTTTATTCCTTGTCATCCTTCCTCTTGGTCTCCAGGTGCTCAGCATCTCCTTTTCCACCCTCAGAGATGTGCTTTGTGCTCCAGTGTTTTCACTTAGTGGCTGATGGAGTTTCCCCACATGGGAGGTGGGAGGAAGGAAGAAATCACAGCTCTGTTGCTGCACATGGGTCCTTCCTGGCCTGGCACAACACCCTCAGCACCACTGCCAGGAATTCTCTTGGAGATAAGGGTGTGAGTGCTGCAGGAGCCCCCTCAGACCCAGCTCCAGCTGGTACAGGCAGGGAAGAAACAACACATCAGAAATTCCTGCAAACCTTCCTTGTCTCAGGCCACAGGAATGACATCTGGGGATTTATTGACTCTGCATTTGGGGAAGACTGAACTGCAGTTGGTGCTGCTTTAGCTTTGTTACCATTTAAGATCTAATTCTGCTCACTTCATACTGGCCTCTATAGGAATGGAGTTATGGCAATACTGGCAGTTTTGGAAAATTGTTTGGAAATGTGTGCCAGACCCCTGGAGAATTTGCCTTTTAGGAACACAGAAATTAGGAGAAAAGATTTGGTCCAGTGGTGCAGTTCTGAAACTGTCCATTGTATGTCCTTAGGCAACTCATATTTTACCAATCAAAAAAAATAGGGATAAGCTACAAATATCTATTTAACTCTTGCAATAGCTTAGGAAATCTAATACTAAGTTTTTGATCCTGTGAAAGTATCAAAGAATGGCAAAAGACAGTATTATTTATAAATTCACATTTCCCTTTTCATGTAACTGACACTGTTCTGGTGCTATTTGGAATTATTCAGAGTTTAACAGAGTCTTCGTCCTGGCATGTGGGAGGTTCTAATGTGACTGAAATTTAGAGTTTCCCTTTCATGTGCTCAGGCAGTTGAATTAAGTCTCATTGGGCATGAACCCCAGCCAGGTCATCTCGTGTGGATGCCATGGGTCACACTTCCCTGTTCCCCACAGCACCACCTTTCTGCTCTGGTTTAGGATACACCAGATACAGCCCTGAGGGTCACACCTGGCATGACCAGGTTTGGCCTTTGGTCATGTCCTTTGTCCTTCTCCAGGTGACTCTCTGGTTTTGGCTTAGTCAGTGTAGAGAAGGACACGGATTGTGTTGTGGGTTTATATGAAAACTGGTCCATAAACAAAATAAATCGCAGCCCCAGATGAAGTCGGAGCTTTGGAACTGAGCAGCTCTGGAAAATGAGCCTTGCTTAGGGGGATTTATTGAAATGAATCATATACTCACTCCAGTGCTTACCTGTGTCTGTACCTGTGTGTGTGTTAGGAAGGCAGAACTCTAATGGTCATGGCGTAACCAGATAAAGCTTTAGGGGGAAAATGAACATAAATGACAAGGAAAGCATTTTCTTACCTAATGAGAGAGTGAAAATAAATCTAAGAAAGAAAAAGCACACGTTCTAGGAGCAGAATATTGTCAGCTGGGCTGGAGCACATACAGGGACATACCTGGCTCCCAAGGTTTTCTCAGGACTGTGGTGCTATTCCTCTAGAACATCAAACTGGATGAGGAAAGCAGATCTCAGACAAATTGTCCTTCTTGAGGTCCCACAGACCTCGCAGAGGGCCTAGTGGGGACACCTACATCAGGCAGAAACAGGCAGAATCCTATCATGCAGGGCNACCACCTCCTTGGGCAGCCCATTCCACTGAGAGATCACCCTCTCTGTGAAAAAGTTCCGCCTAATGTCAAGTCTAAATCTCCCCTGAAGAAGAAAAAAAGGAAGAAAGAAAAAACACACACATGTTCTAGGAGCAGAATATTGTCAGTTGGACTGGAGCACATACAAGGACATACCTGGCTCCCAAGGTTTTCTCAGGACTGTGGTGCTGTTCCTCTAGAACATCAAACTGGATGAGGAAAGCAGATCTCAGACAAATTGTCCTTCTTGAGGTCCCACAGACCTCGCAGAGGGCCTAGTGGGGACACCTACATCAGGCAGAAACAGGCAGAATCCTATCATGCAGGGCAGGAGAATTTAATTCAGGCTTTGAAATACCTAAAAGGGTATTAATACTTATTTGAAAAAGAAAAAAAATCTCCTGTCCACAAGAAAATCTTTTGCTTCCGTAGAGGAGACTGGGAACTGAGCAGGATGTTGGATGTAAGAGCAAACTGTAACCCAGTGAATTAGTCTTAACTATAGCGAAAACAGCACTTGTGTAAATGAGGCCCCCGAGGGCCGATAACCAAGCAGTAAAATGTTACTGAGGGAAGTAAGTCAGGGCTATAAACCTGGGAAGTCAGGAGTGGGTAGCCAGGATCTGAAGCATAAAAGAGGCGAGATTAAAGGATGACAGATGAGGGCTGGGAAGGATGCATGAATCCTTATCAGCCCGAGGATTCTGATTCCTGTGCCCTGAAGACAGGCTTGTTCCTCTGAGAGCTGCCAGGTGCCACAAAGTGACTGAGACACCCACTGGGGACTTGTGAGGAGAGGAGAAGAGTGAGCGATGGATGATAAATAAAATAAGGAAATATAATCAAATCAACATTGAGTGTATTTGATTTAGGAGGACACCAATGAATAGAGAAGGGGAGGAAGGTGTCAGGGTGAGAGTTGCTGCAGGATAGGACTGTGGCTTGAGTGAGATATAGTGCAAGCCCTAAATTATCATCATCATTATTTTTTGGCTGGGCTGTGCTGTGACATCAATACCAATTTACACTCCGGGTGAGTAGCACTTACTACCTTCTTGTCTTCATAAATTGTGCATTGTCCTTATTTATTTGCTTCCCTGTCCCCTTCCTCTCCTCCTGCATTGCCTCTCTCCTTCTTTACAAGCATGATGGGGATGGTGCACCCTTGCTATGTCCTTCAGGAGCCTGACACTTAACCCCAGCTATGGATCCCCAGCTCCCCAAGTATGGGAATGTTCAGCTTGTTTTCCTTCTTGTGAGAAGGATGGTGGGTACAGAAGGTTGGCATTGCTCTTCCCAGACCTGTTAGCAGCTGGTTCTTCTGTCATCATGCAGCTGCTATTTCGTGTTCCTTGTGTCCAGCCAGGAGTTGGCACATCAGTTTGATATTGTGCAGTTTGTGTGTAAAGATCATGGTTTTTACACTCACTTCCTCTGCTTTAGTAGGGCACTTCATCCTGTGAACTCCCACAGAAGTGCTGCTGTGGTGTCGCAGGTGTTGCAAACTACCTCCATGCCCAGGGAAGTGTGTGTGGGGAGTGCTCTCTGTTTTACAGACTGTCAGATGAGCTTTTTAGGTCCTGAGCACTGGTATAAAGGAGGGTAGGACAGCAACAAGGGAACAGAGAATGGTTTTCACTGATGGTTATGCTGGATTTTACACTGAAACAGCCAAGTTCTGCATGTTCTACTGTTCTGGCTTTGAAACTGGGTCAGTCATTAAAACAATTATACAAAGTCCATTTGGAAGTGAATGTCTGCCAACCTTCTTTTCCAGTTTCATTTGAAACTCTGATTGGGAGTTGGACTAGATGATCCTGTGGGTCCCTTCCAAATCAGAATAACCTGTGAACCTGTGAAATAAAACTGGGGAAAGTCTGGTTTGAAATACGAATTCTTTTTGAGTTGCTTAAAATCACACCTTAAATTGATCTAATATCCCTCAACATATGGGATAACTCTTAATCTCCCCATGAATTGCAGTTTGACTGTCAGGGGGGCAGATGGTAAAGCTGAAACTGAGTTCCCACAATTACCTGTTTGTGATATTGTAGTGGACAGCTCTTGGCTGTGGCATGGGTGTTGAGCAGGAGGACAGAGCTCAGACTGCCTGGTTTATTTTCAGATCATGGTGTCCACATTCATGAACTGTTCTCCTACAAGAAAACCCAGGGAAGAGAGGGATAACACGTGAGCAGGATGCTGGGAGCCAGGACTCACCACACCTCTTCAGCTGGGAGGGGATTCCGCTCTGTATAAGCACCACTGTTGCATATAAGGGTGCAGATATAAAGTAGTAAACTCAAGAGACAGAGTGAATCTGGGAGACCAAATTAATTTGGGTGTGCCTTGCTCGATGTGTGTTACTTCATGTGGCACAGAGGTGCCAGTGATGGGCACTGTCACTGTGTGTGAGGGAAAGGACAGTGCTAAAGGATCACAGATATAACTTAACAAAACCTGCCTCCTGTTTGCAGTAGTAACACCAATTCACAGCAGTATTCTGCCCTTAGTTCAGTGTTTATTACACGAGGAATACAAGGTTTTTTTCCTGATTCCTGTATCACCAGTTCACGCTCTGATGCTTACAGCCACCAGAACACCAAGTTGGGAATTTGCTTTCTTTTGAGAATCCGCTTTGCTGAAAATAAAATAGAGTCAGATAACATATAAAGGACCTTGGTTCTGGTGCCTGCCTAGAGGAAACAGGCAATGGAGGGATAGACTGAGAAAAGAAAAAAAGCCAGTGACCTTATTTAGGGGTAGTAGATTTAATAATCTCTAATGGAATTACTGCTGAGGAATCTACATGCTCATCTCTTTCCTGTAAAGGTTTTTTGCTTGGTTTTTTTTTTATCTCCTTCTCTCCAGCCTGCCTTGAGCAGGGAATCAGTCTGCAGCCATTCTCCCGGGAAAGCTGCTGCATGGGGGCACCCCAGCCCTAAGGTCATGGCCCAGCATAATCCATTATGGGACAGTGGGTTAGAATGTGCTTAACCCTGTACAGGTGCACGAGGAAGAAGAGGGATGCAAGGAACTCTTTTTTCATGCTGCCTCTTGCAGGGGCAGGGAGGAGGCACCAGCCCTGAAACTCCTTTCACACACTGTGTGGTGCTGTGGGAATCTAATCCAGACTAGAACCGAGTCTTGCCCCGGGCTCTGTGCTTTGGGGAGCAGCTGGAGTGTTGAGTCCTCCTTTAGCTTCCAGACCAGCCCCACAGAAGCAGAGATTTGCAACTGCAGCTTTTCCTGTGGTTGTAATAATGCAAATTAATTGCCAGGATGCAGCAAAGAAAGCTGAATCACCTGCCAAAGCGATAGAGCAGTTCCCTCATTTCCATTTTCCGCCTGCACAAAGGTGGAGTAGGAATTAAAATCCCGGGGAGCGCTCGCACCCTCTCGGGCTGCAGAGGAGTGATAGAAATATTTGGAACTTTGCTGCTGCTCTGTGGTTTGATTTGAGGGAAGCAGGGGATGTGGACCTCCCTAGAGCCCCATGCAGAGTAACATGCCTTTCTTAAACACTGCTTTAGCAAATATTATGGGAAAATACTGGGTCAAAACTGCCACGTGAGATTTTCCCAGAGGGAATTTTCCAAGGTTTGGTGACAAGGGAATCTCCCTATAGACAATGACCAGTCAGCAGTGTCATTTCAGTTCTTATTGAGCCATGATCTTAGACAAATATGAGACAGTAAGTTGGCAAGAGGTGGTGGTTTGGTGGGCAGTAGACATCCCACCCCAAAGGACAAAAAACCACCAGCATTAACCTTTAAATTTGGATTTAAAAGAATGAATGCTGAGAGGATGAAATGTGTGATTAGTTCTCTGTAATCTAAGACTGCGACCCTTTTCTTGATGCAGACAAGCAACAAATGAACTTATTTAAAATGCATTGCTTAATTTTAATTGGTATTAAAAAAAATGACTTCTAATTTCATTTCTAATTCTCAATCCACCGAAACCCTCTGTACAATGGCCCCACTGTGTTCACCAGCACCAGCAGTTAGTTATTTTCATCTGGATTTAATTGTTAGGCCCTGATCCAGTAGTGGGTAACTTTTCTCAGGGATTAGCTGGACCAAGATTTGCACTTTTTGGTGGAGTTGTTTGTAAAGAGCAAGTGCCTGCTAGACCTGTGATATTAATGAATTCAGTGGTGTGGTCACTGGCTGTGACTTCTGTGGTGCCACCAGCCTGGATGGAGCACAGGCAGGTTTGCTGTGTCCGTAGTTGACTCATCCCAACCTTCTCACGCTCCAGAGGCACAGTCACCTCACCCCCCACTCCTGGGCTCACTGCCCGAGGGGACTGGGCTGTTCCTGGGGCCATGGGGACAGGTGTCTGCTGTGGGCACAGCACTCTTTGCTCTGGAGGCTGAAACATCCTGCTAATGCCAGGGCCAAGAGCCCAACTTCTCCCTGCTGCCCTCCCCGTGACCCCAACGTGCTGTGGAGGAGCTGCTCCTCCCGAAGGTCAGGCATAACTCACGTGGTGTCGTGCTGTGTCATTCCCCATGAGCGACTGCCCTGATATGATGGATGGGGAAGGGTCAGTTCCAGCACTCACCCCATGAGCAAATTTGTGGGGCCACCACTGTCACTTTATTTTGGGTTTGCGCAGAGCCCTCCAGGCTTTCTGCCTCTAGAGTGAACAGCTCACCCCTGATAGCAACTTGGCTTTTTCCTCAGGGTTTTTTCCTCCCTCCCTGACTCCAGGAAAAGGGACAAGAAGCATCTGCAATTCCACAAAAAATTATGAGCACAGAGGGTAGTCCATCTAATTGATAAGTGGCCTTAAATATAGTTTTTCAAGGGTTTATAATGTGGCCCTGAAATCGCTGAAACTTGGCATTCAAAACTCATCTAGGCAGCAATTCACTTCTTCCCATCTCTCTTTTGAAAAAGATTATTTTCTCCCATCATCTTGGAACTCTTCTGCTCTGCACTGTCCCCCCCACCCCCTCCATCTCTAAAGTTGAGTTTCCCAGAGAGCAATTGCTCCTGAGGGCTCTGAGCTCTGCCATATATTTTGTCTCTCAGTAGGAGCTGCATCCCAGCATTTTTCTGGAATTTTTTTAAAAAAAAAAAAAGTTTCTCGGGATTTTCTTGCTCAAAACAAAGTAAAACAGTGCAAAGGCCTGAACACAGATTTCTGCAGTGCTGTGTTCTCTGAACCTATGACCTACATGTTACTTAGATCACGTCTGACAAGGACACACAAAAATGCCTTTAAGACAATTAATTTCCATTTTAGATCAGAAAATAACCCTGTTTATTTAAGGGTTTTACTCACAGACTATACCAATGTAATTAAAGCCATATTAACAGCACTAAGCTCTGCTAAGTTAAAGCACCATGTAGCTGCATCCTTTTACAGGTTGTACTGATAGAACTGAATTCTTCTTTCCCAGATATGACACTGGTATGCTCAAAAAGTTTTGGAAGGCCATACTTGAGAGAAGGGGTTGACCCAGTTGCTACCTCCTGATTTTCAATGTTTCTAAGCTGGCACAGCAAGCACTGGAAAGGACAAGGCTTGGAATCCTGGGGTCAGTGTGCACTTGTTCCATAGCAGAGACCCAAGTTTTGGGGAATTCTTCCCTGCTGCCTTAGGGCCACCTCTGGGTGAGTTGCGGGATGGACTGAGCAGGTGAATTTCCCTGCGAGGTGTGAGGTCTGTCACCTCTTCTTAGTCAAAGTGCTCACTTGAAGGCAAGGAGAGCTTTGCCAGGATGAGATCTGTCACGACTCTTGCTCCCTCTTGGTTTCTGTGACTAAAATACTCCACACTTACCTCGTGTCATTTTCTTATTCACCTGTTTTGGCATCCTGTCCCTGGCCAACAGGTTCGTACAAAAGGATGTGCCCAGGTAAAATTACCTCAGACTCCACTGGAAGCTTTGCCTGCCTCAGGTCTGCAGCATCAACACAAAGCCCCTGTCTCATGTTCCTGTAATTCCAAAACAGCTTAAATTTTAATAATAAAGTACTGCAGGTATTCACTCCACAATATGGATTAGGCCTCGCTTAGCCGCTTAGGAGAAGCAAACATAATTTAAATGGCAGATAGTTTTGTCATTTGAAAATTAGCTACTCCGTATCTGAAATAACCCTTTTTTGTGGGTGTTGGCATGGAAACAAGTACAGCCTGCAAGTCCTTTTCCAGACACCTCTGTAACTCCAGCAGAAGTCAATTGGAACCTGTGGAAAGGCTCTGCTGCTCTGAAAATCAGATGTCAAATAGCTCACTTTTATCCTCAGAAAGTACCTGATTTTGAAAATTAGCTTCATTCTGAAGAAAGCTTTCCTTGGAATAATGACTCAGAATAGTCTGAAGCCAGGATGTGTATTTAGAGATTGAGTATTTCAGGCATATCAGCTCCTTTCACCCCATGTGGTTCCTACGTACAGCGCAATTACAAGATCCAATACTCTCCTGCATCCAAGTGGACACGATTCCACTTCAGTAGGTGTCATATATCTTTATGCTGGACCTGGCTGTTCCTTGGGACATTGTTGTTCTTTTCCCAGTCCTCGTAATATCAAGTAGAAGGGGACTCATAAGTTTTGTCCCATTCTTGGGTCAGGGTTAAGATGAGTCTAATCAGATATTTTGCAGATTGCTCCTATGTTTAATTTTTTATGCAATGTAAATTCAAGAGAGGGGGGGAAGTCTTCTTAATTAAGTTTTGTGACAAGAAGTGATGGCATTGTACTGAAATGTCATGGCTTGAGATGCGATCTGTCTTTCCCATCCCCAAATTATTTCCAGGAAGGCAAAATTGAAAGTGGAACCATGATGATAAATGAGTGAGATTTTTAACTGTCTTGTTGAAATACAAAAAACCCTTCCTCTTACATAGGAAATACTTTTAACTGTTTGAAAACGAAGCCAGAGGGAGGGAAACCTGTCAGGTCAGACAAGGTGGTGATTAAAACACGCTCCTAGTCCTAATGGAGTTCTTAACTAGCTGGATTTTGTGGGATTGCATCAGATCAGCTGATTAAGGGAAATGCTGACAGAGGGGAAAAAGGAACCTGCACAGGGGAAACAACTTCCGTCCTCCTCCGTGTTTTCCCGGGAAACAATTGCATCTCTGTGAGGGAACAGAGGGAAAAGATTCCCCGGGGTTCCATCTCCTACGAATGGTTCATCGTGCTGAGAGACAGGTCTTGCCAGGGGTGGAGATCCACCTGGCAGATGTGGCTTGAAGGAATGGGACTCTAATAGTGCCTTCATCCTTTTCCCACACTTACAGTGCTTCGAGAATCTTTTCTACTCAGAGGGAGCAAAGATTCTCCAAGCTCGTCCCTGGAGTGTGACACTTGATAATTTAAAAGACTTTTCCTAGCAACTCTACCTGTGTGTCTAGGGGTCAAACCAGAAATGTGGAAAGCTCAGAATGGGAGCCTTTCATTGCTAAAATATTCAGACAAGCACCAGCATTGATGTGCAAAATGCTACTAAGGGTGCACTGCCCTGTGCTGGCAGCTTTGGCATCGGATGTGGCAGCACCGCACCTGATGGCTCACGGATAAAGGCTGCCCCGTGTGCCACTGTCCTTGGTTTGTCCTGAGAATTCCTGGAGGTACAGGCAGCCAAAGTGCAATGCCATGAGCTCGGTGAATGCCTGGTGTTTGCACGGGTAACTTGATGTTTTTCTTTCTTGTGCGCGGTGTTGTACAGCCCATCCCTGCCGGTCACACACACACCCCCCCACGTGCCCGGCTCCTCTCCGTGCTTCTCCAGCCTGGAATACTTTCACCAGGGTGTGCTCAGCACCTTCGGCAGCGTTTCCCCGNCAGCCCGGGCCGGCCCCAGGCTGAGCCCCCGGCGCTCCATCCCTCCCCTTCCCCCGCCCGCATCCCGCCGGGATGGCTCCGGGATGCTGCCGAGAGACCTTCCGCCACCCCCCTCCGGTTCTGCT
>WEKX01003493.1:273053-290476 GCA_013390025.1 Pitta sordida
TATTTTCTCTATTATATAATATATACTGTATATGCATATTATGTACATATAAGAATGTATATTATATATTATAAGAATACCATAGTAATAATAATATACTATATAATAATATAGTATAGTAATAGATGTGATGCAGTACGTGGGGTTTTTTTATATTTTTGTCCTTAAAGCAAAAAAAACCCACGTGTGTAGTCACCACAGAGATTAAAACAGAGCCTTACGTGGGGGTTACAGGTCTGCAGGAAGGGCATGCATGAAATTATTTGGTTGGAAGGTTCAGTTTTCATGCTTTATGGACCTTCTGTGAGGTCAATTAAAAACTGAGCTGTGTAAATTTTTTATATATATGTGCAATAATCCACAGTCCAAGGATGTGTATTATTCTTCCTGGTTGTGTTGCTGCGAGTGTTAAAAGTACTGTAGGTCCCAAGAAGGGGGAAAAAAGAAGCTGTTTCCTGCTGTGGTGAAATGTTTGGGGGAGGTGGTTCAGTGCATTGCTTGATATAAGAAACTCGTATCTATGGCTCTCATTTACCTTTTTAGGCATAAATGTGAAGGTTTTGTTGACAGGAGAGTGCAGCTTCCAGAGGAACTGGGAGTGTATATGTTTGAAGGTAAAGCTTGCATTAGCTTTGGCTTTTAAAGTATGGGGGAGATACAGATTTGGGATGAATGAAATGTGAAAGCAGGAGAAGAGTCAGAAGGATGAGACACTGGGGCCTGTCGTAGTCGTTGCTCTTTTTTCCACAAGAGCTGTGGATGCATCTCCTCTCAGTAAATAAGCTTGTGTCAGGTGTCCAAATTGAAGCACCCGAGTTTGAAAGTTGCCACTTCCCTGGCTTGTTGTCAAGGTCACAACAGCTCGTGACAGATGTGGAAACAGAACCCAAGAGCTCAAACCCCTGAGCCTCTTGCCTCAGGCAGGAGGGAAAGGAACCATGGAGCCATAACTTAAGGAGAAAGAAGTACCATAATGAAGATCCTTGCAGGAACCAACTTAGATGCCTGGAAGGGAGAAGCACAGAGCTAGAACTGAAAAGATGAAGGACCTCATTGAACCTGAAGTGCCTCATTAAGTGCAATGCAGCTTGCGCTTGCACAGTGGTGGGTTTTTCAGGAGATATGTGCAAAGCTCAGAGTGGGAAGGGTGGGAGAAATGAGGGAAAACAGTTTCCCTTCCAGAAACACTGAAGTCAAGTGTCACATATAAGGAAGAGAATTGAATTATTTTATGCTCAGTAGGCAGTACATGCGTGATCCATTTTGGAACATTATGTGGAGCTGTCTGTGTGCAAGGAAACAAGAGTTGTCTGCTCTTCCTGCCTGTTGATCCCCAAATGCCAAACGCTTGTGCGAATGCTCTGTGCCTTTGTTTTCCACACACAATTTGAGGGTAATAAGTTGATTTCTCTGAATCTTTGCACACAGAATTATAAGGCAACAAATATCCGTCAAGTTGAACACTGTGGAATAAAAACAAAAGCGGAATAGAGAGAAGAAATTGATTTGGAGACTCAACCATGTATTGAAGTATTCAAGAATATTGACTAGCCAAATGTTTTTATGAGGTTCTTGGTACTTTGGGGCACTTCTCCTAAAGAATGTTGTTTTTCTGGGTTTTTTTTTTTTACATTACTGCCATGCACATCAGAAATCACATTAATATTTGCCTGTGTTTGGTGCTTCCCTGGCTCCCCACAGTGCTATCAGGAGGCTGAGACACTTTGCCAAGCGTTTCATGAGCTTCAGGTGATGGTATTGCTGTGCAAAGAAGCATCATGAATTAAATCCGTGGCATGCCGTATACGGGGAAAAAAGAAGAGAAAGGGATCTGAAGAAGGGCATCTGTTTGAAGTGCTGACCTCTCAGGAACAGAGTGACTGAGGAACTGCTGCCAAAGTTGCCGCTACAGCGTGGAGATTTCAAGATGTGAAAATAGGAAGTGCAGTGTTCCTTTCAAAGGGTCTCAGCCACGCGTGCTGCTTAATTTATCTTCCTGACTGCTCCTACCCTGATAGCATTTGGCCTTGCAGGGGCCGTGTCTGTGTTATTATTCAGATTAAGCTGGCAAGGTTCAAGCAAGTGATGCAGACCGGATTTCCAGGGGCTTGTTTGAGAGTGGTTTGCAACCAGAACACAAGCAAGAGTTGTCAGCCTGCTTTTAACCTTTACCTGGACGCTGAGGTCCAGTTCCCTGTTAGCTGCCAAGTAATTTCTTGAGGTATCTGCTGCTTTTAAATCCGTGGAAACTGTGCTGTGAAAGACCCATTGTACCCTCCTCGCAGCATCTTGTCATCGCTTTACCAGAAATTGTAAACACTTCTGGCAGTTTGGTTTTATCTTGTACATAAACACTGGTTTTCAGCCAGGTGCCTCTGTGAGGGATGGACCGAAGGAATTGAGAGGGTGTAGAAGTGTCACCAGGTGGGGAGTCCTCCAAGAGGCAGCGTGGAGACAGTGTTTGACAAATCCTGCCTGTGGCGTGCTGCCAGCTTATTTTACAGAAAGCATGGCCTTGGCGGGTGTTGATGGCAGCAAAACAAATTTGGAATAGGTTGTGATAAAGGGAGTTCTCTTGGGAAGTGGAAAAAGGAGCGATAAATATCCTTAAACTGTTGGATCACAGGAAGAGTGAAGATGTGCTCGTTGGAGCACTCGGGAACTCTCCTCTGATGCACCAAATGTAAGACACTCTGGGGGCCTGGTGAACACCTAAATAGATTTCTCTTAAGGGTTGGGGTGGATTTTTTGCAATATTTTTCTCTCCAAGCATAGAAATTTACCTATCCCGAGGACTTACAGTAAATTTCCTGTGATTTTTGGGACCCTGGCTCCTCAAGGGACATTTGGCCTCTCTTCTAAATGCATCAAATCAGAGACTTTGGTTCTGACAGGAATTAGCCCAGTGAAACAGAGCCCTGGTGGTGCTCCTTCAGCAGATCATGAGAGTGCAGGGTGGACATTTGGAACATAATGTGGGCCATGGATGTGTAAACACGAGCATCATTTTGAAATGATCAGTGACTCACCATTGCAGCGTAATCACCAGAGACATGCCCAGCACTGAGCCATCAATCACTCTGGGACTGACAATACACCCTTAGTGTGTGCTGTGCCTGCCCAGGACCCTGGTTATAAATCCCCTTAGAATGAAGGAACATGTGTAACAGGGTGCCCTGGGCATGTCACATCGTCCTGTTGTAGGAATCCAGGAATCTGGGAGGGAGAGTAATGAGTTTTGGGCTTTGCCTGTGACTGGATTTGCCAGTGGAGTGTGTCAGGAAAGAGCAAGGGGAACAGGGATCCCAGACTGCTGTGAATGGGTCCTGCTCTCGTTTGGGTGGTACTTCTCTTTGTGGGTACTTCTCTTTCCCTGAAGAGAAGGCAAAGCTACTCCTGCACTTTCTACTTCATTTCTCTGTTGAATCTCATGGGTTGCACAGCCCTTGGCAAGTACATTTGGATCTGCCAGATGTGCTCTGTTGCCTGAATCTGTCAGTGCTTCTTTTGAAATGAAGCAGATGTTGGTGCAAACGTTCCTGGGACACAATTGGAAGAGACACATTGAATGGAGAAGACCATGAGGCTGACATATGGAAAGGTCCAACAGTTTTGGTGTGGTTTATAGGCACACTGTTGTATTTAACGAGACAATTAGCATCATTAAAGAGCATCTCAGTGCTGTGTGTCAGAGAAACAAGAAGGATGTTTTGATGGCTTTTAAATGGGTTTTAATTCTTAGTGTATCTCCCTCAGTGAACTTCAAGTAATTTGGAAACGTGAGTGGAGCATCCATTTTACAGAGGAGCATTGAGGGGCTTTTAGCATTCACCTGCTTAATTCTCTAGGAGGAGAAAGAAAGGCCAGGCTTTTCCTCAGCTACAGCCAAGACTCAAACTTCTTAATGTTCAGCTGGAGATCCAACCATCTTGTGTACAACCCGACTCCTCTCTCAAGGACCGTGTGAATTCCAGCCTCCTTTAATCCTCACACATCCAATTTGCTTCCAAACAGCTCTGTGATGGGAGCTGGCAGGATGGTGGAAGCCTGTCATTCCCTTACTCTGGGCTCTGTGAAAGAGCAGTGTTTTCACTAGAAACACGGGCAAGTGGCAGAGAACCTGTACACACAGCCACAATACAGGGCACACCTTCCAGTGTTCAGGTGGGGAGCAGGACTGGGAGAGAGGCAACGCAGAAACAAGCTGGTGTAATTAAAGATGGAATAGCCATCTTTGCTGCCTTTCTTGTGCAGCATAAAATAAGACTGAGGCTGAGGGGCTGGCTCCTGGCGATCTAGCTGTGGCAGCATGAAAAATGAGGAGGAGTGCGATAAGAAACTAATAATTTATGTTCCAAGCACAGACTCACACCAGTGTGGAGGGAAATTCATGCCAATAACTCCTACTAACTCAGAAAGGCACGCAATCTTTTATTGCACAAATTATTAACGACCAGAAAATAAATGACTCTGTAATCAGATTGGTGCTGCCGGCGCTTTTCGTTTCTTCTTTTATTTGTGTAAATTTCTGAAGCCAGTCCACCCCTGAAGCTGAGGCAGTGGGAACTTGTACTGGCCCGGTGCCCTGCCCCTGTTCTTGACAACGAGAACAGATTAAACAAGGATGAAACAGGAACGTCCTGGTATCTCGCTGCCTATCAGAGATGGGTTTACTCAACAAACGTTTTCTGGCCCCTTCAGCAGTAACAGCTCTGTAGGTGCACAGGGCCCTCTGATTTGGGACTCCATTGCAGGATGATTGGAACAGTTGAACAGCAGCATAAATAACAGCTCCCCAAACCTCCTCTTGGCCCTGTCCCTTTTCAGGCTCCTTTCTCCATGCCCTTCCTTTGTCCTTGGGCTCCTGCTGTTGTATATCCTCCTGCTCCAGGTTTTCAGCTTTTGTGCTTAATATTTACAAGTGCTGAGCACCTTCAGCAACAACTGACGTATCCAGGAATTATGGGTTCTCAGCCCTTCCTGAATCGGGCCAAGGTGAATTTGGCCCTTGTACTTGCACAGGGAAAGGAGCATGAGGAGTTGCTTTATTTAGACAGAGTCCATATGGAGACAAAGCGTGGAACATTTTCCCTCCCACCGAAAGATTGCATCATCTGGTCTTCTTTGAATTAAAACCTTTATTATGATAATGAAGAAACTGATGAAGAATGAAACATCTTAAAGAGGAAAGATGATGACTTTTGGGTTTGCTGCAGGTTCCCTTTTGGTTATATGGTGCTTTGTTGTACTCTGAAGGGTGACAGTGCTGCTGTACTAGGTGGGAGCAATTAGGAATTCGGGTTTGATGCCAAAGCAAAACGAGGAATTTGATTGTGGGTTAGAACTAGATGATCTTTAAGGTCCCTTCCAACCCCAACCATTCTGTGATTCATGGTTTGGGCTTGAACTGTAGTAGTTACTTGCAGGGAGACACAAGGTGAACCTGAATGGTAAAAGCAAACAACTTTGAGCCCACAGGTAGCTTTGAATCAAGATCTGATCTTCAGTTGAAAGTCACCACGATAACATACTGAACCTAAATCTTGATCTGGCTTCCAACCCTGAGAGATACTTGAACTTGACCCTAAAGTTTGCAGGACTTGCTGCATCCAGCCCTGTTTGAAGCCCAAGCCTGTTAGACCCTGGATCCAATGGCGGCTGTGACATCCATGTCTACAATTTCTGCAGGTTTGCTCTGACTCAGGTGACCTCCACAAGCCAATGTGACCTGGCTAAGGCTCATTTAAGCCCTGTGTTTAAGGTTTGTAGGGTGATGTTTCTTCAATAAACAGGAACTTGGAGGCAAGGGACTTACTCCGTACGTGATTAGAAGCTGCTGGTCTGCGTTTAGTCCATGTATTTTTCAGTTGGTGGGGGAGACCCATATGTGAGGCTCAGACTTTTCTGCTCCCTTCCCATCCCCCCTCCCTGTTTTGATTATGTGAACCATATGATAAGGAAGAAAAGTGTTTCTATTGTTAATTCAGCCCATTCGTTATCAGTGGCACCATCTCCCTGATGGCTTCATCTGAATAGGGAGGAGGGGGAAAATTGCTTTCCCTCTCTCTCTCTCTCTGTTTTTATGGTGAGGGGGTGTTGGTGAAGGCGACCACAGCCAGGCTGCAATAATGAATAATGTGCAGATTGTTCCCGGGGACTGAAAGTGTTTTATTAACGCGAGTTTTCTTAGACTGAATGCCCAATCACCACAGAACCATGAAACTCAAATTGCCTTACAGCTCTCTCATGAACATACTTTTAATCTCATTGACCTGTCGTTATACTACAACACATAAATTCAGATTTGGAGATCTTATGTCCAATCATAAATTGGGCTGGCAGACTTCCGATCAACAGAATAAAACTGTCTCCTCTGAGGTGGGTTTTTTATTCGTCAGTGCTGTTCCAGCAGACGGAGTTGGAGGCACAGTCAGCTTTTCTTAATAAACTATTCTTTTAAAAAATGGAGGGAAATAAGAAACCCAGCATAAAATCCACACAGAAGGGGAAAAAAAAAGTAAGGTGATGTTTTATAACATTAACATTAGGCATAAACGTAGAAGGTGGAAACCTGTGAATTAAGGGATGTTAGCTTCTGTTAACACCATGGAGAAGTGATGGAAACACAGAGTTTGTGCAGTACCATGCAGGCAGTTTTGGCCATAGTTCTGTGTGTTTGCAGGGCAGGCACATATGTGACACCATCACAGAATTCCTTCCTCTTTTCTTAAGTCTTTTTGTACTTTTACTTAAATGAGCAACCCAGAGGAAATGAGATTTCTCCCTCCCCCTTGTTCTGATGTGTTTCATTTGGATTCAGCAGTGAGTGAGGATTGATTTGAAATTTCCATGGGTCCATGGGAGTGTGGATATGAAGGGAGGCTTTGCTGTGCTGACATCAGGTGCAGGTTCCCCTGCAGAAGGGTTTCCCTGTGTGATGGAAGTGATCCAGTGACTCCTGCTAAGGGTGCTCAGAGTGGTGCAGCCACCTGTGAGTGCTGGCATTGCATGTGGACCATTCCTGCTGTCCTCAGTAGAGATGTTCATCCCACGTGATGGGAACAGGTAATATTTGGTGTATGCAGAGATGTGCACCCTTTCCTCTATGTGGCTTCACCTGGGGGCATGGCGCTCCTGAAAGAAATCCCTCCCTAAAGACAGAGAACAGCTAAAATTCTGCATTCAGTGACATGGTCTAGTTGGTGGGGAGTTGGACTAGATGATCCAACTTGGAATAACCCGTGAACCTGTGAATTCCTCAAAATGTGGAGACCTTTTGCCAAACTCTCAAGAAGAGTCTGTTGTGGAAGTGGCTCATTTAAAGAGTATCACAGACTTGTCAGTGCCTGTGGAGTGTCATGAGGTGAGAGCAGCCCTGGAACCTGAAGAATTATTGGATTAATACACATCAGGCAGCTGCAGGTCCCTTGACCTGCACACTGGGCAGGCATGGAGTGCCCTCTGTTTAGCCCCTGGGAGGGTTCTCTTGCTCTCAGAGAGGCAAAGCAGGACAGAAAACTCTGGGTTTGGATACAGGTGCAGCTTCTGGTGACTGTTTTCCTTCAGGTGCAGCCACTGGCTCTGGCTGGGTTCCACTCAGCACTCCGGCCTCGTACCTGTAACAATTTAGCTGCAGTCATTTGAGGAAATAAAGCACTTTGGCCTCCTTCCCCCAGGGTTTTCTGTCCTTACAGTAATTTTTTGAAGGCCTCTGTTTTCCCAGCACAGGGATAGATGGACCCCTAAAATGTACAGCCAATTACAGAGCAGAATTTATTAGACTTTATCTATGTGGTGGGGGTGGGGGAGATAGAGCGAACTCTGGAAGGAAACCCATAGCAACTGGAAATGTGAGTGTGAGGATTAGAAGTCCCCATAAATATACCTGACTTTGCCATCTCTTTTAATTAAATGCAAGTCATGAAACACGGGCAGGGAGTGCGCTGGTGACAGGGAGCAGCAGAGCTCAGAGACAGGGAGGAAGAGTGAGGGGGGACTGTGGCTGCATGGCCTGGGGCTGAGAGACAGCAGAGCCAGGAGGGTTAAAGCTGAGGGGTGATTTAGAGCCAGCCCTTCACGGCAAGGCAAAGGGAACTCTACACTCAGGAGTTATTAATGTTTTCCTGTTTTATCTTCTCATCTTCATGGGTTTAATTGTAAATTATCCAGCGTGTTGTACTTCCCCGCTGTGTTTTCTTCTCCGAGCCTGGAGAGGTGGCAAAAGAGAAAATGCTGATGCTAACGAGGAAAGAGGGGGCAGAGGGAAGGTCTGTCCCCTCAGAGCTTTGCCTCAGGGCTGTGCAGCTCTGAATTGTGATGCTCTCTGGGCCTTTTGCTGTGATTCACTGAGCTGCTGGGGCTTTCTTCTCTCAAAATGATGTGGCAGAATTCGGCTTCTATGAGCAGTGGTGTTGGGTTTCTCTCCAGATATGTGTGGCCCAGAGGGCCCTTGTCTGAGAGACCAGGATGAGGTACTGTGTTAATTCAGTCCTCCTATAAACAGCTTCCTCATTTTCTCCCCTTCCATGGGTTTGGGCATTTTTCCTTTCCCAGCTCCGTTCCCGTCGGTGCTCTCCCCGGCATGTACTCCATCAGCACTCCTGTGGGGCTTCTGTGTGCAAGAAATAAAGCCCCTAGTTCAGCACTATCCATCTAATATCTTCTGACTGCCTTTAATCATAGCGTTTTCCATTTAATTGGGAAGGCAGGCACACTTTGCATATTAATACCTTCTCAGCATTAAAATCGTGGCTGGCTGGGATGTGGTTCAACGTGGCTGTGAAGCTGCTGGGTGTCCTTCAGCAGCTCTGGCAATGAGGTGTTTTCAGGAGGTTTTTGCCTTCTTAGCAGAATTCAGTTAAAATAGACATCAACAACAAATTCCCTCCTCAAAAAAAACCCCCACCCAAAATTTCTGTGGGTATTTTCCATTGAAAGAACCGCTCTGCAGCCAGTGCTCCTGTGCCTGTTGTGTCCATTGTCTTGGATCCCAGCACTGCTGATCCCATTGTCTGCTCACGACACCCAATGGGAAAAATACTCTCTTTCCTTCAGAACTGCTGGTTGTGTAGCTTATTCCCCTTGTGTGATCCCTCTATCCATGAAAGACCTATTCTTTCTTTCCTCGGTTTCGTGCTGCCTCCCAGGAGCCTGTGTGAAACCAATAGTCTTGCCCTAATGTCACTGTAGTTTTCACGACTCCTGCGTTTCCTTGATCAAAACCTGCTTCAGGACAGGCAGATTTGGGTTGATTTGGAAGAGGTCTCTGTAGGTCTTTGACACTCTCCAAAGTTTATGGTCTATGTCTTTAAAGTTCCCATTCAAAGTCAGCAGAGGAAGAAAATTGCTGAGCTGAGCCTGGACTAATGTTTGAATATTTTCATTATTCTGAAAAATTCAAATCTGGAGTCCTGCCATCTTTGGGAGCAGTTGTCCCTGGTTTTGAGCTGCAATGTCACCTGCATACTTGTGTTGCTAATGCCTGACATTAGCAAATTAAGAAGAAAATCAGCCAAAAGCTTCCCTTTTTGGGATGTTTCTGCTCTGGGAGCCACATCCATCCTGGAGCCTGGATTCCCCATTTCACTGTTGATCTTGCTGAGGGGACTCTGCTCTGTTAAAAGTGGTTGCACTTCATGAAACTCTGTCCTTTAACAGAAATAACAGCTCTTCATCATTCCCAGTGCTTGGTAATGGACTGTCAGTACTGGGTCTGGATCGCTGTGTTCCGTTTGGTTCCTCACACACATGTAGAGACATGCAAATACCTTTCATTTTTCCTAGAGAGCTGGCCTAAATTCAGCTGCCCTTTGCTCCTGCTCCAGTCTGCTTCTCAGGATCCTGATGATAAAAAGGTGCTTGTCAGATCACCCCATTGGTTTGCAAGTTCTGTGTTCCTGTTTTGAGACTGCTGCTGGGATTTCCAGCCAGAACGTTGGAAGGAGGACAGTGAATGGTGTTCTAGTTAAAAAAATCTGTCGGATTTTTTTCCACGCCTCTGAAAAAGTAGCTTGAAGAGGACAAAACAGAGCCAGATCTGGCATGCTGCAAGTATTTTCCTTACTGATCTGTCACTGTTCCTGCAGCATGTCAGGAGTCCTTGTCATTCCTGTTTTTCTGGTCCAGCAAGAGCTATGTCACTGCGTCTCTATCCTGACCTGCAGTTCCCTGTAGACTTCATAATTACGGCCTTCTTCAAAACAGACATCACTTACCGTGCCAGAAATTGTCACAGTGTGGAGAAGTAGATCAAAATCCATTAGGGAGCAAGAGGTGGCTGGATTAATTTCCACCTGAAATTTCAATTAAGCTTTTCAGTGCAGAGTTAGTGTGTAAGCCAAGCCTAGACATGATGACTCTGGGGTTTGAATTTTAGAATTAGTCTGGAAGGAAGAAATAAAAGTTTTCTTGAGTTCTAAAGCCTTTGGCACTGCTGGAGACAGCTGAGTAAGGCTGTGGATGCCTGTAAATATTTCAGATGTTGAAAGCCACAAATATGTAGAGGTTCTCCTCATGTTAATGTGTCTGATGTGCTTTAAAGCAGGAGATCCCGCTGGAAACAAGTCAAAACAGATTCCTCAACTCATTGTTCCTTCAGCTTTGTTGGTTCTGATTTTTGTTATTTGTGAAGCACCAGATCTAGTTGTCACCCTGTGCTAACAGTGTTCCTGCTTCCCAGTGGTTGTTGGGCTGGAAAAGTGGAGTTTTCAGCTGGTACCTTTGTGGAGACTGTTGGCTCTCTGCACTGTCACAGCAGCAGGCAGAGCACACACATTCTGGGCCTTCAGCACTGCCCAGCTGCTGTTTGGAGCACCACTGTGGAATCAGAAAAATAACGTTGCTGCTGTTCTGCACCAAGGATGAATTGAAATAGCAGCTGGTTCTTTTTAAGGAGTTTTGGGCTATATTGCCTTCTAAAGTTGCCTTTTTTGGTTTTTTTACTGGAAATTTTACAGGTCTGGGGTGATTATCACTCTCACAGTGATTGAGCTTTTCAGAGTGGTTTGGAGGTTTTTTCTGATGAGTGACAGAGGTCTGATTAGCCACAGAGGTCTTGCATAGCCTTGAGCATGTATTAACATTGGGCAGAAGATGCTCTGTATCAGGAAGAGGAGGAACTGGGTATCACAACACCTCAGGCCTGTCAGTGACTCTGCCACTTCCTTGCTCTGTGTTCCCAGGAGCCTTATTTAAGTTCTCTCTTCTTTATCAGACTGTAAGACAAGTGTAATCACCTCTATCACGTTGAAATTGTGACCTATAGAAGTAGTTGCAAGTCTGAGGAAAGTTACAGAAACATCAAGTTTCTTATTCTTCACGGACAGAAGAGAAAGGATTGTGGAGTTGTTTTTGGTATTTTTCATAGCTTATAGTAAGGCCAAGAGTTGTCCCAAGAAAGCACAAGAGGCTGTTCTTAAGCCTTAATTCTTAATGCTGGGAGGCATTAAGGGGTTGATGGGGCTCTTTTCCAGGATACAGGATGTTTTTTTGCAGTGGCTGTTACTGTTTGAAAGATGCCAAGGTGTACACGGCACTAACAAACCTGTGCTTTTTTTAAAGCTCAGTGCTGAGAAGGAGAAGGGAGTGTTACAGGCAGGAGAACAGAGATCTTTGTTCTTTCCTGGGCTGTGCAAATAGTTGTGTTTGTTCTTTGGAATGGCAGCAGAAGTAAGGTGCCTTCTCATTTGTCAGATGGGGCGGGGGGAAGAAAACAGAGACAAGTCTAGAAAGCTACAACAGGCTTCATCAGCAACCTGTTACTGCAGAACTAAAAGGATACCCCCAAAAATTTAGGGACTAGACAGTCACTAAGGACTACTTTGTTTAATTTGTCAGAATGTCCCCAACTTCTGCAGTGCACATCTTCCCAATCTGTTCTGTCAGGGTGTGTAAATAGAATCAGCTCCATACACACGATGTGCACACAGATCCCTACAAACTCTGTGTGTGTGTGTGTGTGTGTGTGTGTGTGTGTGTGTGTGTGTGTGTGTGCATCCACCTGTGCACAGCCTGGGGAGTCCCCAGAGAACAGGCTCTTATTGCACTTATTTCGTGTCACCCTTATTTCTAATCACACACACACCTTTCACTGGCTCACTTCAGCTCTGGATCTCTTTTCTTTTATTATCTTGGCAGGAGACGAGCTTCATTAGGGGAGTGGAGTCTCTAACAAGGATGGGGAATGGCAACAACAAAAGGATGTAGCAATATAAAGTTATGTCAAAAAACCTTTACAAGAAAAACGGCTGACATTAGAACAGGGGGCATTAAAAATTCAAGACGGCTGGGGAGGGGGGCAGGACTGGGGAGAGAGAAACAAATAAATACACAGGCTTTAAAATAATAAATCCTATAATTTGGGAAATGCATCAAACCCTGCATGCTATTAGAACTGTTTTTAGTATTTCTATTACTGTTAATAACAATGATAAATACATTTTTTTCTTGGATCTCACTGTGGACTATCAGCATTTTAAATACACATTTAACCAGCAAAGCAATCTTTCCCTTGTGCTGTTTCTGCTGCTGTTGTTCCTTGACTGGGAAGGTTATTTCTTTGTACCTGAAATGGAAGTGGCTAACTCAGCCAGCAAATCATTTGGGATGGATTTTGACCAGTAGCCCCAATTTAGTCAGCTCTGTAAAATTACGTATATGAACCCACCCACCTTGTTTCCTTTGGCTCATCAGCTACACTGGGCAATCCAGTTATCCCTGGGATTTCCTAGTCAAGCTCTTGTGGAGGATCAGTTGACCCAAACACACAACAAAACCCCAGCTTTAGACTAATCTGAATGTAATAGGTGAGTCAATTTGTGCAAGGAGCTGAGCAGTCCAAATCTACCTGTAAGGAGGAGGACATGGAAAGGAAGTTGGATTGCTGTGCTCCTTAAGCACTGGGAAATGGACTTCTCAGTCTGCTCTGAGCATCTAGCCCTGAACATCTCAAACACGTATTTATTTCCCTCCTTCCCTGCACATTGGCAAACCCATCTGTATAGAGTCAAACTGGAACACTAATCCAGGTCTGCAATTAGCAGAATTGGAAATTAGACCTTCTGTCACCTGCTTCATTAGACAGGGGTGTGTGGTTGGTAGCAAATGTCCCTGTTCCCATCACCTGAATGGTGACACCCCAAAGGCAGGACAGTGGTGGGGGTAACTTTGTATTTTTGCTCCCCTAACTCTGAGAATTTAGGGGAGGCCCCAGGTCCTCCAGCCAGACCAGTCTCGTCCTTCTCACCTACACTAAATCCATGTTAAAATTGGGATTACTCTCACGCAGTGCAGATAAACGTGCAGGGGGATTTTCCAGGGGAAGATCCTCTCATGTTGCTGTTTTCATCTGGTTCTCAGGGAGTGTAAGCAGATGCTTATGGGTTGCAGGATTGTGTTTGGATTTCTTGTAGCAGGGGGTCACCTTTATGCCAGGTTTTCTCTCCAGCCTCTCCTTTATGCCAGGTTTCTCCCAGTTTTTACAAGGCTCATTCATACTGCTGTAATTATAGAATTTTACAGACTTCCACCAAACCAGTTCTACCCACCTTTGGTTTTAAACGCAGTTAAAAACAAAAAAAGACCCAGCAATGCACATTCTGGGGAGTGCCAGAGGCCTGGCAGGGTGTGGGGACAAAGGGATTTCCCTTGGCTGAGGACAGTCTGCTTTGTTGCTTTGGAGCAGCCAGCATGAAAAAAACAGGGAGTCAAAGAACCTTCCCAAATGCCTGAGTCAGGTGGTAGAATCGTCTGCATAACCTCTCCTAAACTCAGCTTCAGGTTAAAAAGGTCCCACAAAACAAAGGAGATAAAACCAGGGACCTCTTTCTTTGACACTTTCAGCTTTATTGCTTTAGAAGCAGAAGCGGCAGAGCCGTGCCTAATAAATCCTGGGATTTGGGAAGTATATCAATCTGAATGGTATTAAAACAAGTTAAAATGCTTTGAGTTGCTGTTCTGTGACTTTCTGAACAGCTCCAACAGGCTGCCTGGTGCTTTAAGGAGACTCCTACCTGCCTGTGAACTCCCTCACCTCCCAGTACCCCTCTCTTTGTATCTTTCCCTGTTCATCCTTCCTCTCTTCCTTGCCTCTACCCCAGCAGCCAGCCATGGACCTGCCTTTCTGTCTCTCTTACTTAGAAATGCATTGGCTTTACATGAAGACTGGGGCATTCTGGACATAGAGGGATTTTTCCCGTCTGTTTTCTTGCTGCAACTGTTCCTTGAAATAATTCTTCTCGCCATTTGTGCTTCTCTTCTCCAGTTCTCTTTCCTCAGCTGCACAAGGTTGGGTATTTAGAGCTATCCAGGTGACAGATTTTTGAATTCCTTTTATCAGAACTGCTCAGAAAGGGTGAAGTTACAGAGAATCTGCAGGTTTTGTAACCTTCACCACACCTTCCTTAAACAGCCAGGCAGCCCTCCAGCAGGTGAGGGTGTCTGTCACTCTCTGTAGGGCTGGTGTGGAGTGCAGTTCTCCTGCTGTTTGGAAGCTCCACTGGAAAAGGACAGTTGTGTGGTGGTGTAATACCTGCTCCCTGATTTGTTCAGTTGACATAATTCCACGCAAAGCAGAGGCAAAGCTTTGTGTAGGGCCAAGCACAGGAGCCGGGGGGCTTTAAACTCCCACTGCAAAGTCAGTTTGTGACCCTCTGAGCAGGAAAATACCTGCACATGTTTATCCACTGGCCTTCCATGCGCAGCAGGGCAGGGAATGCAGGGAAAGAAGGTGGTGCAGGGAGGCTGGGATCAATGTGTTGACAGTAACAACCACCTTTTCTATCTGTATTTGTACAGCTGTGTG
The DNA here is from genome assembly GCA_013390025.1 of Pitta sordida. Classification (NCBI taxonomy): domain Eukaryota; kingdom Metazoa; phylum Chordata; class Aves; order Passeriformes; family Pittidae; genus Pitta; species Pitta sordida. Next base: position 287,854 of record WEKX01003493.1, read on the forward strand.
TATATATGTGTGCAGGCTCTCGCACACAATCCTCCTCTTAATATTATTCATCCTTATTACGTATCATTATTCTTTATTATGATTTATATGCCATGCCATGGCTTTATTATGATTTATGCCCCTGTCCCCAAAAGGGCTTACAGAAGGCATCACACAGCAAAAAGACAGCATCCCTCTCCAGGGGAAGAAACATGGCTTTCTCCCTGAGCAGCAGCTCTAATTTTTCTTCTGTAAAGCACCTCATTCCTTGGTATCCACAAAAGGATTTGGGTTTAGTTGTACCACATCTACAAGTCAAGCTTTTATCCCAATTCATGGTCCCCAATTCCTTTGCTGCTGAGTGTGAATGATGGTCAGTAGTGTCTATAGGAGTTCCTTGTTGTCCTTCCTTTCCCCTGCTTATTGTTCTACTCTTGATTTTCCTCTTGCCTATTAAAACAGATTCATTTAATGATTGCCCTTGGAGCAGGCTGATCTTTGTTCTCTTTGGGGAGGAACTTCCTGGGCTGCTTGACAACAATAGTGCTGCTCTTGAAATCAGTTACAACTGAGGGACATTTCCACAGCTCAAAACATCCTAAGAGGGATCATTACATTTAGGTACCTCTGTATAAATAATAATGATCAAGAGCATAATGCTTTCTAAATTGCCAGTAATGTTTTGGTGTTTACCTGAAGGAACCTAACAGGTTTTGAGAAAAAAGATGCTGGTTTTTTGGTTGTGTTGCTTTGTTGGAAGACGTAAAGAAGTGAAATCCCGTGTCTCCAGAACCCTGGAAATGTTCTCCTCTCTTTGGTAACAGGGTAACTCAGCTCCCCAAACCAGGAAACTGGAATAGGAACCTGCTCTGCAGGTTAAGGGCAGAATCTTCAAAGGAATGTAAAGGAGACTGGAGCTGTCTCAGAATGAGACTTTCAGGACTAAGTACCCAGGGAGCCACAGCAGGTGACAGAAAGAAAAGAGAGGAGATTCAAGACCATAGGAATAAGGAAACCATGGCCTTTCCTTAAGAAAACATTCCTGTTCCCTTTAGGGTGACTGTTTTTCTCCTTGTTATGCCCCTTGTTTGCTTCCTCTGTTGTCCCCTGTCCACTCTGTGATCTCATGTGATGGCTCAGCCCCCCCAGACTCCATCCCCTGCCACAGCCACACTCCCCATGGCCTCCTACTCTCTTGCCCCTCCCTCACCCACTATTGTGTTTCTAGGACTTTTCCCTCAATGCACATGGGAAGTGGCAAAGCTGTCAGAAAAGAGGGATTTCCCAGAGCTGCTGATGTTCACAGCAAGGAGGGTCAGATTTTGTGTGTTACCCATGCCAACCCTAAGCACAACACTGCCCACCTTCCCACTCCCTCACTGGCCATGGTTCACATGATGGTGATGGAGACGGCGAGGGACAATCTCCATTGCAGAAATGGCTCTAAGGCAAAATCAGGAAAAACTCGGGAGAACCATTCTGGGGGTGGGAACATAGCAGTGACTGGTTTGATGACACAGCAGCTCCCCTTCGTGCACAGTGCCATGGCATAAATCATCTTTGCTGCGTGCTCAGCTCTGTGTGCAGCCCAGTGTGGCTTGTGGAGCCCCTGTGATGGAACAGTGCCAGTGAGGAGTGAAGTTAACCAAAACCTTCAAATGCAACCACCTCCCCTGTGGCAGAGAAAAGGAAACAAACTCCGGGCTTGGGTTTCTGCGCTGAGTTTGGGGGTTTTGATCTGGCATCCAGTTTGGACGCCAGAAGTTTCTAAAGCTGGCCTGGAGTGACTCTGATCCTATTTGAAACATTGGCAAAGCTCATGTGGAATTCAGTAATGCAAAAAAAAGGGCAAAGTCTTGGAGGCCATCAGCAGCTGTCTGGGACAGGGACTGTCTCTTGTTCTTTGTGCAGTACCCTGTACAAATCTGGGTCTGGGGTGGAACAGCAATGTGAAAGATAAATAATGTTTTATGAGTTGATCAGGGCTTAAGCCAACATATATGTGCACCACGTGTCTGAATGTGTGAATAGTGTCAGAAATGAGGAGCAGCAAATATTTAATCACAATAAATAGACACATTGTCTTCCCTTTTCCTGAGGAGCTGGTCAAGCATCCAGCTATTTTATTTATTTATTAAATATCACTGGAGATAGTTGAGCAGCAGGGGAGCGCTGCTCTGTCTCCCGAATGATGACTGCCATCAGGCTGGAGAAATCAGTCATTTCTGGCAAGAAAAATCCCTGTTTGGTGGGTTAATGATGCAGGGTAAATACTGACAGTGGGCAGTGGTCTGAGCACAGGAGACATGACCTGAGGGAATCATAGATTCGGGGGGGGGGCTGTTGCTGCTGCTTCTCTGTAATGTGATTGCTGCTTTATAATGGCTTCAACTTCTTCTCCTTTACCCCCTTTATCATTATTGACCAAGGAGCACCAGTAAGGCTGGAGAATAAATAGTTCCCTGATGGTTAACAACAGGCTCTCCACCAATTGGAATTCCAGCTGTGCTCCCTGTTATATTCTTTATAATCACACTTTATTGCATAGAGCGGAAAATAAAGCATCTATCTCTCCTTTCCCCCCCCCCCCTCAAGGCCCCCTCCGCTTTCCCTCCTCGCTGCCCCTGGGAAATTGGGTGCTGCC
>WEKX01003493.1:290515-302569 GCA_013390025.1 Pitta sordida
ACGTGCACCAGCGAGCCAGGGCGTCCCTCCGCTCTCCGGGAAACCCATTCCCAACGGGGCAGGAACAAACCCCCTCCCCGCTCGACGTGCGGGACGGGTCCCACTCGCACCTCTCGCTAACTCGGGGTGGGGGCAGCGACATCTCCCCCCTCCCCGTCCCGCGCTCAGCTCGGCGGAGCGGCCGGGCAGGCGGGGCGGGATGGGATGGGATGGGATGGGANTCCCGAGCAGCGACGGGCCGGCCGGCAGCGATGCTCCTCGCCCGGCTCAGCACCGGCCCGCTGTCCTCCCGCTGTCCGGGAGGAGCTCCGGGAACACTGGCTGCTGGGCGAGGGACAAGCGGCAGGGAACAGGCTTTTCTGAAGATGGGGAGGAGGGTGATGTTTAAAAGCACGCTGGAGCTGAGTTAGAGGGAAGAGAATCTAATGCATTTCTAGTCGTGATTCGATTTGGTGGGGGGGGCTGGAGGCAGCGGTCCAGCAGAGCATCGCAGACGGCGGGCATCACTTAAACTCCTGGTACCCTAAACAAGCTCATCCTCCTTACTGATGAGCTCAGAAGTCAAGCAAGGGGGTACATTTGACTTCTCAGTGACTGCAGGCGATGCCTTCGCAGGGGTGGCAGAGCCTGCACTCCATGAGCACTGCAGCCTCTTGGGCTCTGTACTCAGCACAACTGCTCTGGAAGGTGGATTGCAAAAGCTTAGAACTGTAGCTCACCTCAGCTCACGGTCCTGCCTGCAGGTCAGGAGGTAGAAGTGAGACAGTTTGCCTGGGACAGGCTTTGCAGAGCTCTGGGGTGTGTTCTAGTCTGCATGGGCTCGAGCAATGCACAGACTGGGCTCGAGAGTGGGGCTGTGGCATCCTGCCAACCACACAGCACACAGGTCCTCATGCGGAATTACCCAAAATCCACAGGACAACACTGTAACAAGATTTACATTTATTATACGTATTTTTTGTTGAGTCACTGTATGCAAAGTTGGATTTTTAAGAGAAAATTGAATGCAGTCCCTAGGCTGACCTTATCTGCTGTTACCGGCTGTGTTATGTTCCTAGGATACCTTTAATCTAAGGATTTCCTAGTGCTTTCCAGACTTTCATTAACATTTTGCCCTTACTTCAGCTTGCTTGTTTCCTTGTTTGCAGATTTCTTGTGTGCCCAATCAGTTTGTTTCCTTTGGCAGTAGCCAGCGTGACCAGGATCCCCTTGCCATGGATTTTGTCTCTGGGATTGTGACATGACCCTGCTCTAAGTGTTGGGACAGGGACTCCACAGCATCAGGGGATTGAGTTGTTGGTTGACTTGTCAGAAAAAAATGCCCCAATTTGTGGGGAATTGCCATGGCATGTGCAGAAAATGGCCTTGCTCCAGTTTGTGATGGGGATTCCGGGCTCCTTCTGGACTGGAAAGAGCAGGCACTTTAACCTGAGCCATTGATGCAACTCCAGGGTCCCCACAAGTGACAGGCAACCCACATTTCTTCTGCAAGGACAAATGACTCATAATTCAGTCTTGCTCCTGACAGCTCCATCCCTGCAATTGTTAAGGTGCCTTTCTGACTTGAAACTTCTGTGCTGCTTGCAGGGTATTAGCCAGGGCAAAAAAAAAGTGGGAACTAGTGAGCAAATGTTCCGCTCACAGCTAATTACACCTCTCTCATCCTGCTCAGAACCCCTGGGACACAGGGGAAAACGGGGTGCAAAGCAAATATTATTTAGTTTTCGTTCAGCTGTGTTTCTTGGTGTCCCCTGCTTGCCTGCATGTCTGGGATCCCCAGAGCTCCTGAACTCTCTTCTTTCCTACCCATCCCCACTCCCAAACAGTGCAATTATGTCCTAAATGCTAAAGGACCCCTAAAACCTCCTAGGATGTGTCAGGGCAACTATTGGTACAGACAGGTGAAGAGAGACACTCGGGGAGGGGAACTCGGTGCTCTGGAGGCTGCACATGCAGGTGGGGAACCAGGGAAAATACCAACGAGGGAGGGGTGGTTAGGAGCACTCAGAGCTGCTAATTATCCCAATTTAATTTCCTAATGGAAATTAAGGCTAATTAAAAGCAACANCGCTCCAGCTTGTTCTCATGAGAGCTGGGAAACTCTCTCTTTGATCCTCCTGCATTTCATCTTATAATTGGATGGGGGTTCCAGATGTTGCTGCTGAGTGTTTTAGGGAGCTGATGGAAAGACGTTGGACAATCCCATTCACTTTCTTGTCCCTGTTGAGTTATTGCTAAGATTTATTTGTGTTGTCTCATGACAACCTCTTCTTTACCATATACATCCTTAAGATTTCCTCTCTTTACTCAAGTTTCATGAAGAATGAAGCTGGATGTTTATTTCTTCCTGCTTTGAAGAGGTTTGAATTGGATTATGTTTCTCATTGCTGCAGTTCTGTATGACTATTCCAATAAACAGATTTACTGCTTTAGTAGCATTAAGTGGTAGCTACTGCAGTAGGAAGACTGAAGAAAGCTCCAAGAACACCAATGGAAAGGAAATTTTGAATTTGTCATTGCAAATGTTGAAAGCCTGATTCTGCCAGGAGAATCTTTTCATGAACTACTGTTCCAACCTAAGCAAACCTACCTGAGATGTAAAGATGGAATTCTGACAATAAGTTGCTTATGAACAGGCCACAGATTGAAGTATGAGCAGTAATCAAATGGGGAAGGTTTTTCCTGTATCTTCCATGATGAAACAAATCCAGTCCTGAAACACCTGGTCTCACAGAGACTCTGGTTACAAACTCTCACTGCTCTGCAGGTCTCCTTAGTATTTCCAGAAGAATTTCCCCGATGGCACAGTAGCAGCAGAATGGAGAATGACAGGGACTGTAAAAGTCCTGGGAATGTCACAGAATTGACTGTAATCCGAAATGAGATAATGGTGCCCCGATACCAGAGTGACATAGATAGATAGGATGTGCCAGCTACTCCAACAACCTCTTGAGGATCTCCTTAGGAATTAAAACCCTCAGTCCCACACTTACCCTGAAGGCTGAGAGCTCCAGGTGGAAGGAGAAGCTGAGTGAGCACTGCAGGGAGCTGTGTCCCCTTCCAGGACTGCTGGGAGAGTGGAGACTGGGACCCACCAACCCCAGGTCCTCATGAGGCAGAACAAGGGCAAGGAGTGGCTTTGTCCTCTGTAAAAGGTTGTGTTTCCTCCTGGAATAAAAGTTTAAATGCACAGGAGAATCCTTAGCAAGGAGTACTGGAGCCAGTGTCTCTCAAAGTGCTGATATTCCCAGGGCAACCCTCAACCCTGTGCCAAACACTCTGGAATTACAGTTCAGGAGACAACTGGTGGAATCTAAAACTGATTCCCACTGCAGAGTCTGTGAGTGCACTGCAGGCACCACACTCCTTGATTTCCTGGATATGAGCTCTGCTCCACAATATGACAGAAGGCAAATATTAAGGAATTTCAAGTATGTACGGCTGAGAGTTAAGCAGAGGCATTGCTGTGCTAATCTCCATAACCAAGGACAGATTCTCTGTTGCTCTCAGAGCTGAAATTTGGGGCTGGTTTTAAGGGGGGTTTTTGGAGGAAAGGAGAAGAAAGAATGGGAGGCTCAGCCCAGAATAATGTGGATGTAACACCCCTAAACAAGTCCATTTTCCTAGGTTTGCACTGCTTCCTGAACTCCTCAAATTTGACACTCGTAGGGTGACATTAACTTTATTAAGAGAGAAATAAATGGCTTAATTTGCTTTACTGTATTTCAAGAAGCAAAACACAAATCTGATTAAAATTAGGTATAAAATCACATAGGTGTGTATGGCCAATGTGTGCATGTGTGTTCATGTGTACACACACAGAGATCACTTCTAAAATCACAGCACATTTGTGGTGGTCTGAAAGTTAATCCAAATTGGGGCTTGTTTTCCATATTCACCCAGCAAGAACCGATCCAGTCTTTGGAGTTATAACAAAAATACTGAATATATTGGAACAATGAGCATTCTTGCAGTCAGACACAGCAAATTCCCTGGTGAGTTATGTGGGGCTGCTCTCCTGGGTGTCAGTAGGAGAGAGGGGGAGAATCTTGTGCTCAATAATTCATGGATCCATACAAATTTTTTTAAAGCAATAATTCTTTGGAAATTAAGGCTAATTAAAAGCAACACCATCCTTATAAATGTGATCAGTTACTTTGTTAGGACAATCTGATATTTGTTTCCTATGCCATTCCCATGAGCATCCTAATCAGTGTTTTGCTGTAATTGTGATTAGACACCACACCACAGAGACAAGACTCCCTAAAAACTGGGTTGTGACAGACTTGAGTGTCTTCTGGATATTTACAATGGATTAGGCTTTTTCATTTTAGGGTCAGTGCAACTTTAACCTATACACAGTGGTTTATGTCTAATGCCAGCACTGCTTCTGGGTGCAGAGCATGTGTGAGAAATGTCTGCATGCTTGATGTACTTAAAAGGGAAGACAAGAACTTAAAAAAAATCTCTTTCCTCCACTAACTCATCCTCAGTAATTGGCCCCAACTTCCTCCCAAGCCTTTCCTGGTTAGTCAGAAATGAAATGTGTGTTGGAACCCAGGTTTTCGCCCCTTCAGCTATTGGCACATCTGTTGGTCTGCTGGGGCTGAGCTGGGAGTTCCATCTGGCTGCAGTGTTGGAGCCTGGAATGCCGGGGCTGCTCCCACAAAGCCAAATGCTCCTGCAGTGTGTCTCTTACCCACTGATATGCACAGGACCTCAGTTGGATATTTTAGTTCTTCCTGTCTTTCTCAGGGCACAAACCAAGTTAAAAATAGCTCCCTTGTTTACCCAGAGTTTGTTTTCTGAGGGCACATCTCCGTGTGTGACAATGGATGACCCTCAGTGCCAGGCTGTCACTACTGCTGAGTGTGGCAGTTGCTACAGGGCTGGAGCTGTTCCCATCGTTTTATTCCCCAGCTATGGCTAACTCTGGGCTACAACCAGCAGATGAAAGTAAAGTACAATGTTCAAAATGCCTTTTTGTCCCTCCAATTTTGTGACAGTGTACAGAGGAGTTTTCCAAGTGTGTGCTGACAACACATCCATGTGCTCGTGTGCCTCTGAGTGTGAACAGGGAGTGAAAATACCTTGTGCCACGTCTGGGTACAGAGTAGTTTTGGTTAAGGCGAGGAATATTTATGACAAACAAAATCCTTCTCTCCTGCTGTGAACAAAATAGTTATTTGTAAGTATTTTTCAAACCGTTTATATGAGCAGTTTTAGGCATCAGGCATTAAAATCACTTGTGAACTGCTTGCTCTGACATTTCTGCATTTGCCACTTGTGGTGTGTTATGGTTCACAATTACCTGGTTTCGCTCAGTGATTGAGTTATTGAACTTGAGAAAAACAGAGCTCTGGAAATCCATAGCATGAGATGAAATGAGTGAGGAGCAGCTGAGGAGTTGTGCTTCCCAGCTCTGCTTCCCAGACACGTGTGCTCTGGTTTGGGAGGGAAGGACCTGAGTCTGAAGTCACTGGGTGAATCGCTGCAGTCACACAGTAAAGCAAAATAGGCAAAAAGAGAAGGTGGAGTGCCTGGCTCCACATGTAGAAAAGTTTAAGTCTGGAAGTCTGACAAACAAAAAAAACCTTGGTGGTAACCAGTTACAGCTTCTCTGTCCCCAAGCACACTGTTGGCTATGAAGGAGCAGAAAAGTTGCTCTTCTTCAAGAAACTCAAATCACCACGAAAAGATTCAAACATGTACATGCCTATTTACACATTTTTTTAAAATTCCTTTTGTTTTTTGTTTCCTTTTCTTATATCTTACCTAAGTTTCTGTTTGATTAAAGCCCTCTGTTGCAGTGTAGTCATGGCAACGAGTTTACATGAATGAATCTGTTTTTATAGGAACGTAAGATTTAAAAGAAAACTAAAATAAACCCAAACTAGACAAGCCTTTATGTGGTCCTGACCCAGCAGTAATTCAGAACGATGGAGTCACAAGTGAGGAGTACAAAGTTGTGCATTTGTCTCCATGAGTTCTCTGGAGGCTCTGATCATGCCTGGGACTGTTTGTAGGGATGTCTTGGGGATGGTTTGTTTCTGGAAAGGAGGAAAACGAGAACAATACGAAACCTCTCTGCAGAGATACCCAATGATTTAAAGACTTTAGAAAATGTTGGCTCTAATGAACGTGTTTGGGAGCTACAAGCCCTCTCAGGTCGTATGCACTTCAGCACCTCCTAAATTGGTCAAGGCAGGTTCTACCTAGTCTTTAATTTGATCTTTGTAGGATGTATTCAAAGCAGTCACACCTTGACTGCACTGAACTCTTGTGACACATCACTTCCCAAGGATGAGTTAACAAGGCTCATCTCCCTCACCAAAAAAGGTGCTCCGTGTTTGTATGGACCTGTGAATTCAGGGAGACACCCCCATGGCTTATTTTTTCATGGCACTGTTTGAATGTCAGGAGGGCACCTCTAATGCCATCTGCTTGTCACTGGTCACCAGTTTTTTATTGTTGTGACCCAGCAATAGGTTCCAGCCGTACACATATTCTTGCCTAGTCAGTTTATTCAGTGTTTCTTTTTTGTTACTACGATTGTGGGAGGGAAGGCAGGCAGGAAGCTGGGGAAGTGGAGTAGGAAAGAGTGTTGGGACACAGCCAAGCTTTAGATGAATACAATCTGACCATCATTTCAGCATCTTTTGATACCGTGAGTTTTTCTTAGCAGTGGAGCAGAGTAGCACAAAGGCTTTAGGAAAAAGGAGAATCTGATGGGTGCTTTTTTTCTGCATTACGACTCTGATATCTCAAGTTATTTCACAGCAGTTACAAATCAACAATAAATAACCTCTGAGAAAAGAGGAACAGGCAAGGGAGAAGGATGCATTTTTAATTGCAATATGCACAAAGAAATGCAGTTAATACAGAGAGAAGGACATGGGAGCTGCCCAGTGACTGGAGCTGCAAAGAAGGCAGTTCTTGGCTTAGCACTAAGGGTCAGAAAATGGTTAGTTACTGTAACAGCAGATTTTTTATTCTATTGGTGATTTCTGTAAGGGATTTTTTTTACATCATGGAGGCATCACTTGGGTGTAACTAAACTTGTTTTCCAAAACCTTTGCAGAGAAGGGCAATCTCTTGTTGTATTATGGGGGACTAGACACTGAAAAGCGAAGTCAGTAAAAAAACTGCCGTAGGTTTTAATGGAAATAGATTTGTGCCCTTGTAATGTAAACTTCTTCTTGTAGAGGGTGTGTGTAGCAGCATACAAAGGTCCCTGAGCCACAGGCAGGTGAGTGTTTAACAGCACAGCACAACCCCTGCACCAGCTCAGAGAGAGCACAGACAAGGTGCTCCTTGCATGGGAAGTTATTCATTATTCAGGAGAATGGAGCAGCCAGTCGAGAAGTGGAGTCCTGGCCTCCCAAATAAAACTTCCCTCACTCCTCCCCAACAGACATTTAATTCCTCCGGTTTATTGAGTTCTGATGTACTTAGATTGCTCACACAGCTGTACAGGGAACTGGCAGGGAAGGTGATCTGGAAGAGGCATTTTGTGAAAATAGCTTGGTAAGGAGAGAGTTTCTTAAACCACCACTGACTGTCCCAGGCTGTGCTTCTGGGAGCACACAAAATGCCTGAATTTGATAGAGATGAATGCAATTTGCAGCTCTGGTTTGTGTGTAAACCCATACAACCATGACACTGCTTTGTAGAAAAGCAGAGAAAACTCCGTTCCAGGGTGCTCTGTCTTTACCCCCCAAAAAAGAGGCAGTGGGATTAAAAAGGATACAACCCAGCAGTTCCCGAGAAAGCATTTTTTTCTGAGGCTTTATAGTGTCCTCCTTGCCAACCCTCCTCCCCAGAACACCCACCTGTGCCCTCCCTGCTGTTGCTCTTGCTGCTGGGCTGTCAAAATCTCTCTCCTAATGAAGCAGTCTGGCCTGAGGCTACTATTACCTCCAATCCCAGTCCGGCTGAGCGTGACTCCGGCAGCTCGGCTGGTGTTCATGGGCAGAGAGCTCAGAGCTGGGCTGCACCTGGCAAGGAATAAAAGACAAAAAGCAGTGAATCCTGGCTGTTGGACAGCCCTGATGTCCTCGGAGACTGTGAAGGAGGCTGAGGAAGGCATGAGTCTGGCTGGCTCGGGAGGTGGTGGTGTGGCTCTTTGGTGCAGGGACTTGGTAGGGAGAGGATTGTTGCTTTTCCTCACTGGTGTGATAGTGTCAGGGAATTCTGTGGAAAGATAGGGAAGGAGCTGTTAACTTGCAGTCTTAAAAAGGCTGAACACTCCAGCTTCTCTGTAGGGAACCACTGGATACTTCACCAATTGTTGAAAAGACCTGGTTTGTTGTGTAAACTCCACTGGTGTGCAGGACAGAAGTTTGCTGGCATAGTTAGTTGTGGACTGGGAGAAGCTCATGCCACGCACCTGCTATGACAAGGTCAGCAAGGCCAGTGCTGTGCTGACAGAATGTTGGATCTCCGTTCAGCAGAGCAGTGCCAGAGACACCAGTACAGCATCTGTGCTGGATTCCTGCAAACAGAGGCTCTGCACGAGTTTCTGAACTCAGTCTGGTCATTTTACATGTGCCTGGGTTTCTCTCTCCTCCCAGCCTCAACCTGTCTTTCCTGTAAAGGGGCAGGGCTTGCATCTGCAATGAGTTTTTAAAACACTTAGCTCAAAGGACCTTTGATCTCAGTTAGAAACTCAGAGGTTTACTGAAACATAACAAGTTACACTTAGGAAGTTTTCCCTTCTTTTATGGGTTGAATTGTGGAAGAATATCCAGGATAAGTAATTTGTTCATGAAACTGGTGATAGAAGACAAAGGAAAATCAATCTTTCTTAAGTTTCAGACCTGTGCTTGAATCGTTATCTCTACTTGGGAAATGCTTTACAGCACAGGCAACTCTTTGCAGTTGTTGACACATTTGACCTGAGAGAAATTAAAGATCCAGGTTTTGTCTCAGTCTAACATGATGTATTCCAGAGGTGGAGAACTAAATGTTGGAAAATGATCGCTATTTACAATGTTTTCTGTGGTGGTGCCTCTGTGAACAAATTGAGATTCATGCTTTCACTTTGCCGTGGAAACACACAACAAAAAGACATGCAGATCGTGCCCCCAGACTTGCAATCCTGTTCCAATCTCTCGGTGTGGAACTTGCAAAACGTACCTGGTTCTCTAACCACGTGTGCATGGATTTGCTTAGTGCTCTCTGATCTGCTCTCCAGTGGTGCATCTGCTTACACTAATCCTGAAAGCTCCACTATTGAGAGACTGGAGCTGAACAACTTCAGATTCTTGCTCTTCAGTGCAGGGAGGACCTTGTTAGTAACTTAAGTGCTAAGCTGTTGAGCTCAGTCTAAATCTGTGCCTCTTGAATGCCCCAAATTTCATGGAGTTTTGCCATAACACCTGTGTGTGAGAAAGGTGTCCCTGGAGGATGAAGGCCATCCTTGTCCTGCTGTCCTGTGACCACTCCTGGAGGAAGCGTGGAGACTTGCCTTTGGAGAAGGCTGTGGCCAAACTCTCTCCACACTTGGAAGTGAAGTTGCGGTTAGGAATGGAGGTGAAGGATAGTAACAGTTGTGGCTGTACAAAAGAAGAAAGACTTGGAGAAAAAATACCCACTCCCTTGTAAAAAGTGAAAATAAATCAGGCCCATGAAGCCAAATTACAAAGAAGATGGAGTCAAGGGAAGTCTGAGGTAGATTTAGGTGTGCCAGGCATGAAGGTTTCTGGGAGTGTCAAGAGCAGTTCTCACCATACAGCCCTCTCACCTGAGCATCCAGAACCCTCTTTCACAGAGAATATCTCTATCTCCTGGAGCCTCCTCCAAGCATTTTCCTTGGTTCATTAGGTGATAATAGAAAGTGATTTTTCCCCTGTCATCTTGAGCAATCAGAAGCATTAAGAATAAGAGCCTAAGCCTGAAAGCCTAAATGAGAGCGTTTGATGGGTTTGTGTATCTGCCTCCTTCATTACAGCAAAAAGCATGGACAGATCCAAGAGCTTGTGTTTCTTGAGAATAATTAGGCAAGAAACACGGATCATGATCAAGTAGGATCAAGAAAACTGAACTTTGTGTCTTAGATTGCATTGCCAAATCTGCCTTCAGGAACTCCAGAGGGGCAGTTTCCTCTGCCTTCACTGGTAGGAAGCAGTAGCTTGTCTCACAAATGGTCCATTACTGGACTTTTTGTTGAGGGGGTTACCTGTCAGCTGAGAGGGTAGAAAATAACCCAGGTGGTGTTCTTTCTGCTGGTCTGGGAGTGCTCTGAGATCATCTGCTGGAGTGGCAGGGCAGTTACTGCTCAGAGACTACCCTGCCAACTCAGCCAATGGTTGGCACACAGCAAATCCATTTCTTACTGTCTGGAAGGCAAGTTCAGTTTGCTACCACCTTTCCCTATAGGAAGCAAGTCATGAGACACAGCTTGGGACAAGGCTGAGAACTTTTTGTTGTTCTGGGAACTCTGAGGCAGAGCTCACACAGAACTGTTTTACCACCTGGTAAGACTTGTGGTCTGTATTTCCTATCCTGTGTTTAAGAGATTATTTATTTTTATATCCCTTCTAGGTAGGATTCTTCCTTCCCAGTCGATCCTATGGTAGGAAATTCCATCTTGTTGATGTGACAAATCTCCGCAACAACCACACAACTTGATTTTGGGCTGCGTTGTCCTCTCGGGGCAGTTTCACGTGGACCTTCTGCCACAGCTTGGAATGGAAGACAAATTTACACCGTGTTTCCTAAGCCTCACTCCATCCCCACATAGACAAAGCTTCACCCTGCCTTCCCAAGGTACAGCCGGGCGCACGGGGAGGCTGCCAGGGACAGAGAGCAGGGGCTGTTCCTGCATGGGAGGGCACCCGGGAATGCAGAGGGACGGCCAGCACCCGGGAGGTTGCCTGTGTCCCCTCCGGGGCCGCGGGAGCCCCGGGTCCCCCCTTGGCCGGCGCTGGCCCCGCCGTCCGTCGCTCACCCCCTGGCTGCCGCCGGCGCGGCGCTTCCAAGCGCCTCTGCTGTTTAAATGGGCCAAGTTAGAGAAGCGGCGGCGGCGGCGGCGGAGGGAAATCTTGTTTGGTCAGAGTCTCCGAACTGTGCGGTGACTTCTGAGCACAGATCAATACGTGTCTGTCCCGGCCCGCGGAGGGGGGGCTCGCCCCGGCCGCCCAGCANGAGGGTGAAAGGGGGCTGGGTGGGCGGCGGGGAACCCTCCAGCCCGGTGAGAAGGTGGGTCGATCTAGGGGAATCAATAAGCTTTTTTTTTTTTTTTTTTTTTTTTTTTTTAACCAAAAATATNNNNTTTTTTAAACCAAAATAATGTCTACGGCAGCAGAGACCTCTCCGAGATGTCAGGTATTAGTCCGGAGGGGCAGATCTGCGAGCCACACAGCAGCTCCCGGGTCTACGGTACATTAGCCTCTCCGTGGGAGAGGGATCCCAGACAGCTCTGCTGGGGAGCCAGCCCAGGAGATTTGTTAGCGGGCTGCTCCGGGGGATACCAGCCACCTCCGGCACCCGAGCGCCAAAGGTGCTTGTGTTGCTGCTGCTGCTGCTGCTGGCGCATTTCATCCAAACTCCAGCCAGAGCGGGGGCAAGTTGAACCGGAGACATTAGAGCCACTGTGCTTTGGAGAGACGAGGGCGCACGGGGAGCGCAGCAGCACCATGCCTGCTATCAAGAAGGAGCGACTTGACAGGGAAGAGATGGCCCTGGCAGCTTTTAACCAGCCCATGGAAACCTTACCTGACTATCTCGCCCCTCTGGCCGCCGCTGCCATTCCGGTGGTCACCCCGCACCCGCCGGCTTACGACCAGATCTTTGCCCACCGCGCGTACCTGGGCTTCCACGAGACCCACCACCCCCACCCGCACCACNTGATGCTGGAGAGGTTTTCCTCCATCCCGGATTTCCAGCCCTTCTTTGACAACGGAGAGCCTTGCATCGAGGTGGAGTGCGGGGAGAACAAGGCGCTACTCTACATCAATAAGTTGTGCCAGGGGAGCAAAGGACCCTCCATCCGGTACCGGGGAGAGTGGCTCACCCCCAACGAGTTCCAGTTTGTCAGCGGCAGGGGGACGG
>WEKX01003493.1:303099-382985 GCA_013390025.1 Pitta sordida
CTGTGCCCGGCTGTGCCCGAGCGTGGGCAGCCCGGAGCCTGCGGGGGCTTGGTCACCGCGGCTCTCCCGGGCTGCGGGAGCGCTGGCACCAAGGACAGGGAACGGCTGCCGGGGCCCCCTCCGCTGGGGAGAAACTTGGCTGAAGGGGCAGGAGGGAGTGGGTGCTGGTAGGCAGGCAAGGGGAGGGGTGTTTATATGGAAGGAGATGCGTGCACCCTCCCTTCCCCCATCCCCCGCCCCCCAATCCCTAGATACTTTCCTTTTATAAACGTGCTGATCCTTCTTCTTCTTCTTTTGCTTTTTCTTCTCCTCTGCATGTAGGGAAAAGTTTGAAGACTCTTATGTCCAAAGGAATCTTACAGGTACATCCTCCAATCTGTGATTGCCCTGGGTGTCGAATTTCGTCTCCAGTGGTAAGATTATTGTTAAACTATGTGCTTTAGCTAAGTCATCTTCCCTCTCCTCTGCCTCCTTCCCTTTAAAAAAAAAATCCCTTTGCTTCTGTGATCATGAAACCGTGATCTCTGAGGGTCATCGAGTCTGCAGAGCCCTGCTTGCATCGTGAGGGTTCCTGCAGTCTAGTTAGAGGCGAGCAGGAGAGGAGTTTGGAAGCAGAGCAGATGGGAAGAGCAGTGTTTGACCTAAAGGAAGGAGCACACAGTGCGATTTTTGTGTTTTCAGGGGGAGCTGTTTATGCGCAACGGCAAATCATTCAGGAGCCTCTTCCTTATTCCCACCCCTTCATTTCTGTGTATTGTGCAGAGGTGTAAAAGTGGCTAAATAAAGTGAAAGGGAATTGTAATTGCACCCACGTGTTAGAACAGCCACAGCTTACAAACCATCAGTGAATTTGGTTAGATGAACTTCATGAGGCAAAAACTCAAATGCCTGCAATTCTGACAACATTTGTGTCACAGATCACAGTTACGGCTTTTACAGATCTTTTTTTCTCCAGCTTCTGAGCTCCTTGTGTATTCTGCCCTCTTGGCTTTATCCTGAGACTTTCAGAACCTCTCATCAACATTTTCATGGAAAAGATGTTGATGCTATAAATAAAAAGCTACTGAAATAATGGTAAAGTAAGGCCTTTAAACAGTTCATCTATGTAAAAACAAGCATGAAGTACAGTAACATCTAACCAAGAGAGCAAAGCTGTTGGTTTGGGGAACTAAAGCAGGTCTTGGTCTGAAAGAACAGCCATGACTTAAAACATTGCCAGTAGCACTGTGGAAGCAGATACAGCTGGAAGTGTATGTGCTTTTACACACTGAAATCAACAATATTTTCTTTTATTGCTTCTTTGGGATTAAGTGGACAATCTCTATGCAGTGTCTTTATGATTTGGCACAACAGATAGAATTGCAAGTTCATATCATGTGTAGTATCTATGTGCATGTCTGGCTATATCCACCGAATAATCCAAGCAATAACCAGAGTTACAGAAGCGAATGTGAAGATGCCTGTGTGTTGAGTGGCAGCAGCCCCTGCCACAGCAGTAACTCTGGTATTTGAAACCACATAGACTGAAACCTGGGGCTTCTGAGTTCCTCTGAGTGCATGAGGCAAGGTGTGATGGGGTGTAACCAGCTTCCTCCAGTCTTGAGTTTTGCATGTGTTCTAGTTGTGGATCAGAGCCAACAATCTGCAGGCCAAAGGGATATCCCGTGGTTGTGCTGGTGGTGAGAAGTGTCTGGCCAGGTGATACTCTGCTGGTCATTTTTTGAGTACCGATTGCATTAGTTGGTAGCCCAGAGGACACAGTACACCTTCCTAGCAGTAACTCTTTTAATAGATGGGCAGGGAGATGGGCATTTCCAGATGGGAAGGCAGCTCTGCATGAAATAAGTGTCTGGTAGACTTTCAGAGCTGAATTTGAGAAGTTAGATAGAGGAGAAAAAAAGAGGTTGGTAGAGCTCTGGGAAAAAATGTTTCTGGAGTGGCCTCCCACTGCTGGAAAGGGGGTTTTGATGTCAGAATTTGCACAGCAAGGCCAAACCCCAGTGAGGACTTTCTGCAGAACTCTTTTTTTGTCAGTGCTTATTGGACTTTCTGTGCTGTAATTAGAACATGTGTCTGTCCAAAGGACAATTCCACATAGTAAACCTGGACTTTTTGGTAGTGCCGTGTCATAGCTACATGCACTACACATTCAAAACAGTCACACAAGAAGGAGGATACAGTTTATCTTTGCCCATCACTCATTCAAGCACTGCTGAGATCAAAGGGCTGATTCTCCCTCCTCAAATGTAGAAATTCTTGGAGTTTTACGGTGTAGGTCAGTAAAGACTTCCAGTGCCTGGTCCTTGCGCTGCTGTGTTATCCCATGGACATGGGGCCCTGATCCTGGCTGTAGCTGGTTCCACTGATGGGAAATCAGTCCTTGGACAGCGGGAACAGGCCAGGAAAACTCAAGCCCTGCCTTTGGAAGGGAGCAGAGGAGCTGCTTCAGGCGGCTGCGTCTGTGCCCATCTACTCACTGCGAGCAGCACAGGCTCCGAGGGCTGAGCCTGGCGCTTCTTTTGGGAAAGGTGACACCCAGCGTGTCCCAGCCAATCCCCCCAGCTAGGCGGCAATGCCGGGGGCTTTAATCAACCGCGGCGATGGCTCAGAGGCCCTGCCTGGGACTTTTTTAGATTGGAGGAGACAGAGGCGAAAGGGAGGGGGGGCGGTTTCTCTGGCAAGGAAATCGCATCGTGCCGCAGCCGCGGGCTGCCAAGAGCCCCGCCGGGGTTCAAATCCTCCCCCGCTGCGCNGCCTCGGCCTTTGCGCAGAGGATTTTCAGAGCTGGAGGGGGGAAATGGCACAAGGCTCGGCCCCTTCGGTTTTGCGGAGGCACAGCATGCCAAGAGTTCACAAAGTAATTTGTCAGATGTGAACAGGGGTTTTCCCCCAAATTTGTACTTGTCGGTTCTGGGCAGACAGCATTCATCTCGTTTGGAGCCTTCGGTAGATTCCAGTCTATTCTGGTGAAGCCCATTCCCCACAGGGTTTCCTTTGCCCCATCAAACTTCCCTCTGTGCTCCAAATTCCACTCGTGCATTCTGTCCATCTCTGCTTTCAACCCACAGCCAGGGCTGCTCTAGAAAGTGGCAGTGGGCTTTATTGCCTGAGGGAGGAGGGCACACCTCTAAAATCTTTATTGCTGAGTAAAAATAGCATAGATTTGCAAAGTCCAGTGTCATATATCCAGTGTAGCATAGGAAAGGCATTCCATATGATACACTTGCTTCTTTTCCCTCTCGGACAGAATGTGACCCTTACTGTGTTTACATACTGGTGGTGTTGCCTCTGAAAGTGAGTAAGGACCAGGCACTGGCTGCTCCTCATCCTCTGTTCCCATCTTTTCTTGGACAGGAGTTCATTTTAATAAGCAAATTTGAAAGGTGGCCCATGCTGGAGTTTGAGGTTTGGGTCGCAGGTGAATAAGCAAAGGCTCAGTTCCCCAGAGCTGTTGTGACATGGCCCTATTCAAACAAAACACAAAGTACTACGGAATTGTGTTTGGGTTTTGCCCCGAGACACGTGGTGGTTGTGCATAACTTGGTCTCTGACAATGGCAATTCATTTGCTTACTGGGGCTGTGTTTTGCTCTTGATTTGATTTATATGTGATTCTTTTTATTTGCTTGTTTTTGCTGTTCATCATCATCGTTGTTGTTTTCATTTGATGCCTGGAGGTTAAGGCGTTAGTCCAAGACTTTGTCAGGGATGGAAAAAGTAACTATCTGCTTACTTCCAAAACTGGCTGCTAGTAATCAGCAAAATCTCTGTTATTTAGCCCGAAGGTTTCTGAGCATTCTCCTGTTCCTTGTTTTAGGGTGCAGGGCTGGAAGGCAACTCTGTGTCACCCCCCAAAGAGGGGCTTTGTGTCTCTCATGTTCTTGGGCTCTGTCTGCAGCTCCAGTCACTGCCCTTCCCTGGTGATGCCCTCCTGGCTGCTCCACAGTTTGCCTGGAGAGCCAGGAGCAGAGCAAAGGTCCAGGGGCAAAGAAGGGAGATCCTTGGGCTACTGAGTAGATCCGTGTGGTGGGGTCCAAATTAAGAGGCTGACCCAGAAGGGGAATCTCTCACACTGGGCATGAGTCTTTCAAGAGAACTTTGCTATGAGAAGAGACTTGGCCTGCTGGAGAATTCAGTGGGCTGCCTGTAGAGGCAGGATTAGTCCTGAAATTTCACTGTTAATGGAATAGATTAGATTTAGGTTCCTTTTTGAGCTGCTGTGGGCTCAAGGATTGGAGCTGGAGAACGTTGGGGTTTATGTGAAGGGGTCTGTTTTCATAACTTTGCCTTTGTGTCCCGGGGGGCTGCCTTACGAATGTGGAAAAAGCCCCTCTGTAAAACAGACTTATAAACCTCTTTATCCCCCAAGGTCTTTGGCACAGTCTGTTGATTTTTATTTGTGGTTTCATGCTGATTTGGCTTGTTGCTTTTAATCCAGCCCATTTTAGTTTAGGTTAGTGTTTGTTGGAGGTTTTTGGATGGCTGGGCTTTTTATTTTTTGTTTGTGGGTTTTTTGTTTTATTTTGTTTTTCATGGACTTGGCTCAGGTGATTTTAGTGTGTCTGTGTTGCACTGCAGAGTTGAAATTCAACTTTAAGGGTTAAAGAGTTTCTTCAAAATCTGTCAGATTTCAGCTGTATGGAGAAACTGGAGAAAAGGTAAATCATGGTCTTAAATGAGGTGAGAGGCACACACACATCCCATCCAGGGATGGGGAGAGATGCTGAGTTTGAATCCACAGGGCTTTTTGAGGGCACTGGGAAAACGTGTAACCGCTTCTTTGTGTCACAAAAAGGTCCCTAAAATCATCTGCCTTTGAGTCATAGAGTGATGCACCAAAAGGGGATTTTCAGGGGAAAAAGTGACAGCTTGAAAAGGGGAATCAGTGTGGCTGTGAGAGGTGCTCCCAAATGTGCTCTGCGTTGGAAATTATTCCTGATGGTGCTCAGCCTGTGCTCCAGAGCAGGGCATGCAGCAGTTGCATGGTGCTGCCACTGTCAGAGGTTTGGGTGTTGCACCAAGAAAAGCACCAGTTATTGTTTGACGCAGAGGCAAAACAAACTCAGATCAATGGCATTAAGAGTGCCAGCACAATACTGAGGGATTTAATTTTGTGGATTATTAAATACCCTCTGGAAAGGAAAATATTAATTGGATTGCAGTCTTGTGAGTGAACAGCAGAGATGTATAAGCAGCTGTGGCTTAGGAAAATAATTTTGTCGTACAATGGGCTTTAAGGAGTTCCAAGTGGGGGAGGTTTGCCCTGGTGCAAGAGCTGTGGTGGAGATTTCTGCTGTTCCAGTGAGCAGTGATGAGACACTGGAGGCAAAAGGTCTTGTGTGATTGGAAGGGCAGAGGAGGATCCATGTGTGAGTTCAGTGTTTGGGAATAACAGGCCAATCTAACCCTGCCTGAAAGAGGCTGAAGGAATATTTGTGCTGAGGATGGCATGTGTGAGGGATTTGGCCTGGAGTGAGCAAATTTCCTCCTGGGATTCCATAAAGGCTGCAGGGGGGGTTTCCTTATCCCACAGGCTGCTGCATGGTGTTGATTCCCTGAGAGTGTCATTTGTGGCACTGAGGGGTCTTGTTCTCTGGTGGGCTCTGCTGTAGCAAGAGGCAGTTTCTGAGCCCTCACTCGCTCTGGGAGCAAGTTTGACACACCAAATGAGCAGCTGCGGCCAGCACTGCCTGCCTGGTGAGTGGTGCTGTGCTCCATCAGGTCTAGAAAATCTGCTGCTGGGAAAGAAAGTGAAGGCTGGGAAGAAAGATAGACAAATAAATATATAGGAGCAGGGAAAGCAACATCATCTTGTTAGCGCTGTGTCAAGGGCAGTGTAAAGGTGACATAGGATAAGTAATTTTGCTGTCAAAATTATTTAGAGATGTCATTAAACTGCTTAGGGCTGTCTCTGCTGCTTCAGGGCACAGACACCCGGTTTTAATTTGCAGTGGTCTGTGTCCAAACTTGCTGGCCTTACCCAAAGGGAGCAGCGCTAATTTGGAGCCTGGTGGCAAATGCCTTCAGTGAACACGGGATCTAAATGGCAGGGGTGACTGAAGACCAGAATTAACTCCCTCGTGAACTTTAGAGCTATCAGGAGTTTGAGTCTGCAGGGATGACAAACTTTTCAGATGGTTTTTTCTGCTTCAGTTATGGGACAGGGAGGGCAGAGAAGCAGTTTCCTGTTGGACACCTACTGGAGGTGCTCAAGGGCAGGTTGGACAGGGCTTGGAGCATCCTGGTCTAGTGGAAGGTGTCCCTGCCCATGGCAGGAGCGGGACAAGATGTGCTTTAAGGTCCCTTCCATCCCAAACCACTCTGTAATTCTATGATTGGCCCTAGACTTTGGAAAACGGATCCACTCTGTTTTTCTTCAAGTGTTGCTTGACCAAAATACTGTGCTTGCAAAATCACATTGTTTTGTCAATATTTTTTATTTCTCTATCAGTCATGTTTGTTTGCTTTTGTGGGTTTTGTTTGTTTGTTTTTCTTGTTTTTTCCTCTCCCCTTCAGCATTGTCTCACCCTGTTTCTCTTATGCCCAGTCTGTTTCCATTCTCTGGAAAACGTCTTGCTGCACAACAGATTCTTGTTTGGCATCTCTGCCTTCTCTTCTTCTCTTCTCTTCTCTTCTCTTCTCTTCTCTTCTCTTCTCTTCTCTTCTCTTCTCTTCTCTTCTCTTCTCTTCTCTTCTCTTCTCTTCTCTTCTCTTCTCTTCTCTTCTCTTCTCTTCTCTTCTCTTCTCTTCTCTTCTCTTCTCTTCTCTTCTCTTCTCTTCTCTTCTCTTCTCTTCTCTTCTCTTCTCTTCTCTTTATTGAAATGCATCTTTTTCACTTGTTCAGTGGAGAAATCTCCATTCTCACCATTCTTGTGTTAGGACATGCTCACCTTCCTCACTTCTGGTAGGTATCACTGAAAAACTCATCATAGGGCCCTCTGTCCCAAACTTGTATTTTCCAACTGTGGGCAAGGCAAGATTCTCCTAAAGAGTTACTTAATGCTGCAGGAATCATGGGCAGTTTTGTAAATAAACCAGATCATCCTCAGCTCCTCTGCTTGACTCTCACACTGCTCCTGAGTGAAGGGAAATCTGCACACACCACCTGCGCTGCTGGGGCAATGCATTTCCTTTCTGTTATTTTTGGCTCCGTTATTTTAGCAAAACCAGTGAGAACAGAGAGGAAATTACACATTCCCCTGGGTCGTAAATATAATCCGATAAGGGATTTTCCTGTAGCATGTCTGAGGATGAGGGAGGATGGATGGAGGGAATTCCCAAGCACTGAAAGGTTCTTGCTGGTGTATTTTGCCTCTGGTCCATGTGGCAGTTGTAGCTTTTACTTTTATTTTGCCCGTGTGTACAAAGCCACAGAATCTGGGAATACCACCAACCCCAAATTTAACCTGTTCTTTGATTACCTGTACAAAAATATTCCTGCACATCAAATCTCTCATTTTAAGATGTCAGGATTGCTTCAATCACTGTGCAGAACAGGCTCTTTAATCTTTCATATCTTTGGCTAGAAAGAAACTTGCAGCAGCATTGCCAACCAGCCAGGTCACTGCAGGCAGTGTCACCTTGGGGTGACATCTACTGACATCAGCCGAGGATGTTTTTCCCATGGCTGAGAATTCCAGAGAATGGAGAAGCAGGAAAACTTGAGAGATTTTAGTGACGAAAGAGACATTTGGTTTAGAAAATACTGAATCTGAAATACAATTAGTACTTCTAATGATGGCACTGAGCAAAGTTGTGTGTTTGCTTGGAGCTGGTTCCCAGTTCAGTGCTGGGATTGTTTCAGGTAAGTTAAATGCAGCTCTGGGATTTTAAACGGCTTCAGTTAACTTGGGTCTGTTAATCAGCACATCTTCTCAGTCTCAAACTTTTTCTGCTCTGCCAGTGGAGTTCCCTGGCTGTGAGTGTCTTACCCCAGGAGCTGGTGTTTATCGCAGAGCCTCTGGGGCTGAGCTAATTCCGAGTGAGGAGTAGATTCCACCCCAGTGGTGGCTGCTGTTCTGCCTATCTCTGCCCATCAAATTGCAGAAACTCCCTTGTAACCCCATCCTTCCTTTTTATCCGGAGATGGATGTGATAGGTGGTACTTGGCTCGGTGGAAGCTGCTTTTGCTGGGTTGCCAGGGCAACCAGAGATGGCCCCTAAAGACAGGAAAGGGCAAACATTCCTTTCTGCTCCAGTCTGGAGCATCAGTGATTGAATGAGATTAGATAGAATTAGATAATCCTGAAATTCGCAGTGATTTGATGCCAGACCTTTATTAAATAACTAAAAGTACCAGCCCTTGTAGTAAAAATGAATTCTTTTAGATCAATAACTTTTCCCAGCGTTCGCCACAGCTGTGATTCTTGAGATCTCTTTTTCTGTGACACGGGGTGAGCCACACAAACCTACCTTTTACATTTTTTATTGGTTTTTTGTGGGGGTTTTTTTCCCCAGAGGGGACTATGATATCAATTCCTCTTTTATTTCCCCCTGGTGATTCACCCACTTAACCCTGAAGTAAACTTGCAGAGGAAGGCACTGCGAGGTTCTTCAGTGATGGTTCAGTGCACTAGAGTTTACAAAAGTGGGGTTACTTAAACATTGTGCACCATTATCCTGCTTTAAAGTCAGTTAAAGAATGCAAATGAGTTGTATATTAGGAATGGATGGGTAGTTTTTTGTTCGTTGTGTATTCCATGCCTGAAACTGTTGGGACCTCAGCCATGTTCCTGCTTAGCTGCAGTAGAATTGATAACATCAAGTTCAGATCTCAAGTAAATACGGGTTAAAATAAGCGTGGCAGCAGGATGGGCTTTGGTCACCATCAGGCGAGATTTCCATCAGTTTAACTCTGGTGACTTCTTTTTCATCTTCAGACTGGCGTGGCTTGTGCCAAGATCTGGTGTTCACCAGAGGACACCCAGCAGAGCATGGGAAACGTGGGGTATTCTGGCCCTCAGGAGCAGTTTTGGTTTTTAACAAGCAACATTGGCTCCTCCAGGGCAGAGGAGTGATTTACTTACATCCTTTTTGTAAAGTTATTTTTATTTTTGGTGTCCCAAACACCACTGCTGAGGGTTCTGCAGGCACAGTGGGGTGTCAAAGCAGACAAGGAACAGCCCATCCAGACTGAGAAGGGCAGCCTGGCTACTCCTTATCAGGAGCTTTTAATTCTGAATTACGATGTAATACATTTGGTCTGTTTTTGTTTTTTTTTTTAATCCCCAAATTAACAATGTGATTGCTTACAACATTCTTGGCTTGAGGTGCATGAGGTGGTAATTCAGGGCTGGAAGTCTGTCGAGCTGGACTTGTTTGTATCAGAAATGTGGATCTGTTTTTTTGAAGTCTCAACTTGCTGTGATGGTGTTCAGGAAGAGCATTTCTGTCCCCTGGTGTGTGCAGAGGGCAAAAATCATCCTCGCTTTGGGAGGATTTAGTTTTCCATTTGATATCTGTGCTATTGTCTTTAAATCACTCCAGGATGTGAAAAGAAGCGTGTTTAAAGGCTGTTTGAAGTTACGGGCTCTCTGAGTTCCTGTGCTTTTCCTTCAGCAGTGTGATGCTGAAAAACTCGCAGCTTGAGAGTCATTTTGTTGTGGTGGGATTCCTCTAACACTCTGGACTGCTCTTTATACCGAGCTCTGGAAACAAGAGCAAAAACTTAATTTTTTTTCCCCACAAGGAAATAAGAGAGAGGCTGAAAAACATTGGTGTGTGAGTACGGTGTCTTCAGAGCAAACCCTTAAACTGACCTGACTAATTCCATCCTGAGTAGCAGGATAACGGGACGTGTTGTTGGTGGAGTGTTTTTAGAGTCATGGAATGGTTTGGGTTGGAAGGAACCTTAAAGCTCATCTCATTCCAACCCTGCCATGGTTGGTTGGTACGTGAGGATTCAGGAGGTTTGAATCCTCGCTTGTGATGCTCTAATTTCTCATTCAGAAAGTTCTGTGGTGTAAGATCAAATACCTTGCAGAAATCTAAGCCCATTACACTGGCACTATTGTCTCAGAAAAAAAAAAAAAAGATATATTAGTTTAACACCTTTTCCATTAACAAGCTTTAATTTGCATAAATTATATCACTCTCCGTTAATTTATTATTACTTGTCCGGTTTCCTGTATTTCATTTTTTCTCCTGGGGGTTATAAAATAGCTTGGATTATTCTGCTTACACTTTTTAAAATACAGTCACAGTCCTGTGTTTCCTCATTTACCCTGTACATAGTTCCTCATTGTTCTGAGGCTCATTAAAATCCTGAGTGAAGATTCTCAAGAACTTCCCTGGATGACTATTCTGAAGGTCTTTGAAGGCAGGTTACCTAAATCTGCTTATTTAAACCTCTATCCCTTTGGAAGTTTCTGTTTGAAAACCTAATTCACTGCTGAAAAGAAAAGTATTTCATGGCAGTACCATGTCAGAGCTGACTTTCTCCCACTGCAGAAACAAGATATTTATTGAATATTCTTACGTTTTCAGAGTTTGTGATGGTTCTACAATTCCCACTAAATAATGGGCAGAAACCATTGTTACCTCCTGCCCTTAATAAGCCAGTTTACAAACCAGTTTGGAGTTCTCACATGAATGAAGGCATTATTAAAATTACACGTGCAATTAATGAAGATTAAAATCTTCCTAATGGGTGGGGAAAGCCTTCCCCACTACAGAGGCCCTTCACCACAGACTCTGCTGATGAAATGTCCAACTGTCTTTAAGTCTGTTACTCCTTAGTATTTGCTTTATGTCTCCACTGGGATTTCTGCCTTTTTACCTTCTGTTCCGTGCTGGTTTAATCAGAAACCTGGTGCGTGGATGAGCTGGAGGTGCATTAGGCCTGTGGGAAGGGAGTGTTGCTTTCTCTCCAACCTCTCCATGTGGTATTTGCTCTTTGCCAGCCCTGAGCATTTGCAGCTTGTGGCTTTGGGTAATGAATAGATGCGCTGGGCATCAACCAAATGACCTCTGTGGCTTTCTCAGGAGAGCCAAGCCTTGCCCCCACCTCCAGGCTCTTCCCGTGTATTCTCTTGTCTGGCTGCTTTTTCTCCTGATACTTGAGTCAAGTCTTCAGTCTGCCACCAGATTACGAGACGAGGTGATATTTGAGTTACCTAAAGATGTGATCACGGTGGGTTCTGTCAAAACTGCAACTCCTTAATCCATCCAATGCACCTTCCTTTGGTGCTTGCTTTAAATCTGCGTGGAAAGGTGTCACTACATGGTTGTCTGTGCAAGAGAAGGGCTGGGGGTGTGATACATCCAGAACTCCCAACTTCAGTGCTTAGCAGGAGGAGCATTAGGAGATCCCCTTTTGTCCATCCCCCCTCTCCACTCTTTTATTCATCTGTACCGAGAGCCCTCCCCAGCTCTGGCTGGCACAGAGATGCTGTGCTGTTAGCCTTGCCTGGCATGAAACATCTTGATATCCTACGAGCTGTGAAACTTGACATATGCTGAGGCAGTAACAGGAAGAGAATCTTCCCTCAAAGCTGCCCTGGAATGTTCTGACAGTATTTAATCTGTTGGGGTCTGCTGTGTCATTCACACTGATCCCAGTAGGCCAACGGGTTAGAATCAATAATATCCTTGATCAGCAAATAATTCTACCTTGATCAGAGAATCCTGGTAATTAGAGCTGGAAAAGATGCGTGACATCACTCGGGCTGCTCCACAGAGCACTCAGAAATGTGCTGGCATTTCAGGGTGTGTTTCTTAGGGATTTTTTGGCTGCTCTTTTGTAGGGCAGTGTTAATTAGGCTGGGCTTTGGAAGGAGGGCGGCCTCACTGGTGCCAGACAGGGACCAACTTCGGGTGCTGCATTATTTGCCCTCAATATGAAACCTCCTGTTTTAAAAACGGAAGAGGTGAGGCAGAAGAGGGGCCTGAGGAGGGGAAATGACCCCTTATAACCATCCAGGAGAGCTGGAAATGGAGATCCCCATGTCACAGTCCCTGAGGCTTCACCCCTTTTAGTAGATGCCCTTTTTATCCTCATCCCTCTCTGGTGTCAGCCCCAGAAACACCTCCTCTGCTTCCCTGGCCAGAAGGGATTCCCAGGGAGCAGAAGGGATGCTCAGCCTCCATGGATCACTCAGTCTTCACTTGTCAGCTCAGCCTGACCACAGAGAGAGGCCCTGCAGTGGCAGCACTTTGGTGGCATTTGTTGGGCTGGTCAGAGGGACCTGGGTCAGGATGAAGCCACCGGGGCAGCTCAGCAGGAAGGAGAATGTGGAGAAGGAAGATGCTTCCCTTTATACAGCTCTTCCATGGCAGCTGAGAACATTTTTGGTCTGCGGCATAAACTAGAGGATCTTAGGGCTGGTTGAAGGCTGACATGGTTTGTAGGTGAATGTGTGGGACTGGGCTGAGCTGGGGGAAGGCAGAGCACACCAGTCGTGTCAGGTGTGGGGAGAAATACCTGGAGCTGCCATACACAGAAAGTTCATTAGATCTTTGAAATTGTGGAAATAAAGCTGGGGCTCGAGTTTTTTGTGGTGAACCCATCAAACACGATGGTGGCTGCTTGCCTACAAACAGATTAGGTTTTTATTGCTTTTGCCACCTCTGTGATGCTATAAGGCCCAGCTGTACTATATATATATATAGCCCAATAAATCTGGTTTATATCAATGTGAACTTTGATGCATTTGATTAATATCACACTCATGATTTGAATATTTAAATATATGCATGGCACATACAGAACTATTACTTAGCTTACAGTTATTTAATTATTTTAGATTTATAGAACACCTGTCATTGGCTTGTAAGTGCCATGCAATTAATTAAAAATACAGCCAGAAATTCAAAACTGCCTTTCTAGCCCATCTAAATTATCCCTCTCTCTTCAACTCGTGGCTTAGCCACCATGTTTGTGAATTATTCCAGATGGAAAATTGGGTGAGGAAAAAACCTCAGGAGCCTCAGCTGGAGACTCTTTAGGTTCAGCTTTCCTGGGTTAACAGTGCAGAGGATTGTACCAAAATTTGTCTGGGAAGAAGAAGATGGGGGAAAAGTGAAGGCTCAGGGGTGGGAGGCTCAGCAGCTCGTGTGACCCCAAACCTTTGCTCAAAGAATTCTCCCTCTCTGTGAGCTGCTGTAGTGGCAATTCTTACAGGGAGCCCTGAGCAGAGCTTTCCTCCTCCTCCCTGTGCGCTCAAAGCCGTAAAAGAGAGGGTGTGGGAGTTAATGCTGCCTTAATCCCACCGGGATACCCACGGGGTTTGGGAGGGAATGAGCATTACCATGTGTCAGCTTTCCCCAGTTTCAGCCTTACTGTCAGCAAAGAACTGTCAAGAAACAATCCAAGGGCCTGCTGGGGACTTCCCAGGCAGGGACAGCTTGGTGCTGAATGTGTGTAAGGCTTGGGGTTTCTCCTGGTTTCTCCTGCCCTTTCTCCCCTGATTGTGGTTATCAGTAGAATTACAGAACCAGCATGATATTAGTTCTTTATTTTTGGCACATCTGACTCACGTACCCCACAGGACTTTGCAGCCCCTTTGCATATGCAGCGAGTTAAGTTCATACAGGTGGAGGCCAGAAGGCCCAGCGAGAGCATTTCCCCAGCTTGGATGAAGCACTTTTGTCCAAAGCAGCCTGAAATGTCTTTGAAAGAATTCTCTTTCCCTGTTACAGCAGAGAGCTCCTGCTGCAGAGTGCAGGGCGAGCTCCCTTGACTAAAGGACAAGCACAGCCCCTTCCTGTTGCGTGAGGTGACATGGGTGTTATGAGTAATTCATTTAAGAAATACATATGTATCTCTTCGTGGTACCAGAAATGCTGACTGAAACACAGAAGGAAATAACACAGCAGTTGTAAACATGCTTCAGAAGAAATTGTTTCACTGTACGAAATATCCTCTGTTGCCTTTGCAATAAAATTAGCAAGAAGGGAAACAGGAGGTTAAGGAGCTGTCAGACATTTTTACAAGTGTTTTTATTTAAACAGCAGAGCTCTTGGGGCCAGGTTTGTTCCTTGCTCATGCAGCACCCAGCACCCTGGAGTTGTGTTTGGGGACTCTGAGCTGGAGTTGCAGCCAGGGAATATAGAATATAAGGGAGTTGTCTCTGAACCCTGTGCCATGTTTCCCTGTCACCTGTCCGCTGTTCTCCCTGCACATGGAAGGACAGCGGCTCATCCAGCAGCACAGGACAGAGTAATCAGCAAATTTGTGAGTCGTCTTGTGCTTAATTTCCTTGCAGAGGAAACACATAAGTTTATTGTCACGAAAAAAAGAGCTGTGCTGCAACTGCAGGTTGGCAGGTGAGGGAAGGTAGGAATAAAAACTAGATGGTGACTCTGAGGGGGAGGTAACGTGAGAGGCAGCAGCTCAGGAGCTCACTCTACATATTGCTCATTTAAAAAGCATATTCACTGCTTGCCTCGTGGTTCCAGGGTAAGAAAGGCAGCAGCAGTGGTGCAGCACAACAGACCTGCCTGGAAATAAGGTGCTCTTGTGTGGTATCCCTCCTCCAGGAGAGGTGGAGCTCTGCTAATCTCCTTCCCCTTATCCCCCTTCCCGCTGACCTCCTGGGCTCGGTAAATAACATCTCAGGATGCTGCAGGATCAGTGAACAATGAGTGGCTTCCCAAGGGATCAGAATTTCTTGCCACCTAAATTCCACCATGGCAGTTTTTGTGAAAGGATCCACAATTATTATTCATTTAACTTTTTTTTTTAAATACTATTCTTTACCTTTTGTTTACCTTCCCAACTCTAAATGTGATTTCAGAGAGGATTTTTCTGGAGTTCCAACTGGCACCCCAAACAAACGCAGGCTCTTGGAGAGCCTGGTATTGCTTTGCTCTTGCTCCGGGAATGGCTCACCTGCCTGAGCACAGTGGAGAGGGAGATCCAGATGAGCCCTTTGAAATGTCTGGAGGGATTTGTCCATCTGATCCCTGTGTATTTTAATAGGGCATTTAGTTCTTAGGAGGCGTCTCCAGATCTTGTGTCTCCAGAACCAGCAGGTGTAAGATTTTGACCCTGATTTGACTAACTCTTTATTTTGGCTGTTTCTCTATGTGTCTCTCAGCGTTGGGCTTTGTGCTGAGGTTTGGTTTGGTTTTGCCTGTGCAGAGACCAACCACACTGTGGAGTTCAAGCGATGTTGTGCTGTACGGTGACATTTGTCTTTTGCTTTTGTTTTGAGCTGGAGGGAGGGAAATCCAGAAAGCAGTTCAGATCCATCTGGAAGAGACTGCATTCCTCTCCTTACGCAGGGAATTCTGTCAAGACCATTGTTGAGCTGTGTTTGCATTAGGAATCCCTGTACCTGTACCATCCCAGCACAGCAGATAAACTGCAGCTGGGCTAGAATCCCTGCTGCTTTTGCCTTCCCTTCATCCCTGTGCCCTTTGTTTCTGCCCCTTTCTTGGGTGAATGTTGCTGTTTGCTCTCTGTCTGGCGTGGGGTGAGGAAGGGCTGTGTGGCAATGCCTGCAGGGAGCCCCAACCCTGCCCTGGGAGGGACCCAGACGGGCAGGGTGACTCATCTGGGGCTGGCTGGATGCTGGGGCTGCTTTTGGGGAAATGAAAGGTCTCCAAGCAGGGCAGTGCCTGTGCTCATTGGCTTCTC
Organism: Pitta sordida; assembly: GCA_013390025.1. NCBI lineage: Eukaryota > Metazoa > Chordata > Aves > Passeriformes > Pittidae > Pitta > Pitta sordida. Next base: position 318,679 of record WEKX01003493.1, read on the forward strand.
TCTTACTGAGCTGAAAGCACAGGGTCCTTGTAGGGTGACGGGGGTGGGTTTTAGCTGGGAGAGTTGGTGGGAGAGGGGCACTGAGGGGGGGAAGAGGAGGGGTGCACCGGGAATGCTTGGCACAGCTCTGCCATCTGCATAAGTACAGCAGGGCCAGTGGTGCCACGGTGGGTGGGACATCATCAGTGCCACTGCTGGTGTCCTACAGAGCTGGCATGTGATGGCATCCGAGGTCCCTGACTGATCTGTCCTGAGCTGTGAAGGTAGTGAGAACACAGCAGCACCAGAGGTGTGTTCCACATCTGGAGAGGAGCCGCTGCTCCAGATGTGGCTCAGCTTCACTTCTGAGCTTGGCTTCCAGGAGTCACTGGCGCAGCCCAGAGCCCTGTTGGTGATTCCTTGGTCTGTTGGTTGGAGCTGGTGCATGGACTCCAGGAGTCTCTGGGGAACAGTCAGGGAAGGCAAGCCTGTTGTGAGGAAACCTGAATTCAGTCTGCAAGTTGTCCAGTCCTTCACTGATTCAGTAAATTAGAAACAACTGAAAACCTGTGACTAAACTTTGCAGTTATTTTGCATTACCTAAGCTGCTCCCTGGGGCAATGTCCATGCAGGGAGAAGACTTGGAATGAGATATGGTCTGAATCTTTGGCTTGTTCTTCAGACTGGAATGGAATTGACCCTTCTGGAAGTGGTGATCATGGAGAGATCAGGTCTGCTTTCAGGGTTTAAACGGCTCTACGCTTTGTTGGGCTAAAACAAGGAGAAGAGAATCTCTTCATTTCTTACTCCCTCTGTGGGAAATGTAGGGAAGGTACTGGATTTTGCCCACTCCCTTCCTGTGCCTCCTGGACATGCTGAACAGAGGTGTGCCTGTAGAAATGTGTGAAGACATGTGCGTGCTAATGACACCTAAAAATAGCAGCTGTTGTGTGCTCCTGTTAACCTGTCAGGTGCCTACTCACCCTCCCAGGCTGTGTCAAATCCTGGGTATTACTCACCTCCATGAGTAATTCCCTATGGAGGGCCCCTAGAGAGGGTTAGAAAACAAGTCCTCTGTCGCTCTGGGGCACAAAACATTATGTCTTTTTTTCCCCAGATTTGACTAATGGGAGAAGTGCCTGTGGATGGACTTACCCTGAGCTGCAGACAGGAATTCCTGGAGCAGGATTTTTTCATGGCAGCCCAGCACCCTTACAAGGAGGTGTGGGCACCATCTCTTCCAACACTTCAGAACTGGTTGCCTGGGTGTCTGCAGGAAGCACCAAAGCTGTTATTTGGGACTGGGGGTTTCTGCAGGAGGAAGATGTGATGGAAACACGCCCAGGGTGGGACTTCACTTGCATTTTCAGGGGCTTCTCAGATGCAGATGCTCGCTGGTTAAAACAGAGCTTAGCACAAGAGGATCATGGGGCCGCCCAGGAGTCTGTGTCTTGTGGAGCTGCAGGGGGGGAATTAGGATTGGCACAGGGTGTAATTGGTAAAGCTTGTGTTTGGCTGGGATTTTTGTTTTAACAGGCCCAGTAAATAATAACTCAAGACCTTAAATTTGCTCTCCAGCACCTCCAAGTACGCGTATTCAAGAAGGAAGAGTGCCACCTATTGAGTCACACATTTCCCCTCCTCCAGGAGGCCCAGTGCAGGTACAGTGGTACCTGTGCTCATCCAAGTAAAATACCATTCCAGGTACTTTCCAGGCACAGCTCAGCGTCATTGACGGGAAGGAGCCACAGCCTGGGGTGGTTTACTCACGCAAGGGAAGGTGCACACAACAGAACTGTGGGGTTTAGTTAGATTTATTGCAGATGTGCTATGGTTTAATCTCTGTTGCAGAAGTTGCCATCAGCGAACTCCCAAATAACAGACCCTTTTCTGGAGCAAGTCCTGAGTTTAAAAAGCTGGAGAAAACCTACAAGACTTAGAAATAGTTATTAGCAAGTTGTGTCAATGCAGCTTCATGTGCTATCCATGGATGATTTGGTGGCATTGGATGAAAGAAACTACTAAGACTTGCTTCAGAATTAGTGTTGGGGTGTGAGCAGGTTGGTTTTGTGTGACAGGCTGAAGTCTCTGTCCATGGCTTTAGAGTTGCTGGAAGCCATGTAAGACCTCTCTGTCTCTGACAGTAACTTGGCAGCACTTTGCTTCCCATCCTGTGGAAATCCTTCAGTGCTTCATAAGGGAGATACCATTTCCAGGTAAAACGTTTCACCTTTAAAGACTTCCCCCCACCCCATTTTATTCCAATTAATTTTGGTTCTTGTTTTCACTCCCATGAGAGATTTATTTTTTTTCACTTTCCTAGAAAATTCTTCCCTTTGGTATTTCTTTCTTTCCTTTTCCCTCCCAGCTTCTTGTTTTTCTTTTTTTTTCTTTTTAATGAATTATTTACTGCTCTTGTATTTTTTTGTATTCTCTTTGTGTTTACCTTCAAAACATACAACTCCCAACACTCCCCAGTTCATTCAGTACTCATCGGAAAGCCACTGGTTATTTATTTCCCAGTGTTCTTTTTATATACAAATGCGCTGTAAATCATGTGGTATCAACTTGTGCTGCTCCCAATGTGCTGAGCCAGCTGGTTGCATATTTCTGTGAGTAGTTGTGGTTTTGAATCCTTTGGTTTTGAGGGAGTTTGAAAGAACCTGTGGTTCTGGGTGCTGCACAGTCATGGTGAAGGATGAGAACTGTCCCTGTGCAGAACACAGCTGGGAGCAAGCAGGGCTTGCTTGGGGTCAGGATGGACATGCAAGGAGCAGTGTCAGATCTTCCTTTGCTTACTCACAGACAGATCTTGGCCACATTTCTTTTGCGATGGTTACTGAGTGATGGGAGCCCCGGATTTGGAGACAGGACTGTTCTGTCCCAGTCTTGGATCCTTTATCATTTCACCACATGACAGTGAGCAGGTTGTCCCACCATACTTCCCTTACTCTCACTTGCCTCGGTGATGGTACAGGAGTTGTAGCCTGTGCCTGTATTGGAAAGAGCTGCAGGCCTTGGCGTGAAGGGTAACAAACAACTGCAAAGTGCTGTTAGTGATACCCTAGAGCTGGACTCCAATGTTTGCTCATCGTGTCAGCTGGATGAGAAGAAGGGGATTCACAGTGTGATTGCAGGGACTGAACCTTGTGAACTCAGTTCCTTTTTGTTTTCCGTGTCAGGGGTGGTGTGCTGCCCACAGCAGGTCATGTATGACACCCCATTTCCTTATACAAAGAACTTGGAGTTTCACTGTCCTGTCTCCTCAGCTGGTTCCCTCTCTCGTGTCATTCTGAGTAGGAGTGGGGTGTGAGAGCAGCTTGAGCTCATAGCCCTGATTTCCCTGTCAGGGTGGACTTCCAGATGTGTTCTGATGGGGCCATACAGCAGTTAACTGTGGAGCCCATAAATGAACACCATGGAGGGAAACATCTGCACATTAAACTGACAGGCTGTGGGAGATGCATCCTTGCCTGGAATGGCTTATGTTGAGGATCAGTGTCTCCTCAGTCATGACACAGCTCTTTCTGGGGCTCCCAGCCGTGCAGCATCTTGATGGGCTGAGGGCATGTGAGTCCTCAGCAGTGCCAAGAGGAAGGGAGGGATCCCCTGGAGTCAAAAAGAATCTGAGCAGGAATTTGGCATGCCTTGAGCCTCGTGCCTGATACTCTCAGCCTCTCTTTCCGTTCATTAATTCCACTCTGTGCTTCAGCTGAAGAGCACGTATTAAAACTCCAAGGAGACATGTCTAGTAGTTGTTCAAAATCAGTTAATTTTTTATTGGATTTGAAGTCAGACTTCATGGGCCAAACCCACCCCTGAGGACTGGGGATGGGGAATTGCAGGCAGTCGGGACTTATTCCAGGTAATTGAGTTTCTCTTCTGTGTCCATCCTCACTCAGATTCACCTCAGAAACCGCCCTGTCTCTGCCTTTCCTCAGTGCCAAGGCTGAGGCCTGTGTCCCTCACAGCCTCAGCCATCAAGAAATACTAAATTAAACATACACACACATCACAGCCCTCGGGCTATTAACCCCACCCTCCCCCCTAAATAAGCCTTTGTGGCCTAAGCAGAATAATTTAGGCTTGGACCCTGGTCTAGCCCAATTCATTTTCACACCTGCGGGAATGACCTTCAAAACTTGCTCCAGGCTCTGTCTCAAAAGTTGTTTTCTTGTTAGTGGAAATGAAATGTATTGTGGAGCTGTTGCTGTGGCTCTGCATCCTTGGGGAGGTGAGGGCAGAACAACACTGCAGTCCCTGCCCACAAATGACAGCAGCCCCCTCGCTCCCAGCTGGTTTTCTAGAAACCCTTCTTGCCTGGCTCTTCCTCCCCTTCCCTCCACAGTAACATAATTAAGATTAAAGAAAGGACTTGCAGAGTGGCTCCAAAAATTGTGAGGAGAGGATACTGTTTCAAATGCTTTGAGCATCTTGGTGTGCTGGTGGGCAGAGAGGGCACCTGGGTGGCTCACAGCCTCCTGCCATCCCTGCCTGGGACACCAGCTCTGTCCTCTGCCCCCCTGATTCCTTCATCTGCATCGCTTGCTGACCCCAAGGCTGAATCTCTTCATAAACAATACAATTTATTCCCATAGTAAACAAGCTGTATAATTCCATGGTTTAATACCAGTGTTTACTTCTGTCTCTCTGTAGTAAGGGGGAAAAAACCCCAAACACCCAAACCCTCCTGTTGTGCCTTGAGCCCTTGCCATCCATCACCCAGGGGTCACAGTAACTGCAGCTCATATGCTCAGCTCTCAAAACCTGCAGGAAATCAGTCTTTGTTACATGTGAAATAAAGCAGTCTATGGGGAAAATAACCATAAATGTTCATTATTTGTACAGGAAAATCAATTTGTAGGCCAATTGACCAAATAAAGTAATACAATTTGCTGGGAAATCCCCCAGGTGTGGCAGGCAAATCACGGAGCAGGATTGGAAGCAGCGGTTTGCATAGGTAATGTGTGGTGGATTGGGGATGGGAGGGATGTGGGAAGAGAGAAAAGGCTTAAGAAAATGGGTAAAACTACAGCAAGGGGCACCTTGAGCTGTGCAGCCCTCGGAGGAAAGGTGCTGGTGAGAGGAGGAGGAGGGAAAATGGTCTTTTGTGTTGGTTTTACATCACCATGTGACACAAGGAAGGTGCGGTTGTGAGGTGGCAGTAGGAGCAGAGTGACAGGCACCACTGTTCCCATGCTCCCTCGTTTTGTCATTATCCAGCAAATCGTGGGCAAGTCATTTCCACTGTGCAGGCTCTCTGTGTGTGTGGAGTAAAATCAGATAATCGCCCCCAAATGACTCCGAGGAGCTGCTGTGAGTCCCCTGTCAGGGGTAAATGCCACTTGCAGCCTCAGTGCTGTTGCCGAACAGTGAGACCCGAGGGTGGTGACAGGCACCCTGTGCCTGCACAGCTCTTTGTCACCAGTGCACAGTGACACTGGTCAGGTTAAAGAAGTGAAGGATCAATTTGTCAGTCAGTCTCTTCCAATTATCTGCACCACATCCTTTGTGCTTCCTTTGTGGAGGCTGCGTGTCTGTGCTCATGTGAGGACGCTGGGATTGGGAGGGAAAGAGTGGGGCAGCCTCAGCTGGTTTTTGCTTCAAAGGATGAGTTTGTGACCACAGCACCTGAAGGCATTGCTCAGGTATTGTAGTCCAGTTCCTGTGATTGTTGAAAAGGGTCCACAGAGCTGTTTTTCCTCACTGGATGTGAATGTATTTTCCCTTTGGCTTGGGGGAGTGCAACAGGCAGCTCGTGGCTCTGCAGTGGCCTCTCTGTGTGACCTCACATTTCTTCATCACACTGTGAAATACCCCGACTGCTCCAGACCAGCCTTCCAGATGTGTTAAATCCTTTAAATAACACAAGTTTATAAACACCTCGTGCTTTCCAAACAAAGTGTTACGGAGTGGCAGTGCCACTGTAACAGAGGACGATTGTCTGGGATTCCACTGGGTTTTGTCTCTCTGTGGTAGGGAAGGAGCTCCAGGGAGGCTGTGGCTTCACTCCTGTGCTCACAGCAGGTGGCAGAGGGTTTGGTTTGTAAAAAGGCTCCTTCCAAACCTGGAGTGTCACCTTGAATACATCCTGCTCAGCCAAACTCTGCCAGGGGTGCCACATCTGAGTGAAGTGCACCTTTCTCTGGTTTGCTTTGGTATGGACAGTTAATGATGTCTCCTTAAACACCGGGCATTTTTTGTGCAGTGTCTTAATTAATGTTGGTCGTTTTCTTGTTTGCTTTGGCTTTCCAAGGTTTGCCAGGCTGTCTGGAGGGCTGAGTCATTTCAGGGAAGCTTTGTGGGCAACTCCGTCCTCAGATTTTTCTGATCCGCGTTTCCTTGCTGGGATCAGACTTGGAACACCACAGGATGGGGATCTTTTTATATCTTCACCAGCCTGATCGATCTCTGTGCAGGTTTTAACTGAGGCTTGAGCTCGAGGTTCTTCAAGAGGTGCGTTTGCCATCCGGGGAGGATGTGCTGGGTGGTCCTGTCACCGAGGCAGGTGTGGCTGGTTTTTGGCACCAGCTTCCCTGGGGAACACTGGGATGGAATGCAAAGCTCTGGTTACTCGTCTCCACTGTGTGGAGCAGCTGCTGTTTCTCTGCTCTTGTCAGTTTGGTTGCTTCAGTTTCGAGGGAAACTGAGGGGAAATAAATTCTTCTAAAGCTGAGACATGTTGCCATCTTGTTCTGCTTGTGACAAGAGCAGTCCAGCTGTGGAGGTGGACAGGAGGGATTCCAGGGTCAGTCCAACACCAGAATGTTGGAGTGAGTGTGTCTGGGGTTGGGAGTGACACTCTGCAAGTTCCACCAGTGCCCTGAGAGCTTGTGTATGGATTCAAAGTCATCAGTGATTTGGTTTCTATTGCAGCAGCGACATGCATTTGGGGAGAAACTGAGTTTCTGCTTTATCTCTGTGAAAGTGGAGACTTATCAAAAAAAGGAAAAAGAGCTCAAAGCAGAACTCAAGGCAGAAATTGCACCTTGCAGTGGTTGGTCCTCATTCTTGTAGGACTTTGACAGTCTGGGTCCATCTCCTTTTGGCTGAGCAGGCTCTGAGCCACACTTGGAAATCTCAAGGATCTCAAGTGCTTTAAGTGTGTGTCTCCAGAGCAGAGTAAGAGTATAAAGTCTGGTCAGATTCCTCTTGATGAAGTATTTCAGACTTGCTGGGAAAGGCTGTGTTTTCTTGGACCTGATGTAATGAAACTTTGGAGTGAAACTTTAACACCCGGGGGAACAACGGGCCATTATTTTGTTCTCTTGTTTTTCTGCTCCTCGAAAGGTGCAGCAGTGAGGTGAGGGAAGAGGAGGGGAGATGTCTGAAAGCATCTGTGCCCTTTTGCTCCTTGTCTCTTCACCAGACATGAGGAGCAGGAAAGGAAAGAAAAAAAGAGAAAAATATGTAAGTTTTGCCTTTGTTTAGGAGATAGCACCAGTGTACCACATCCTCAGCTGGTGTAAGTTGACTTTTGCTCCATTAATACTGACTTACGTTGCCTGAGGACCTGGCTTCACATCTCTGCTTCCTTCTTTGCAACCTCAGACTGAAAGGGACAAAGTCATTTGATGTGGAAACAGAGAGAGAAAACAAAGACCAGGCCACTTTTCAGCCTTCTTCCAAAGAGTTTTTGAAAACAGGGTAGCTCCAAAGGACTGATAGATTTTCTACCTTAGACTTACCTCCTTTCAAAGACTGGAAATTCCAGTTGGCTTTCCCAGAAAAGCGTATCTCGCTTTATTAACAAATTATCCTTTAGGCTTTATAATTCACTGAGAGATAATAAATGGGAAATGTTCCCTTCTGTTCGCAGATCTTGTTCATCTGTTTCTTTAGGGCTTTAGAAAATAATGTTGTTAATATTGATGGGAAGAGCTGCAGCTTCGCTTCTGGGGAACTTTTTTTTGGCTTAAAACATGCATATTTTCTCCAATTTTAGCAGTACCTACAGCCCCTATTTCTCTGTGCAGCCCCAGGCTCATCCTGTCATTCTCTGCCCCGAAGAGCTTCCAGTGTAAACAGGACAAACCATATAAACAGGATAGAGAAACAGGTACAAGGGAGAGAATGTGTTAGTGGTGGCTTTTTATAGCAGGAGGCTGAGCACGATGAGGTCAGGTGAGTTGCCTGGGATCACACAGGGAAATTGTGGTTAAGGGTAATTTTCTTCTTTGGTTTACTTGCGCTTTCTTTCTCTCACAGAAGATAAAATACCCTAAAAAATGAGCCGGGGCTCTTAGTGCTCCCGTTGAGCTTCTCTATAAACCAGCTGATGACATAAAAACATTAATGAGGAATTATCATGTGGGGCCCTTGAGAGCCTTTGGGGGACAGTTGTCCCCAAAATCTGTTGTGCCCTGGCTCCAGCTCCTAGGTGTGTCTGGCAATGCCCAACTGCCTCCTCAGCTTCCTGCTCTAGTCATTGCCAGAACTCTGAACCACTTCCATGAGACTCTGATGAAGAGTGTGACACAGTCCCCAAAACCTGGAAGAGTCTTCATGGTCTGTACTGCCTTAATTTTTTTCTGCCCTGCTCCCTCTGTACTTTGGGGCATCCCTCCTGTGCTGGAACAACATCCCGTGTAACACTGGTGTCACTGGAAAGAGATGATAAATAATAAACCCGCCAGTGGTCAGGTGAAAGGGCTGGACTGGGGCTGGCAGGAAAACAAGATACCGTGGAAAGCTGACAACTGTTGTTTTATTCATTTGTTCATTACTGAACACCAGAGCAGGAGGTAGGATGGGAGCCTGGACACCTCCTCCTGTCTGTGACCTCTGCTTTGATGGAGATGCTGGTGAGCTCAGGGCAGCAGAGCTGTGCCTGGGCCGGATTTGCTACTAAAACACTCGCCCTGGTAGCACATTGGGCTGGAGCAGCTAATGAAGGCCCAGGGGAGAGGGGAGGATTATCTTGGAAGGCAACTTGACCCTTTCTTAGGTGTTTACACTAATCACAGTTGAAGGTAAATGCAAACTCTGTCAGTTATTCTATAGGGGGATGTGTGGTCTCCCTTGCTGTGTAATTTCCCTAATTAAAGCCATTTGACTGGGTTTATTATTTGGAAGAGTAAAAGAAAAATATTTCAGGGTTTCAGAACCTCCCCCTTTCCTTTTCCCTATCTTTATTATCAATAAAAAGAGAGAGAAAATGCTGTCTGGAGTTGAGGATTTCCTTCACATATGGAAGAGATTTAGAATTCTTCAGCTCCCAGCATTGGCAGTGCATAAACCTCCCCTCTTACCTCCCCCCAGCATTCCCTGTCTGCTCCCTTTATTTCCCAGCTTTAGGTACACAGAAGGGATCCATGTGCTGGGTTTTTTCCTGAAGGTTTTTGGTTTGATTTTGTTTTTTTTTTCTCCTCCAATAGTAATTATTTTTGAGAGTTGAATCACAGGCACGTGAATCATCTTGCAAACAGCTTTGATACATTTATGTGTGTGCAAATTCTTTGGGCATTTGCATTTCTGTGTTGGGTTGTTTTTTTTTTTGCCTGGTCTTGACTTGGATGCTGGGGAAGTGGTGACCGCAGGGACTGCACCTGCTCATCTGCTTGGGTCAATTCCCAACGGGATCAGCTGTCCACAGTTTGGCTGCAGTTGATGTGGACGGGCAAAAGATTCGCTTTCATGTGCTTGATTTTTTTTTTTTTCCATGAAGCTTTTTTTGCCTTGCAGCTCTCGGAGCAGAGGCCTTTCCATTGCTGGGATCAATTAAATGCTCACCAGGGACTCTCTCGGCGAGGAATCTTTCCTTCTCTGGCTGACTTTGAATGTCACACCAGGGCGTTCAGCTGTTTTGACCTTGTTGCGGTAGCTCCCAGGGCAGGAAACCTTTCCTAACCCTCCCTTCCTGTCTCTCCCCCAAGTCCCATGCTCTCCACCCCTCCTTCCATCTGCGAGTTCTCCCAGGGCTCTTATGCAATAATTTGGATTTTGGTATTCTTGGCTGGGAGAACACGGCTCCAGGGGAGAGCCATGAGGGGGTTGGGTGGGTGTGGGGAGAAGGATTTTATTTTGTAACTCCACTGACCTCGTTTAGCCACACGGAGCGGAATTTTCCTGGCTCTCTGGAAAGGAAGAAATACCCCAACTGTTTTCTTTCTGATGGTCCTTTCCTGTCATGACAGAATGACTGGGCTTCCAGGCTTCTCCACTCATGTAACCTGCTGCTGTTCCCAACTTGCTGGCCTTTTTTTTTCTTTTTTTTAATTGCAGTTGAATTTCTGGATTTGGGTAATCAGTAACTTTAAATAATGTGCTGGTACCCATCTGATTTTTCCTGGGGAAAGGAAATATGCCTGACTGTGATTTTTAAAAACAAAGCCACCCCCCACCCAGACAATACTTTTGAGAGGCAATGAAAGCAATTAATGGTGTCAAAAGACCCTGGGAGGGTGAAGTGGTGAGTGATGGAGGGCTGGGCTGACGCAGGAGCAGCCGGGTGGGAGCTGAATTGTCTGGGGGATGGAGGGTTATTGACTCAAACTCCAGCTGTGCTTCGTTAGCTGGAATCATAACCCACAAAATTAATCTTTAACAATGTATGAAGGGAAGGGAGTCCTAATACACGAGGCAGTTCTGCAGTGCCCTCCACACTCACCCTCGCAAAGGCTTTGGAGAATTGCAAAAACGTTTTACGTTCTAGTTACGGTAATTACAGAGAGGGTAAGGGATGTTCTGTTCTCTGCCCTCTGTCCAAGGAGTGGGGGAATTCCTGGTGTTGGGAAAGGAGGGTCAAGCCGGGGGGGTTTTCCCTGAGCTGGTTCAGTGTCTGTCCTGAAGGTGAACGAACACCTCTGACTCCTCTCGGGCACTGAGGTGGTTGGAGGCTTTGGGGGAGGGTTTATTGCCTCTGCTGTAACTCCACAGCAGCGCTTTGGCTTCTTGGCTGTTTCAGCCCCAGATGTGTGTGTTGAGAACAGGTTCTCAGTGAGGGTCCCGTGCTCCCCCTCCTCTCAGGAGCAGAATCTGTTCCTTGTACCACCGTCTGTCTGAGCTCCCGGGCCGGGGAGTTGCCAGGCAGGCGACCTGGACGAGCTGTAAGATGTATTTGCTGCTACATCTCCTTCATCTTTTTGCTGGGGGTTCTGCACCTGCTCTGACAGCTGCTGGCTCTGCAGCTGCAGAAAATGCTCCCTCTGACCCATCAGCCAAAAGAGTCTCACCGGATTAAACAAGCCAGCTGGCAGAGCACCCCCTCCCCCTGCTCTTCAGGTGTGTAAAAACGGAGTTATTCAATGGGGGAAGTAATGTCTGGCTCTCTGGCAGTACGTGGTGGTTGGTTTTGGGTTGTTTTCCCAAGCACAGAGTCATAGAATCACAGAGTGGTTTGGGTTGGAAGGTTGGCTGGGGTGTGGCACCTCCTGCCATATGGCACTGGTGGTTAATAACCCTGAATAACTGTGGGCATCTCAATGTACTGCCCACCTCTGCAGGTACGTTCCTGTCCTGTAATCTGTCTGGACTTCTGAAGCAGAACGTCAGCAAAAGCCAGAGGCATAGAAAAGGTTCCTGCATGTGTTTTGGAGCGTTTTTTGTTTGCAGCTTGGACCAGCACCCTTTCAAGTCAATGGAAAGACAATTGATTGTAGCAGGTTCTGGGCTGGGCTTCTGGCTGCCTTTGTGCTTCATTTAAAAGTAATGTGTATCTACTGGTGAACGCCTGTAAATAGATTAAGAAAGTGCAATTGATTCAAAACTGACTATAGATGAATATAAAAGCCAAAATTGATTGGCTCAGTCTATTTTAATTTTCTGGGAATGGAGAGACAGAATAAATAAATAAATAAACCGCCCCAAACCTGATGGCAAAAAATGGGAAGTACAAGGTAAACAGAACTTCAAAAAAATGCATTGCTGGGGCTGGAATGGCAGGGTTTAAAGGGACCCTGGAACCACTGTGGCTCTGGTGGTGTCCTACAAAAGGAGGGCAGGTCATCTGTGACCAGAGGTTGCTGCAGGTGCAAATTCTCATCTCTGTTCATGTCCATTTATTTGTCTCTTAAGGGAAGACGCTCTCTGTGTGTTAGGTGATGTCTGTACAAGTGCATCTGTCATGTTTGTCTGTTACATATATACGTGTGTGTGTACATGCAACAGCTTTAGGTGTGAGAGCACAATTTAGAGAAAGGCAAAGAAAAAGCATCCCGAGGAGCAGGGGAAAGGGGGGAGCTGTGGTCTGTTCCAGGGGCTGTTTCTGGAGGCTCTGGGCTCCCTGTTTGCTGCACTCTCACAGATTAGGGCTGACGAGTCCCTGGGCAGTCACTGAGACCTGGTAACTGCTCCAAGGTGCTGTAATGGCCATAAAATGATTTTTAGTATCAGATCTGTGCCGTTCTCTTTAGCCTGTGAAGTCACAGCAGAGAGTGGAAGGCAATTATTTTGAAGTGGAAATTTGCACCCTCCCCATCCCCTTTAATTGTTGCGATAAATTACAACTTCTGAAAAATATATAAAGCTTTGGGTGATAAAGCTCGTGCTGGTACCGAGTGCCAGCGTTTCAGCAATCTGGGGTAAATACTGCCCCCCTCCTTTTTCCTTTCCATCCCTCACTTTTCCCTTTCCCCTTCTCTTCTCCCTGCTGTCCTTTTGGCCCTGAGTCAGTTCATGTTCCTGCGGTGCCTTTGGGCAGAGGAGGAGCTTTGTGCACGTTCTCTGTGTGCACTGGGACAGGGCTGGAGATGGACCTTGTACATGAGAAGTATTTGAGGGTTGGAGACACACAGTTTATAAAGCATGTGTCTTTTTCCTTGCATACGTGTTTTGCCATTTTTATGCCAGTTTAGCCCCCTGCTCTCCTCTCCCTTGGGTGCTGCTGTTCACAGGCAGCTGCGTTCTTGGCTTGGACCAGCAGCAGAGTGGGAAAGCTAATGTGGCTCCTTGGGGTGATGCCTTTCAGATGGATTTAGCTAATTATCACAACGATTAGGACTCCCCTTAATGACCACAACTGGAATTTATCGACAGGGGTAAACAAGTTTTTGTTTGGTATTTGTGGAAAGTTCTTAATTTGTTTAATTAAAAAAAGACAGGCTCTTCTATCACTGAGTGTTCCTGGCTGCCCCTTGCAGAGAGCCTGATTGGCCTTCCCAGGACTTCAGCCTTTTGCCAGATCTATTTGGAAAGTTGGAATCTATGTTTCAGAGTAACTGTTACGAGTTAAATGTTACTGTGCACTGACTTGACTCGCTTCACACACCTTTCTTCCTCTACCAAGAGTGTGCAGGGAGCTGTGCTTGCCCTTTCTGTGGTTCCCATCCCAGTTTCATGATTCTGGTTCTTGTAGCTTCTGTGAGGCAATGGCACTACAATCTCCCTGGGTATCCAATGTACATCTTCCACTGGCACTGCTGATATTATGGCTCTTGTCTTGGTCAGTCAGAGATGGAGCCAAACACCCCAATCCTAAAAACCTGTTCTGTCACAGAGGGAGCTAAAACCCAGCACAGTCTGGCTGAGGCTGCACTAGGCTTGTGTCTTTTTGTGGGTCAAGCACAGAGTGCAGGGACAGAGTGTTCTGTGATCCATCTCGCTACTGGCAGAGGTTGGGACCATGGTGGTGGTGTGACAGGTTCTGTAAATGGGCAGGAAAAAGCAGCGTTGTCCCCCTGGGAGTTGTTGTCCTGTGTATTTGTGTTGTCAGCAGTGAGTTGTTGAGGGAGGAGCATGGCCAGGACCACTGAGGGATCCATCTCAACATGCAGTTGAGCAGTGGGAAGGAGCCTCAGGAATTCAGGTTGGAGTTCCTGTGGACTGTTCAGTGCTGTGAGAGGAGCCTGCTGCTGGCTGCCATAGGCAGTTTTCCCTTTGCATTCAGAAGTACTCTGGATTATCTGGATCATGAGTTCCCTGAGCTACTGGCAAAGGTTTAACTGAACTTACTCTGCTTTGTTCATGTGCAACATTTGGTAGGAAATGCTCTGTAGAGGGAGTTTGGTGCCTAATTCAGCTCCCATCTCCTGTTGATGTGGATGAGGCACAAATTAGGAATGAAGAGGTGGGAGAGGCTGGAAGAGCATGACTTGGTTAAAACTGAAAGAATAAGATATAGATGTGCCTTTTTTGAGAAGTGTTTTGCAAAGTGACCACGGCCTTTGCCCACCCCCTGTCCCAGAGGGAACCCTGCAGGGACTAACTGCTGTCTGCTCGGGGCAGCTGATGAGAGGAGCTCCTTGGGGTTGACTTTCCTAACCAAATTCTTGCTTTCTTCTCTTCTCCTCTTGCTCTTTCCCATTCCAACCAATTCCAGAACCGGGGGCGCCTGGCAGAGAAGAGGACAATCCCTTTACCTCCAACCAGGATCCCGAAGAAAGAGCTGACCTCAATTTTCTCACATAGTGATGACAGTGAAGAGAGTGATAAGAGCAATGGTCAACACCCTGAAGTGAAGCAGGAGGAGGATCTCCATATCAGTATCATGAAAAGAAGGTACTTTCCTGCCAGGGAATGCTGAGTTACAGGAGCAGAGACACAGAAAACTGGGCAGCAGGTGACTGACCAGCCTTTTCGAGCCAGTCCTGCCCAATGGAGTCACCTCCAGGGCCTAAAATAGAGTGTAAATGTCACATTATAGCTCAGAAAAGGTAGCTGAAACTTTTTTTCTACTTACTCCTATGTGGGGTGAGTGGGGCTCTGTGTGGCCTTGCACCATAGGCATTTGGATTCTCAGACTGTAAATCGTGTTTCACTCTCTGTCCAGTGTCCTGTGTCTTTGTGGCCAATGAATTGCATGACCAAGGAGTCACCTGTGGGTTTTTACAGAGCTGTATGAAAATACACAGGGGTGCATGAGTCCAAAATCCTCCCCTTTGCTTTCAATTGTCCCCGAATTCCGATGTAATAAAAACTGAGTAATTTAACGTTGGGGAACAAAGTCTGGGAAGGAGGTTGCAGCAATGTGTGGTGGTGTGTGTTCTGGAGTCCCGAGTGTCAAAGAGAATCCTGAGAGCCATAGGTGTCCAAAAGTAGAAGTGATGGAGTAGGAAAGAGCCCCTCAGGTGAGGGATCGTTTGATCCTGTCTTTCTCAGTACTGTGTACATTCATCCTGCAACTGCGCAGCATTAGAGGGAGAGAAGGGATTGTCTTGAGTTTCATTCTGGTAACTGTCTCTAGGCTCCTATGTGTGGTCTGAATGCCCGCAATATTCAGCTGCAAAACTCTTGGGTTCTCTCATCCCACAGAAAAAAAAATAGGAAGTTTAGAAAAGCTGTAACTACAGGAAAATAAATACCTACAGGCACTGTGCCTCAGCCTCCCGTGCATATCATTGCCACTCATCTTGATTGTCATCTTCCTGTGATGCATGAAATCACTCAGATTCTAAGACAAGCCCTATAAAAACAGAGGAGTGGGAACCCAAGGCATGTAATTGCTTTTCTTATGTTTTATGTGTTTCTTGCCTCTGAGCAGATAAGATATTTCCCCCCTTACCTTCCACCAGATGCTGGTACATTCAGCAGCCGAGAGCTGGGAAGTAGGGAGGCAAAACAGCAACCAGCTCTTCCCATAAAAAGCCTCCTGTAATTAAAGTCTGGGTTTATCATTGCAGCTGTCCACCAGCCGTGTTCCAGGGTTATCTCTTGCAAATGGAAAGGTGTTTGGGGAATGCATCTGTGCTGTGCATGTGCACGGGAGCCACAGAGGAGAGGAAACCCTCCCAATCAGTTTTGGTAAACTGCCCTTCTTCTCCTGCCCCCTTTAATTATGCTTTTAATGCTGCAAAATTATAGTGCTAGATTGTCTCATTAGGAGGGAGAACAACATGATAACTATATAATTGATACGCTAGGCCCCCCAAATATAAAGTGCTCTTATCTTAAATCTTTAATTACTGTAATTGCTTTGCCTTGTTTATTAGGAAATGAAGGAAAAAAAACTACTTGGTAATTATTAGCCAGTGGTCCCCCAGCTTGCCATTGCTGTGCTCTTCAGTAGTTCTCAATCAAGTTGGGCTGAAGGTCTCTTGTTTAAGCTTTGTCTTGTTTCCTTGGAGAAGAGCAGGATTCTTACCAGGTAGCTTAGACCCTAATTGCTTTTGTACAGTTGTTCTCATTTGTGTTTTCCTGGGAGCTCTGATACAGGAGGTGGGGAGGGGGGAGGGAGCTGGAATAGCTGGAGCAAAGAGGGCGGGCAGCGTTCCTGGTTAGTGCAGAATCAGAGAAGTGGTGAGATTCAGTGCTTGGTGCCCAGGCAGGCCACATGTCCTGCTCCTGTCCTTCAGCTTTTCCAAGCATTTTGTCTCTTGGAAATAGGTGCCCCAGCCCTCCTGTGCCAACGAGGGGGAGAACTGGCCATTTCCAGCTGCTCCAGAGCCATGAATGGCAAGTGGGCTGCCACCACTCTGCTCAGCCCTGCTGGAGGGAGCAGGCTCTGGCTCTGATCCCAGTGTCATTAGCAGGGCCTGGGTTGGAAGGTGGGATGGGGCTGGCTCTGGAGACAGCAGCAGCAGCAGCAGCAGCAGCATAAAGGCGAGACAGCTCAGACACGACAGCTGGGGCCCGGCAGAGACAGTACCCCATCTGCTTTCTGCTTTAATTCACCTGTTGTGTCCTCCCTGGTGGGGGTGGATTGGGCTGAGGGTTTATTGTCCCCCACTGCGAGGAAGAAATAGGTTAAACTGTGATAGGAAAACAAGGTCAGGGCCTGAGCAAACCTGCATTTTCCTCTTTGGCACCCCTGGGTGGCCCCCCTGCACACCTCCCTGTCTGTGCCATTATAAACACTGGCATTATTTGAACATTGCTGCCTTTTCTTTTTACTCCTACTCCCAATTTCATTTGTGTTGACTGTTTCCTTCCACTGCTGGCACAAGGGAATGATTTCTGCTACTTTGAGGCCTGAGGAAAAGACTCTGGGGATTAGGAGTTGGAAGCTTAGTCTCTTGGCTGGTTCCTCACCTTTGCCTTTGACACCTGTGATTTCCTCTGTGGTCTTGGGCACTTGCCTGTGGTGGTGGCCTTCAGAGGAGATCTGAGGCAGAGAAAACCTGCCCTGTCGTGTTCCTGCAGTCCTAGAAAGGAGCAGAGACCTGTAGCTCCTGCTGAAGTCTGAGCATTTCAGTTCCTGCCATCCTTCCAGAGCTGTGTCACTGTGCTGACACAGACTGAGCACTCAGCTCAGAGGGTTATTGGGACAACATTGCACAGGAAAATCCTTTTTCTTTTCTATCAGATTACAGCCTCCTGAAAATCCTGCTCTTTTCTGAGATTTCCCATGTGCAGGAGTTACGTTGCCTTAACTCACGTGGTCTGGTTAAGCTGTGCTGAGGCCTGGGGAGGATCTTTGTGTGGATGTGAACATCATTTTTCCTTTGGGGAAGAAGCATGTAACAGTATTGGACATTTCTGTGTCGATGTCAGCTGTACAGTTGTTTTAGTCAGAATAATTCTGCCACAGCTGCACTGGCACAAGGACTGCACAGAACAGAATTAACATAGAAAGTTTGTCTTCATGAAGCCTTTTTCCTTTCTCACAGGCAGGTGGCTAAGCTGCCTCTGCCCAGCAAGCTGAACTAAAAGTTAGGCCAGTCTCCTCTTTTGTCACCACTCTCTGGGTTATCCCCCACATCAGAGAAGTGGTGTGAGGATGTGGCACTTGGAGACATGCTTTAGTGGTGAGCACGTTAATGATTGGACTTGATAACAGAGAGGTTTTCTAACCATAATGAGTTCATAATTCTAAGTTAAAGACTACAAATTCCATTGCTCTGCAGTAGTTTGGAGAGCATTAACTTCTTCATGCTGACAGGGAGATTCCAACCAGCGTTGACAAATGTGTTACCTCAGCCCGGGAGCTTTTCCACCCTGAGGTGCAAACTGCCTTTAAGGATATTATGTTATCCCAGGAATCTCCAAGCAGATGAAAGGCAGTGTAGCCAGAGAGTGAGGTTCAACCCTAACAGTAAGATCCTCACATACTGTTGGATTTAAGCCCAGCATTGTGTTGTGGGTGCATGAATTTAATTTCTATTTTAAAGACTGGCCTCTTTCATTAGTATGGGACGGGAAGGAAAGAGAAGAGGAGAAATGCAACCATAGCATCTGAGATTAAACAGGATGGGTGAGGACCAGTTTTGTCCATGTCCCCAGCAAAATGTGATGGTGTGGCTGAGGATAAGAGACGCTAATGCTTAAACACCTGTTTAAAATGGTGAGAGATTTTACCTGACCTGTCTCTGAAGGAACCTTTGTGGGATATCAGTGAGCATGTATGCTGGGCTGAAGAATGGGCAGGATAGGTGCAAATGGATATGTATGGCAAAGATATCCTTAAAATTCTTTTATTAAAAAAAAAAAAAAAAAAAAAAAGAGGTTTGGGAGCAAAAGTAGTATCCCCTTGTACAATGAGAGCACACAACGGGCTGGCTTCCTTGCCAAATAATGAAGTGAGATAAAAGCCATTTTGAGGAGAAATAACAAAAGCTGTCCTATAACAGGGTGTCTGTGCAATGGGAAGCAGATTTCTGGAGAACCTCATCCTACCCTTAAGTCCTTTCTCCTGTTTTTAGGTCACTTCCCCCCTCCCCCCTCACCCTTCTCTGGCTGTGTCAGCAGGATGACCCCAGTGTGTAGCACCTGCTATGGGATTAGAGTTATTTCAAACTAGAGAAGGGCATTTGAAGGGAAGGTGCTTACTCCAGGAGTGATGGGACCCTGTCTCCTTGCCCCTGTCCACAGAGAAACATGGATGGAGTCCAGACAGGACAAGCTGCTCTCCCCTCCCCAGCCCCCCTCACCTCTCTGAGCAGCTTTCCAGCTTTCCCCTTGCTCAGCACCCATTTTCTAATAGGGAAATTACTGACCTCCACAAAGCCTTAATGGCTGGCTCTGTCAGTCTGCCTTCCTAAGTGGAAAGCTATTTCTTACATCCCAGAAGGCTGCTGCTCTTTGGCTCCCGAACTGATGGAAGATCAGACCCGAGCACCCCCCATTATGTTTGTCACATGCACCTGCTTGTCATGCAGAGCCACGAGGTCCCACTGCCTCTCTTCCCTTGCTGGGCCTCTTCCCAAAACGCTCCCTCCCAGCCCACCTGGACTGTGAGCTGTGTGACAGCCCTGCTCCCTTTGGAGCTGAATTGCACGGCAGGATGTGGAGAGCACCCTGCTCATTGCCTGGGGTCTGGGCTGAGCTGACAGGGCTCTTGCAGGTGCTGTACAACGCGGGGATGTGGCAGAGCAGGGCTCTGGGCTGCGGTAGGAGTCAGGCTCTCGGATGAGACTCGACAGCCCTTCTCCTAATTGCCAGGACTCGAGAAGAGGGAGGCAGGGCCCCTCTTGTGGCTGGAGACATATTTTGCTGCTTTCTGACACTTTTCCTTCACAGCTCTCTCTGGTTATTTTCTATACACCCTTCTTGCTTTCTGTACAGCCCTTTCTTTTCTCTTCTCCTTTCTCTTTCCTTCCCCCCTTTTCCCCCTTTTTGTCTGAACCATGCGTCACTTAATAACAGTCACCATATTCAATAAATGCATTAAAGATCCCCCTGGGAAGCAAAGACTGGGTTTAGTCCTGGGAACCAGGACGTGTGTCATTGACTTCACTGACGGGTGAGTGAGGAGGTGGGAGAGAAGGAGCAGCTGCAGCACCTTCACTGACCTGCCTGTGGTTCCCCCCCCCCCACACATTCCTGTTATTAATTTGTAAGGGACTGGCTCCTGCTCACCACTCTTCATACAACCCAAGGACAGGCTGATGTAGCTGATACTTTGCAAATTATTAGTAATTTGATTTCAATTGGATGAATAACCCGTTAAAACAAGATGTACATTAGCCTCAGAAACCTAATTGGTGATAATGGCACAGCGGTGTGGAATGAGTGCTCGGTTCTGCTCCCTGTCCCTCCCTCCTCCCCCCCCCCAAAAGATAATGAGAATTTGATTTCATTCTCACCTATTCATTTGTCTAAATATGAGTGTTTAATTATCCATCTCGGCAGGGAGATGTTTCAGCTCAGATGTGGATCTGAGCCATTCCTTTGGGATGAGGTTTTCCCTCCCCACAACTTAAACCTCTCTCACAAAGTTCTCTTAGAGTTGAGCTGGGCTGAGTCTTCCAGTGAGTGAGGCCTTCACTTGACATTTGGGATCACCGCAGGAGCTGTACAGACCATGAGAAATTACAATTTATGGAAGGCTGAGACCATTTCCCCCTCCAGCCTTGTGCCCCCTTTCGCAGTGCCATGGCTGGGGGGTACCTGCCTGGCCCATTCCTTGGCACTGGGGTGGGAAGTGGACTCTCCCAGGATGGTACAGGTTGTGCAGAGAGCTGGAAGTGGTGACAGTTCTCAGTGTGGATGTTCTCAGCTTGTGGATGAGGTGTATTATCTGGTATAGATATTATAGATATGGCACTACTAAGAGTTCTGAGGATGTCTTCCTTGGTGGACATTAATATCTATGAAAAGAACTATTCATCCCTAAAACAATAACCAGAATCCCTTTCTGAGCCAGACTTGCAGGAAAAAACACAAAAGCTGTGCCATCGCATTGGTAAAACTTGCAGCAGCAGCAGCCTGCCTTGGACGTGAAATTATTTCCGTGCTAAGAGGTGTTTTCAGTTAATTTCAGAGCTCGGCTGGAGCTGGGGAGCCCATTCAGGAAAGCACTTAAACAGACACTCAAACCTGAGTGAAGTCCCATCGACTTCACTGGTCGTGGTGAAGTGTTTTCTGGCCCAATTCACAGCCCACTCAGATCAGAGGAAGGGCTCTCTTTTACTTCAGCAGGTTTTAGATGAAGCTCTGCTCAGCCGGATGCTCTGCACCCACAGGCTGCTGCTTTTTCCACAGAGGGCAGAGGCAGGAGTTGCTGCAGGGCTCCACAAAATGTGCAAAAGTGCATTTGGCTTCTGCTGCTCGTGAATATCTGCAGCCATTTGGGAACCTACATCTGTAGGAGCAGATTTAGCCTCCCAGCCAGGATCCAGCACGTTCCCTGGCAGGCTCTGGGAGCCGTGGGAGCGGGTTTGTGTGAGGATATGGACTCGCTTGCCAGTCTGGGGTTGTCATCAATCACTGTGACATGGAGACACAGTGGTGGTCACAGACCTCCCCAGATTCGGGGGGGGATCAGTGCTCCCTGGTTTCGTGAGGACACACCAGACCACAGAAGGTCAAGCATCCTCCGTATCCCTCAGGGTTGGTGTGGATTCTGTCGTGTAGCAGTAGGGCAAAAAAAAAAATCCATCAAAAAAACAACCCCCTTGGCTGCTCTGTCTTAATTTAGGATATTGTTCATCTAGAATCTGCTATTCCCACTTGTCAGCAGGCAGAGTGACAGAGTATGTGAAATTAATTTCCGAGGTGGGAAATTGCTAATAATTTATTTACAGCTGGGGTGGGTGTGGAGGAGGGGACTCAGCACAGGCATATTTGGGTTTTCTTCATAAAATGTCAATGCTGAGCTCGTTCTGCTTCCTCTGAATGTGGCCTTTTAGGTGGGATAGCATCCTGCAGTCCCTCATCCCTCTTGCATGCGGGGGTCTCAGTGCTGTACATCCCCTGGGGGGGGTCCTGCCAGGTGGGCTCAGCACAAGGCAGGAGTTGTGTTTGGGTGGGTTGTTACGGTGGGGGCAGATCTTTTAAGTGACCAAGCTGGAGGGTTCAGCCTGTGCCACTGACCTCTCTGTTTGTTTGTTGACAGGATACACACCCACTGGGATTTAAACATCTCCTTCCGAGAGACCTCTTGCAGGTACCATTTTGGGGCACCCTCTTTGTATGGTAGGCTAAGAGTTTATGATCTGTTACTGGCATATGGATGCTGTGAGATGTAAATGAACTTTTCTGTCAGTGCTTTGGGGTTGGTTTTTTCCTACCTCCCTTTGTTCCTCATTCTCCCCTTACCACATACCCTCTCTTTTGTTTTTAATTTGGGGAAAGTTGTGGGGGGAAAACTGTTTTATGTTGGAAGAGAGATTGGATTAGACTTGTAAAGAAAGGCCATTGCTCATTGTGATATGTTTACTCTGGTCCCAAAAAGGTGGAAATTCATAAATTGAAGATACCCAGTTGGAAACATGAATATTCCTTTGTGACCTTTGGGTCAGTTGATATCCTGAGTGAGGTGCATTATCTCCGTGTGTTGCCAGCAGTCATAAACTTCTCTAATCCTTCAAAAATAACAGCTGCAGAAATTTCCACTAGAAAAAAAAGAAAACTGAAATTTTGAAATGTCTCTTTTGTGCTAAATTGCCAGATCAGAACGGAATAGTTGAGCCTGGACAGTCCAGGGTGTGGTTTGTGTGCTTTGTGGGTACTGGAGAAATCAGGAGCTGCTCCATTGGATCTGCTGGCAAAGAGCAGCCCACTCAAAACTTCTTGTTTTGCTAAAAGTGGTTTTTGATGCTTTGTGTCAACTTCTTCAGTTAGAGATTGAAAAAAGGTGGGAAAGTCCTGCTACCAGGAGTGGACTAGAGGACAATTTACAGCCTAACCAGTGCACCTGGAGAGACAACTCCATCTCTCTAACTGAGCACTGGAGTGTGAATTAAGCCTTGGCATCTCCACGAGAAGTGAAGGCTGTGGGGAGAGAAGGGTGGCAAATCCATACGGATTCATGCTCTGTTAGGGAACAGTGAGGGCAGAGGTATTCAGTGGTAGTAAACTAAGCACAGACTTTGGCCCTGAAGCATAAACCCCCATAATTCCCCAAATTTACAACGTTCAGAGTACAAAGCCCACCCTATCCATGAGCTCCCAGAGCCAGTCCAGCAGACACAGCTCACCCAGCACTCATAAAACCAGCCCAGGTTTTTGAGTGGCAGCCTTTAGAATAAAATCCCTGGTTTGTTGCTATAAGCTTTTGGGTCTCTGAAATACAAAAGGATGGATTCTTTCCAGGCAGACCCTTTCATGATACATTTCAGCCCAGAGCAGAGTTTTATGGCTGAGTTATAAACTCCTAAAAGGCAGAAGTTTGGAATGGAAGTGCTGACACCAGCATTAATTAATGGCCATGTGAGCAATGATTCTGCACAATGGCAACTGAGGGTGCCAACACCTTTGGAAAGGAGAATCTCTATCTTAAAAAAAAAAAATAAATTCTGAATTTCTGTTGCACAGAATAAAATAATGGTCTGATTTTTATGTCAAATGCAGTTCTCGGACTTCCTCAGTTTAACTGTTTGTCCCCTTCAGTTCAGCTCTTTCCTGGAGGAAACATCAGTAATTCCTCTTGGGAACAGAAGTTTTGCTTTTTCAGATTAAATGGTCAGTCCAGCTGTCAGAACTTGAGCCCATCCCGCTAGTCCAGGAGGAAACAACACATTTTATGCTGTGTGGCAAAAGAAGTAATTTGTGTTTCTATGTCAAGATGCGAAAAGGCTTTCTGTATTTAAGTAACCTAAATCACCACAAAACATCTGAAATCCTTCATGGGATGGCAAAAAGGTTTAGCTGACCTTTGTTCCCAGTGACCTGCAGAGTTCAGCACACGGGATGTACCTGGGTCATCCCAAAGCCATGCCAGGGAATCATTCCAGTGCCCCACCTTGGCATGAGTGCACACAGCCACCCCGGTGCCTTAAATCAAGCAGGGCCGAGATCTGCCACCTTCATTGACCTGCTCATTGTCGTGGCTTTGTCTTTGATCTTCCTTTCCAGGTTTTCAGAGGATACCTGGATTTATTAGGTTTAGCCACCTTATAATTGCTGCATGCATTGCCCTGGATAAAAAGACATTTAATTGGGTACAAATCAGTCTATACACAAAGAACCAAAGGCTTAGGATAGGGAAATTGTCCTGAAAGGGGAGATTGGGATCTCTGTGTCTTGCCAGGTGCTTTGCTCCCTTCCCTTTTAAGTTCTCAAGTTAATACAGGTTTCAGTTTGTGTCCTTTTTCTGCAAAATTTCCTGGTTAAGGTAGGATTCCCGTGCATGGGCATTCTGCTCCTGCAGTAATTTGCTGAAATGTCTAAAAAATCGGTCAGTTAGTGATGCACTTCTTTTATTTCAAGACAAGCCTGTCCAATTTTGAAACAGCAAACACAAGGTTAAACCCTGATCTCTGCCACGAGATGCCTCCTCTCAGCACCACAGGCAGGATTACCTTGCTGAGGGTGAGGCGTCTCATGAAAATAAACCATGGAATAAAATGGAGTTCCAGGGAGGAAAAGGATTTTCTTGCTATTTGTTGCCATTTGATGTCTTGAGGGAGCAGCAGGGAGGTGAGTGAGCAGCAGATAAGAGGCCGTGTGTGTTAATACCACGTCGTGATGCAGCTCAGGGTGGAAGAAATGTTTTGCCCACCTGAGAATTCACAGGCACTGTCAGTGCAATTAAGCCATCCCTGTCTCCAAGGAAAGCCAAGGGTTGTTTGTGCTGCCCATCTGAAAGATGGTAGGAAAGGAGGTGGTGTGGAATTTTGGTTAGAGCCGCATGCAAAGGTGAGGAGCAGAGAGCTGGGGAGGCATCAGGATGCTCAGCACATGCTTTGGCTTTTGGCTCTGACAGAACATCCCAGGCAACATTTCTGTCAAAGTCCTGCACTGGCGCAGGTGTAAAACAGTGACAAAGGCGAGAGGCAGGAGCGTGCAAGGGAGTCTCTTCACTGCCACAGGAACAAAAGGCGTCTTGAGGGTACATTTTAATCTTCCTGGGCCTGCCAGGGGATAATTTTATCCAGGTATATGCCACATGAAGGCTGCATCAGGAGATGGAAGGAAAACAAAGGCATTGTTTGCCCAGAGCAAATAAAATGCATTTAATAACCACAGTTTAAACAAGAGATTACAGTGGTGTGTACCCAGCCTTCCTGGAGGGACATCAACTGTGCTGGGATTTATTTTAGACAGGCAGACATTTGGCCAGGAGCCTGGGCATCCATGTGCACGTGTACACGGATGTTTAAGTCTGACTATAACGTTTCTGGGGGGCCTTTACACATTGATTTAACCCAAGCTTAAATGCTTACTCAGCCAGAACTGGGTTTAAACAGCAGGGTTGGATGTGCAGGTTTGGCCCGTGTGGTCATTGCACACCTCTTGGAAAACTGTGTTTAGGGACAAATGAAACAGGTTAGGCAAGAAGAAAAAGAAAATTAAACAAGGCTGAGCAGAAGCAGCAGATGAGAAGTACGTGGGAAAAAGGCTGAGAGAAGCGAATGAAAGGGAAATCAATTGATTTAGCTCCTTCCTTTAGAAAGGATACACAGGCAGAGTGAAGGAAAGCAGGAGAGGAGAATTGAAAAGCAGACTGTTCTGAACATGTCAAGGCTGATCCTGAGTCAGCAGAAGACCCTGGTGTGTGACACAGGTAACGTTATCGAGTGCCAGAGCATCCTGCTGCTCTGCCCTTTAAGGATTGATATAGGATGGCTTCTGGGCTGCTTAGTTATTTATTTATTTTTCCTAGTAAGCTTTTGCCTTTTAATCTCTGAGACCTGAAATAGGCACCAAAAGGTCACAAGAAATTTTTAGCAGCTGGAAGCTGGATGTGACCCCTTGACACCCTGCAGCCTTCGGCATCTGCTGCTGACAGAGCTGGTGCTTGTCAGATAAGAGCCTTTAAGTTACAGCAGAAAACCCAGACACTGGCAGAGGGATGAGAGTGTCTTCAAACAGGGACCTGCCTTCACCCTCCCGTGTCTCACTGATTCCTGTCTCATATCCCAGCTGCAAAAGCTGATGGTGAGAGGAACAAGTCAGGCTTTGCCAATCAGATCTAAGTCTGGGCAGAGACTGGTGAAACACCAGTTGTGTGTAGATCTGCAGGGCTGTTCCATAACTTGTGGTGACTTTAGAGGACAACTTCGAAGCTGTTTTTTGACTCTGTGCTGTAGGAAGCTTAGAAAGTTCCCAGTGAGGCACCACAGAATGTATTAACCATGACGTGCATTGGTACGAGGAGGACATTTATTCAACATGAGGCTGAACTCAGCCCTTCCAGATTATTTCTGCTGAGGCATTGGGACATAGACTGCTTAAGGAAGTGCTTTAATCCTCATCTTGGTGGAATATCCAAAGAGCTCTCACCTTTGTAACTGCTGGAGCTGTGAACCAGGACGTGCTTCCTGAAGGCAAAGCCAATAAACACAAGGAAGCTCTTGGCCAGTGCTGTTGTTGTTGGCACTCCAGGCTGTGTGGGGACAATATGTTGGAAGGAAAAGACTTGCCAGATGAGTGAACTCAAGTTTGTTCATCAAACAGTGACATACCTGTTTGATTTCAGACAATGGGTGCCCAGCAGGTAAATGGACGTGCTTTTTGTTTAACTGGGAGTTAAAGTGAAGCAAATCCACACCAAATCCACGCCGTGCACAGACACTCACAGGGATGTTCTGTGTCACTGAAGAGCAGCTGGGAAGGTACAGCCAGGAGGTGAAGCCTCCATGTATTCCTGTGCTCCACGGAGGCTGCTGGCAGGACATTCCCAAAGTCCGTGGGGAGGGGGTGAGTTGGGCCTGGGATTTTTAAGGAATCATGAAGAGCAGAGTGACTTGAGTCACTCAACTGAAGTGACTTGAGTAGTTTTTGCTTCTCCCTTTCCTGTAGGAATAAGGCCAGAGAAGGAGAAAATTAGTCCCTACTGGAGTGCTGAAAAGTATTATTTAATCTGAATTAGTTATTACATCATTATTTCATTAGCAGTGCTTTTTGCTCTTATGCTCATTCCTTGGAAGATTTATTTGGCTGTGGGGATAAGTTAGGGAAAGGAGACCATTTATGGACTAGAAGAGATTCAAATAGCAAAGGGGAATAGTTATCTGATAAACTAGTTTTAGCTTTCATTTTAAAGCCAGAATGATGCAATTATGTTTTAAATAAAGGTGAGAAAAGCTGTTAGATACCTACAAGAAAAGTTTATTTAGGAGTAATTCTGTTCATTCTGTTCTGTCAACTCAATCTGTATCTGTCATGGGAGGGAAGTATAATGGACCTTTTGTAGGGCAACATAAAGATTCTGGATAAACTGAATATTTGAAGGCATCTTGAGGCTTTTGGATATTGTTGAGACACACAGGCTTGGGTGCAGCTTTGGGAAGAATTCTTCATACATTTTAGCTCATACAGTGATCAAAGAAAGAATCACATCCATCTGCTTTTAGATCAAAACTTCAAGGGCATGTTTCTGGAATAGGAGATTTCCTGACCTCTCTCCTCACACCCTTCTGTGAGATTGAAACGATTTGGATGTGTCTGTCCTTAATACATCGGCTGTGTGAGTGATTCCTGTAGATCATCCCTTCCCACTGTTCAGTGTCTAAACCCGTGCCCTGTCACCCAATTAAAGCTGCTCATCCGAGTATTTTAATATTTCATCAGTTCAAAGTAGGTGGCTTAATGAATTGAGAAAATGAGGGAATTTGGGATATTTAAAGAGCCCTCGTATCCATCAGGCACAGCAGCTGCATGTCAGCCACACATTCTCTTCACTGGCTGAGCAAAACGTTCCTGTTTGTTTCTGAGGGACCCTGGAACGCAGCATCCAGACAAATCCAAAACTTCAGGGATATCTCCCTTCCCCATCTCCAGTCCAGCATCACTGTGGTGCAATTCCATCTTATTTTTATTTATGGGCTTGCAGCGAGCTGAATGACAAAGCAGGATTACAGTCAAAACATCTTTATACTTATTTCCACCTTATTTTGGAGTTGCCAGCACTACTGATCATTTTTATGAACTGTCATGAGCATTAATGAAATTTTATGGCCATTTTGCTTGAGACGTTGCAGGATGATTAATTTGTTTTTTCCAGATCAGTCTACAGGGAGATTTAGGGCTCTGTTGCCCATGGCTGGGGCTTGGGTTTTCAGGCTTCTCAGCTCCCTCCAGCAGGGAAAACTTGTTTACCACTCCTTCCTTTTTCCCCCATCCCTTGTTTCCCCCCTTTCTTTGCCGTTTTGCCTGTGTCAGATGGGTGACATCTCATCAGAAAGTGGAGATACCTGAGAGGCAGAGGTGGGATGCTGGTAAATTGTAACCTGCCAAGGTCTATCAGACTGATGTCTAAGAAGGACAGAGAGTGACCGAGAGGTTTTTCTATCAGTGGTGAAGTTTTAAAAGGTATCCAAAAGACTGAGCAATAAAAATTGCAACCAAAGGTGGCCAAGGAATGGGAGGCAGCTCTTCCTGAGCTTTGCCTGCTGGAAATCATGATTCTGTCTTCTGTCTAGAGCACAGAATTCCCATGGGGGACAGCTGACTCCTCTGTCAGCAGAGGCAGGTGGGGGTTTCCATGAACTCCAGCAGGTCCCAGGCTGGATTCCTGAGTCCCAGGGACGGTGTGCACTGGGCTGCCAGTGCTGTTGGACACATTGCTGGCTACAAACCAGGCAGGCCTGTGCTCCAGAGAAGTTAGAGATGAATTTGGAAGGTAAGGAGAGGGAGCCAGCAGGGGCATCAGGTGGTTTCCTCCCAGCAGTTCCTGAACTGACAGGTCAAGGGCTGCCCAGCTTATTCCAGAGAGGTCCTGGAGTGTGAAAAGTGGGTTGGGAGAGGCAGTAAGGCATGGAGAGGTCTGGAGGAAGGAGGCAGCCCCTCTGCTCCTCAGAGCTGCACATCCACATGCTGACCTGCATCCAGCTTTTTGCCTGGGGCTTATTTGCCCATCTCTGATGGAAAAGTGACCCGGGCTGTCAGCGGGTCACGCTGCCTGGTGTGTAACAGGGAAACAAACTCTGCTGCTCCCCCTCACACTCTCAGCCCCTTCTTCATCAGTCACCTGATCAGAGCCTTCAAATCCTTGACCCAAATCCTCCTGTGCCCAGCTTTAGGTCTTATCCTGCTCCGGCTGTTGTGTCCACTGGCGACCTGCGAGGAAAGGTATTGGCTGAGTGCTGTGATTAGGGAGATGCTGGGGATGTTTGGAGCTGTGTGCAAGGTGATAAGCAGGAGTGAGGGAGGAGAGGACGAGCCCTTGATCGGTCTGAGCTGCCAGCTTTCCCTGATCCACATCCCTTCTCTGTTTCTGCTGACTCAGTGACCCTGGTTTTACTGCTGGGAGTGTCAGAGACAGTGACCTTGCCTGTCTGCTCAAGGGCCTCTGGCACTCAAAGGCCACGCCAGGGCAAAGCAAGACAAGGAGAAAGTTATTCTGCAGAATTTCTTATCCCAAGATGACTCTTGGCTCCGCTGCACTGACGGATGGTTAATCCTGCACTGATTTGGTGCTGTGTGTGAGGCAAGGGAGCCAGAGCTGGTGAAATGTGCTTTTTCTCATCTAATTAGGAGGCTTCACATCCTCGTGAGGAAGAAGCTGAGAGGGTTAATCATCTCCTGGGAATAAACATTATTTAATTCCCAGAGCACTCACTTCAGTGTGGTTTGGGGATGGAGGGTCTCTGTTTGCTCCCAAGTGGGCAGAGACACAGGTCACTTTTTTTTTTCCGCTCTGGGCCACCAGTATTAACTGGGAGCACGATGGGGTGATTTTCTGACAGGTTCTGTGCAGGAGGTCAGACGAGGGAGATATAAAGGTCCCTTCTGGGGCTTAAAAATCAATGAATCTGTGATTAAATGGCCCATGGAGGCTGGACATTGCAGGTTAAGGGAAAAGGAGTGATATTAGTGGCATTTTATGTGGGAGCTGCATCTGGCAGCAGCCTTCCAGGTCCTTGTAACGAGCCCCAGATTTACCTGTAAATGGTACGGGAACAGAAGGTGCGTTTTTTCCAGGGACTGGGCTGGAGTGCATATGTTTCCTTGGAAATTGGTTATTAGTTTTTAAAAAACACTAACTAAAAAAAAAAAATTGAGCACCTTTGAGTGCTTCTTTTGTACCAGTCGTGACATTCCGTAGTCGTGCTGTTACATAAGGTTGTTTCTCAGAGCTGTAATGATGCCACAGTATTTATAGACCAATCTGGGCTTTCCCTTTAATGGCTTCCATAAAAAGCTCATTATTCCCTTTGCACAGTCACTGACTGATTTACATCCCTGTCCTGTCCCCAGGCCTGTGCTCCCGTTTGGGCAGCCCTGAGCAACACACTCGCCCTGGCTGCTGTTGCTAAATCATGGGCTCGTTTAGGTCGGAAAAGTCCTCCAAGAGCATCAAGTGCAACCCTTAACCCAGCACTGCCAAGGCCACCACTAAACCATGTCCCCAAGTGCCACATCTCCATGTCTCCTAAATCCCTCCAGAGGTGGTGACTCCACCACTGCCCTGGGCAGCCTGTGCCAATGCTTTCAAGCACTTTTGGCTGGGAAATGTTTCCTGATGTCCAACCTAAACCTCCACTGGTGCAACTTGAGGTCATTTCCTCCAGCACCAACGGCTCTGACAACAGCCTGGTTGTGACACTGATCTGATTCTTACTACAAAACATGTCTTTTTGTGATGGTGAGGAGAAGAAAAAAAAAATCACCTGTGTTTCTGGATATTGTGATGGTTCAGGCTATCCTTGGAGCTGCAGACTCTCTGTTATTCCTGGTGTGTGAACCTGGCCAGGCAAGGATGGGTGCACATGGAACACACGAAGTCACTGCAGAGAAAACACTCTGAACCTGTTACCTGAGCTGGGGGTACCACTGAAATACAGCCTTGAACTGGGGTTGTGTCGGATCAGGCTGAGAACGAAGCAGGAAAAGAAACTCCATGTGTGTTCCTGAGTGACATGGAAGTGTGGAGGATGCACAGGCACACACCTGCCCTCATCTCCACCTGCCCTGGCCTGATCAATGGCCTTGTGTCTTTTGCCCTGCAAGCCCTGACATTCCTCCTTTTACATATTGGATTTTTTTTTGCTTTATTGTAGGGAGGGGCAGAAGGTCGGGACAGTTTTATGGCAACTGTATTGATCAGTAAAATTTAATATAATCCCTGCACTTACTGTGTGATCGTTAAGGGGATGGAGAGCCGGTGAAACATATTTAAAAAGAAATATTTTTCAGTTTTATTTCCTCCCGTGTTGGTTTCTGAGTCTCTCTTCTCTTCCAAACCTGGTATCAATCTCTTGCTTTGCATCGCTTCAAAGATTTTTAACTGGGTTTTCCCAGCGTGCCTTGGATTTAATGAATTATTCGGAAGGGACTTCTGGTCCAGTGCTAGATTCCTTCACCATTTCCTCAGCTGTCTTGCAGTCTCTGGATCTGTGCAGTTTTGTGTCTGCTGGGAATATGATTCCCTCGCATTTTCTCTCAGCTCTGTCTGGAGCTCCTGTTGCTGAAGGACCAGGAGGCCTCTGGGTGTCTGATGCCTCCCACTCCCCCCATGCCCTGTGCATTCCCACTGACATCCCAGTGAAATCTGGGCAGGAAACTGGAACAGAAAAGTGGCAGCTTGAGCCCCAAACTTCCACTAAATATCCTGACACGGGAGCAGCCCTTCTGGGTGCTGCTGAGTGGTGCTGCACCACAGGTGAATCCCTCCTCTGCAGAGTCACCTGCACGGGGTTTTTTCTGCCTGATACCAAGCACAGGAATGTTACTGTGTGGGATCTTGCAGCTCAAAGCATGGGCAGAGCAAACCCTGTCTGCCAGCAGGATGGAAAACCTCTGATGGGCACCCAGGGCTCCTCAGGGCTCGCCCTGCCAGGAGGACGGGGCATTGAATTTGGAGCGAGGTTACTGTTCTCCTGCCTCCTCCTTTTGGAGAGAGAGAGCTGCAGCAAACTGAAAGGCAGCCACTGTTGAAAATTATTTAAATTTCGACCAAATTGTCTCCTTCCCCTCTCCCTCCCCCTCTCTGCAATCGCTCTTTGCAGTCACTTTGAGCAGCGCCTTGCGAGAACCACCAGACCCTGCGGGCGCCTGGCTGCCTCTGCGAGATGCAGAGGCTCTGACACTGATTTATATTTTGGTTAATTGTCTCCATCCATTAGTCTCCTCATCCTTCTCCTTGTTAAAGATGCAGTTGCTGCTAATGTCTGTAAATGAAACACATTTTAAAGGCATTGCTCCCAGTCTGGATCTGGCTTAACAGTCACTGGGAGCTGCCACCTCCTCAGGATCTCGGGGTGGCTTGTGTCCCCACAGGGACAGAGTGGCCTGGGCACCTGTCAGCCTCTGCTCACTCTCTGTCAAAGGCCAGGAGTCAAAGGGGCCGAGAGCCTGAGGTGTTTGCTCTGTTTGTCTCATCCCCTCCAAAAGTGCTGGCAGGGCTGGCTCCAAAACGGGGCTTTCAGCAGCTGCAAGGGACTGGTTTGCTGAGATTGAGGAGAGGGGACTGGAGTGAGAGTCCAGCAGGAGGATGAGAGGGCAAGACTGGAGCAGAAGGAGTCTTTGAGCAACAGCTGCTGACCTCAAACATTGCCAGTCGGAGGCTTACGGTGCAGATGTTGCTCAAAAAAAGGTTTATTGTTGCCAGAAGTCAGTCACAGAGGGTTGCTGCATGTCTGGTTACCACAGCATCCCTGGGAAGGGCTGGCTCCTAATTCATTTATACCTCCCAAGGGATGGCCCCAATTAGTGAATGTGACAGTTCAGTGGCAGTGCCTGTGATGGACTTCTCCTTGCCTGGGCACAGGTTGAGGCTCATTAGCAGGGCTGGATGACAGGGCTGGCACAGGGATGGCTCTGCTGCCAGGGCTGTTCTGCACGTGCTTCTCTGCAGCTCCTGGGATGAGTCAGTGGATTGCTGTGTCCCAGGCAGAAACCTTCTGTCTGGGTGAGGTTTCCACCTGTGGTTGCTGTCCCCTGAGTGCCTGTTCCTGTCAGAAGCTCTGCTGTGGAATGGCACCATGACATGGCCACTACAGAGTGTGTCAGCAGAGCAGCCAGCTTTGGGGAGACAGAGGCCCAGTTAGTTCCATAAAACATAGACAGGGCAGCAAGCAGAGCGTTTGTAGAGAACATCAACAATGGGGTTTTTCCCCTTTCAGCAATGATTTTTGCAGCCATTAGTTATTAGTACTTCTCATTACGGCTTTGCAGGTGAGCTCTGTATCAGAGCACTGGGATGTGACAGGTCTGTATCTGAGTGTCACAATTCCCCCTGTTGCCCTACTCCCAGAGTCTTGCGCCAATATTCGCTGGGTTATGGTGTGAAATTTTTGGATGAGCAAGAATGTTTTATTGTTTCCCAAACCTATTATGGATCCTGCCTCCTACGCTGGGCTCCCCTGCAGTTTTCCTTTGCTGCCAGTGGCATAGCTCAAGTGCAGAGTGTTTGCAGGGATCCCCTCCAGAGGTCAGGTGGCCTTTTGTTAGAGAACAGCCCTTATTTCATGTTATATCCAGGGAAAGGAGCTGTTTGGACTTGGCCTCTAAAGCTTTGTGGTTGCTGCTTGCAACATCCGTGGCCTGAGTCGTGGTGCTCAGTGAGCTGTTCAGTTGCCTGTGGCTTAGGCAAAACCCTTATCACAGCTTTCCTGCATTCCTGGTAAATGGATCTCTTGCTCCTGTGCCCTCTCTTCATTAGGATTTGAAAATTGCCCAAGCCATAATAATATCCATCCACTTCTCTGACTGTTGCTTTTGGCAGCAGGACAGAGCCTCGTGGTGGAATGGAAATCCACCACTTCCATGGGATGGAAGCAACTTAGAAAAGCTCAGGACATTCTTCTCAGTGAATGAACAGGCAAGGAAGGGGCAGGACGTGTATGGCATGTTTGGTGGGATGGTCACTTCTCCGCTGCTACATGCAGCACAGTAATGGACAAGTACTTACACACCACCAGTGCCAGCTTCACTCCCTGTTAAAGTGTCTTCCTTCCAAATCTGGGGGCTCTGGATTGAGGTTAAGCGTCTGTTGGATTTGAAGTTCGGGCTCAAAAATCTTGTGGTGCTGCAAGTTCTTGCTTAAAACTTTGCCCACCAAAATAGCAGGATTACCTAAAAAGGGTCTTGTGATCAGAACTTTGATCACCCAGAGCCATGTACCAGAAGAAAAGTCTTAGGAGACTGTCAGTAACATGGAGTCGCTTCCCAGTTTGAGAGGGAATCTGAATGTGGCCAACCCTTCACGTGCCCTCTGGAATCCTGACAGAAAGTTCTTATTTTCTACCCTTCATTTTGCTGCAAGAGCAAAACGTGCTGCTGTGAGATGGAAGTGTCCATCCATCCATCCATCCATCCATCCATCCATCCATCCATCCATCCTCAGAACATGTTCCCCTGCAGCTTGGAGTCACACCTGTCTTACCACAGGTCCCCAAACCATTAATTACTGAACCCCATGCAAAGTGAGCATTGCCATGGCAACCTGCAGCCCTGCAGAAGGCTATTTGTCTCCTCCTTGACCTTTCAGGAGATCTGTATCTCGCTCAGGCCCCCTTCTCTAATCCGGTTTTTAAAATACAATATTATACTCCTGGAGGGGATCAGACCTTTAATCTGATTGTGTGTGCATGTGTCAGTGCATGGCAGGGGTGCTGCATTAGGGCACCCTGCAGGGCCCAGGGCCAGACAGAGGCACAGCAGAGACACAGTGGGACTGTCCTGCTGGGGCTGCAACCAAGCTCCCGGGGGGAGTTACTGCCTTTGGCACACGGATGGAGAAATCCTCTGCACCAGCTCTCTCCAGCCCCCTGGATGTGGGCACCTTCCACTGAGGTCATGCAAGAGTTGGGCTTTTGCTGTACTTTGGGGGTGATAGGTGCTGGATGGGGCCTCTCTTATAGAACATGGGAACAAAAGTCTGCACCCAACAGTGTGGAGTGAAGAATAATAAAATCAGGGAATGGTTTGGATTGGAAGGGATCTTAAAGACAATCTAGTTCCACCACCCTCCATGGGCAGGGACATGTTCCACTATCCCAGGTTACTCCAAGCCCTGTCCAACCTGGCCTTGGACACTTCCAGGGATGGGGCAGCCACAGCTTCTCTGGGCAACCTGTGCCAGGGCCTCCCCACCCTCACAGCCAAGAACTTCTTCCCAGTTCATCTCACGCTGCCCTCTGGCAATGGGAAGCCATTCCCCCTTGTCTTGTCACTCCATCCCTTGTCCAAAGTCCCTTCCCATGCTGGGGATCCCAGGGCTGGATGCAGTGCTCCAGGTGGGATCTCATGGGAGCAGAGCAGAGGGGCAGAATCCACCCTCAGCTGCTGCCCACGCTGTGGGTGAGCCCAGAACACTGGTGACCTTCTGGGCTGTGAGTGCCCATGGCCAGGGCACGTTGAGCTTCTCATCCACCAACACCCCCAAGTCCTTCTCCTCAGGGCTGCCCCCAGTCCTTTCTTTGTCCAGCCTGTGCTCGTGCTCAGGACTGAGGAACTGGGCACCCATTAGTCCCAGGGAACTGGAACAGGGGGCGGGGAGCCAGCCCAGGTGATGGGGCACAGGTGCTCCCTGTCCCTCACAGCTGCAAGTGTTTGCTGGGTGTCTGTGAGGAGCACAGGGCTCAGGGTGCGCTTCGCCTTCAGGAGCAGGGAAGTGACTGGTTGAACTTTCCAGATTGCTCTTTTCCCTGGAGAAATGTGGTAGAGTGTTCCTAGGATTCTTATGGCAAATGGAGGAGGCAGGGCTGAGGTGGGTGTTAGCCTGCTGTGGGTTCTTGGTGGTGGTGGTGGTTTGGCTGAGCTGGTCCCTCAGGGCTGAGGGAAGGGAGAGTCTGGGCAGGACTGAGTTGTGAGGAGTTTTGCCAGGCTGGAGCTGTAACTGGTGTTTCTCAACTTTGGTTTTATGCACCAAGCAGATCTCCCAAAGCCTGTTGGTGGTGCCATGTCTTTTGTCTTGCTGGATCAGGACAAAATTTTAGGGCTGGAAATGTGCTGTTGAGGTGGTAATGAGTGTGCAAAAAGAGGTGCTTTGTGAAAGCTGCTGTTATCTGGGCAGAGCCATTCTTCCCAGATAAATCACTGAGAGCTGGTGGAGTACCTGAAGATCTGAGACTCAATTAAAAGTTAAACTTTCACTCCCTTTGTTAACTGGGATTGGAATTAAAAAAGTTAGTTGAACTTTGCTCTGTGGGGGTTTAGGGGGCATCTCTTGTACAAATTGCATGAGTTTATTCTCTCATGCTGTCCTGGGGTAGGAGGAGGTGGCAGAGCTGTCAGCTGCAGACCCAAAGCTGGTGTTTTATTCTCTAATTTCAGCAGAAAGTCCTGTGTGGTTCAGCAGAGCCTCATCCAAATGTGTCCGTGCAATCCCTGCAGTCTGATTGCACCTGTGTGGAGCTGCCTTTGCTGAGGCTTCCTTCTCAGCAGTGTTTTTTAAAAGTTCTTAAATCCTTCACACGTGTAGAAAGATACGTCAGTTTTTCATAAAAATCCCTGGTTGCCATTCATTCTCTTTTCCCCTGCTAAAACTGAGCCTGTGCTACCTCCCATTGTGTCGGGTGTACAGTGAGCCCAGAACACAAAGGCAGCCTGTGCTCCAAACCTCCTGTGCACCAAGGCAGAAGAAACAACTCCTGGGGACAGGCTGATGTGTTAAAAGCTGTCTCAGCCTGTTTGCCTTACCTTGAGTCCTTTTCCTCTCAGTGTCACCTTGGTGTTCAGTTTGCCTTCTGCAAAGGTATTCCAGGGAAGTCGTGATTTCCTGGGTGGGTAGACTGGATGGAATTCAAAGGCTGGGAGTGTTCCGTGAGCTCTGTGGTACCTGCTCCTGTGTGGAGTCATGACTTGCTCGTGTTCCTTTGCACACCACGATAATTTTAATTTTAAAGCCATGGAAAATCTCTTAAAAACACCAGAATTTTGGGGAAGGAAAAATATCATTTCTGATGTGGTTTCTTTCCATGTATTTTAGTTTTTCAGTGGATATAACGCAGTGTTCTGCACTTTGGGAGTTTTGGAGAGCCCGGTGCTTGTGGAGCTGCTGTGCTCTTCTCCAGAAAGAGAAGGAGTGGCATTTTAGGGATGGGCAAAACAATTCCTTCTGGGAGCTTAACGTGTTTACAGTGCTTTGGGCTCGATTGGGATGCAAGACACTCTGCAAATGCAAAGATGTAATTATCCCATTTTTCTCTTCCTACTCCCTGCCTCTCTCTCCCCCCTGCACTCCTGGCTCCTCTCCTCCGCCCTTTCCCGAGTTGTGCTGATGGCAGCGTTTATCTGCATTTGTCCTCTGTCCCTGACATCCAGTTATTGATTGGCATGATTAAAAAGAACTGATAATCACTTCACATTAATCCCATAAATGACTTAAGACACCCAAATATTTGCATAATGCATCTTAAAGGTGGCAGCTAAAAGAGGATAAGACCCAAAACTGCTTGGCGCAGGAGAAATGGGCTTCCCACTCACCTGTGGGCTTGCTTAAGTAATTAGCCTTCTGCTTGCATAAGGAGGAATCTGAACTGGTTTAGCGGAGGAAGATGCAATGGGTGCTCAAAGGCTTTGGGATCTGAGCATCCCTTCTCCCAGCTGAGCCCGGGGGCGGGGGGAGCAGCGGGAACGTGGCAGCGGCTGCTGGAGCTGTTTTTGTCTGCTGCATCTTGTGAAAATCTGGAGCCAGACGCCCGCTGAAAGTACCTCTGTCTAAAGACTTTCTGTCATAAACTTATCTGATTAGCAGAGAGCTAGACGACAGATTAGCCCCTGCTCCAGCCCCAGGGATGGGCTCCCGGGAGCAGATCCGCTCCTGGTGCTGGGAGCCTGGAGGTGGGGGCGCAGCAGGTGGGGAGGAGGTGGGAGGGGGGGGAGGAAGGATAAGGAGGGGGGATATTTAAAGCAAGATCATTGCTAGGTAATTCTGCAGATAATGCACCCTCCGTGCTGCCCTGCTGGTCCCAGGTGAGGACACGCTCTGCACCAGTGCCTTGGTGTCATGTGCTGTGTGTCACAGCAGCACAGAGTGGGGGCCCTCGGCATGTGAGTAGAGGTTGGAAGGGAGCTGTGGCTGTGGGAGGGAGGGCAATACTGCTAATATGTGTCATTTTTTTTTTTTCCTATAAGTGTCTCTGGTTCTTCTGGCTGTCATCTTCCATTGAGAGAGAGGGGAGGAAGAAAAATAGTCACATTTAGCGTGGGGCAAGCACGTTGTGCTGGAAGGATGGGGGGTTTAACATATACATCCAACAAACAAAAGGGAGACATTGCCAGTTAGTGTCGTGTGTTTTACCTTCTTCTTCCTTCTCACTGTTTGTATGTCATTTATTCAGAAATATTTTGCGAGTGGATAGGGCTTTGCAAACAAAAAGCATTTGCCACTGGACTGCAGTACCTGCCACAGTGAATGTTTTTTGTGTTCTCCCTCTCTACAGAAGGAAAAAAAATAGAGGAAAAAAAGACTAAACTAGCCTACTTAGCAGTAATCTGATGCAAGGATAACAGGCAAAATAATGCTGAATTGCTCTAATACATTCTCTTTTCCCAGAAGGAAGAGCATTGTTTGAGGATCTCTTAGAGAGAAGAGTTGAAAATTAGTTTTGTAAATAAATCTGTACCCTCAGCTCTGAATAATGCTGATGTCTGGACTCGTGGTGGGTTTCTTTCTAAAGAGAAAAAAATATTGCTCAAATCAAATAGTCTTTTGTTCCAACAGTGAGGGAATGGAAAAACTTAGGGTTTTTTGAGAATAGAAGGGTGACAACTGATAGAAAACTATCAGTTATTTCAGTTCAAGTTTCCTATTAATTCTGGAATAGATCTGCCAATTCCTTGCACTTTCGGTTTTTCCATCTAAGACGCAAGTTCTGGCCCACACAAGTTATATCTGGCAAAACTGAAATGAGGAGCTCTGGCAGCTGCAGAGCCCTTTATGGGAAGTGAGAGCGCTGGATGGGGGAAGGACTTTGCACCTCGCTCCCCCAAACCAGAGCAGGTTACCAAGGAGGGGGAACCTTGCTTCGAATACTTGTCAGGGGCAAACAAAAGACTCGTGGGTGTGCACACACAGATGCTCGCACACACGGAAATCAATTATGTGGTGGCAAATAGGATTTCCTTAACTTGGTGCTTTTCTGCTCTGTTGCAGCCGCGATAACGACCTCTCCACTATCATCTCCAACCTGCACCAGAGCCGCCAGCTCGTTATGCCAGAGACCCAGAGCCGCTGTGAATTCAAGAGAAGCAGCATCGACGTTGGCCTTGGAGCAGCAGGTAAGGAGCCGGAGCAGGTCGTGCTGCTCTGGGGTTGCTGGCTCCCCTCCTCTCCCTCTCACTCCCTCGGTTTGTTGGTTTTTCAGCAGCAGCTGTTTTGCTCTGTGTTTGTGTTACGGTTTGCAGAGAGTTATATGAAGGCTTTTAATGTTCTGGCTAAAGATTAACATGGCAAGGGTTTTGTGGCGATGGTAAAGTCCTTTTGAGATCCCAGCCCTGTGTTGCCGTCGGATCTAGTGGTCTGTGTTAAAGTACTGGCAAAGGAGCTTGCGCCAGCAGAGGAGTGAAACGTCCCCAGGGTTGGTGCCAAGTGAAGCAGAAAGGCCTTGCAGAGAGCATGATTTGATTTGTAATTTCATTAATCAGAGGTTCCCCGTGCTGCTGCTGTGCCTGCCAGCTCCTCTGGGAGTGCGACTGGTTTTTGTGGTGCTACTTGGCTTTTTGGGGAGGTTCACCTGGTTTCAACTTAACGTGGTGACCCCAGAAATGCTCCTCCTGGATCCCGCACTGTGCCTGCGTGGATGTCAGTCGGGGGGTGTGAGCAAGGATGCTCTGGTGGCACATGTTCATCAGTCAGCAAGTGAGGCTCTGTAATAAACTAGAGATCTGTGATTTGCCTTGGATTATAATTAAAAGTTGAGGAAAAACTGGAATTTATGTTTTTGAGTGGTCCTTCTTCCAAATCAGAGCTGGATCTCTGTGTGTGTTAATATAGGCCTTTCCTCAAAAATCTGTCTCTTTGTGGATTTGTTAATATTTTTTTGTTAGTCATTCTGCTGACTGTGTAAATTAACTCCAAATCCAAAGGGAACAACAGCACATCTAACACCCTTTGGGAATGTCTTTGGAGTGTGTTCAGTAATGTGACAGGTACCCGATTGGCCTTTTGCCTGAGGTTTAACCCTTTCCTGACAGGTTCCTCCTGCCTGCAGTGGAATTTGTACTGGTGTGATTAGGGGAGTGTTCAGTGCCATATATAAGTTGTGCTGAGCTGGGGGCTTTGTGATATGTCTGTAAAACAGCCCTGGGCAGTCTTTGCTTTCACAGCTGAATCTCCATGTCCTCGTCATTAACAGATTCCCACATCCACAGCTCCAAGAGCCAGACTGGCCACAGATAGGTTTCTCTGTGTGACCTTGTTTGAGTCTCTATGTCTCAGCTGACCCTGTCTGTCAAAATGGTTTTTAATGTTATTTGCTTTGCAGAGAAACTGCTGGGCTTGATCAGCGTTGCTGGAATTCTTTGAGACCCATCACATTCCAGAAATGCAAAGGGTTCTTCTCTTTCCCATCAGAGTTAAGCAGTAGAAAAGATGAGATGTAGAAGCTCTCATTTGTTAGAGTTGATGTTGGAGGTTCTCTGGTTTCTTAACCTTAAGAAACAAGAAGAAGTGGCCTCAAGTTGTGCCAGGGGAGGTTTAGATTCGATATTGGGAAAAACTTCTTCATGGAGAGGGTTGTAAAGCATTGGAACAGGCTGCCAAGGGCAGTGGTGGAGTCACCATCCCTGGAAGTGGATGTGGCACTGGGGAACATGGTTTAGTGGTCAGCTTGGTGGTGGGGGGTTGGACTTGGTGATTTTCGAGGTCTTTTCCAACTTCAGTCATTCTATGAAATACTCAAGGAATGTTCGAGCAGTGAAAGAAAAGGCTCATGTGCACAAGGGGCCACCAAGCAAGTGACCAAGATCTTCAGGACGTGATAGATTTGGTGCATCTAAGCAGTTGATCTGCAGAAGAGTGAGATGGGGAGGATGGTAGGGAGATTGTCACATCTCCCCAGGGACACTTCAACTCTCATTTTCCCCTCTCTGGAGCCAGCTCTCTCTCCATGCTGGTTTGATTAAGGGAAGACTCATTTGCCAAAGTCTCTGCAGAAGCTGCCAGAACATGTGCTGAGCTGGTCCCTGTGTCACCTCCCAGACACACAGGTCAAGGGAACAGAAACAGAATGTGCTGGGATTCGTAGCTGATTCTGGGTTTGGGGTTTGTGTTTTGGTTCTCTTTGTTTTTCCTGGCAGGGAAAAACAACAATTGCTACGTATAGAAATTGAAGAGAGTTAGTGCCGGGTTAGTCTGAAAGACTGGTTGTTGTTTAAACCACTTAGTTACAACAATAAGGGGAAGAGAACCTTGCCCCCTGTTGTCTGCTGGTTGCACTGTGTGCCCTTGAGAACAATACTGTGCATTTGGAATATGAGAATCCCCCCCTCAAAAAGGCATCTGGAGATAAACAATGCTGAATAAATGATGTTAATGCAATTATGTTCCTGCATCACTCGTGTCCATAGGCTGCAGTGCTCTCAAAGGCATTTGGAATCTGCTGCTGAAATGTTTTCTGTTGCTGGTTTATGGTTTGGAGTTGGGCACATGGTCAGGAGAGATGGAGAGTCCAGGGGCTGCTCTGCAGCTCCTACTGCAAATCCCCGAGCAGGAGGAGAGGTGAGTGTGTGCTGCTAGAACAGGATTCACCAGTGTCTCTTCCTCTTGGCTGAGGTTAAGCAGAGGATTGAGAACAAGGACAGCACAAATGGAAGGGATTTGCTTATTGCAGGGCCCATGGGGGTAGCAAGAAGGTTGAAGCTGGCAGGGTTGGCTGGTTTGTGATTAATTCTGCGAGTGAATTCCCTGATTTATAGTTAAAATCAGGATTAGAGGCAGTGCTATAGTTTTGAACACCATGGACTGGAAAATTAGAAGTATTACTGGATCTTTAATGGCCTTTGAAATGCAGAGAGGGGCTGAAATTAATGAAAAATAATTGTATATAGTTAGTTCTGGGGTTTTTATGACTTCTGGGAGATAGGAAAGACTAAGAGACAGAGTTCAAGCTAGAGCTGGGCTGATGTTCAGGTCACAAGGGGCTGAAAGACTGACTGGAACACATAAGACCTTTGGTTGGAAGACCTGCACTGATTAATATCCTTGGAAGGCTTATGGGTACCTTTGAAGTGAAAACAGTTCACTTTATGTCAATGGTGATGGTTGTATTTGAGAACAGAGAGACTGAAGAGGTTAGTTTGGGATAGCAGAAGCTGAAAGAAAATAAATAACTGTGTCCTGAAAGACTCAGATCGGGTTTGGCCCTGCCTGGAGCAGGATTGAATAACCCACTTGGGTTGTGCAATAACCCACAGAGGTGGACACGAGGTATTTGGAGCAGTAAGCCTGGAGGAGGTGCAGTCATTGGGTTTGGGGCAGCTGGAACCAAAATAGTCACTGTATTTTGTATCTAGTGATTCCCAAAGAGCCAGGAAGAGTCTGGAACAATCCAAACCAAACGGCTGTGCTGCCTGTTGCATCACACATAGGTGTGATTAAGAGCAGTGTAGTGATTGTGACATGTTGATAAGTTTGGCATCTGCAGAAATCCGAGAGCTACAGTGCTTTGAAAATACATTTATCATTAAAAAATGGAAAGACTGTTACTACTAGTCTACAGTGATAAAGGGGAAGGGAGGTAGTTGGTCAGAATGATACCCAGCTCCTCTTCCAGAGTCTAGGTTATGTCCACACTGGGCTTACATCCAGCTGCTGGGTTTAATCTCCTCCCACTTCCCCTGCCAGTGTTGGACCTTTTTTTATCATTGATTTACTAATTCTTGCAACGTGGGACTACTTAACCCAGCTGCTGGCAGTAAGGTTGGCTTTGGGGCAGAGAGATTCCCTTTGCAGGGAAGAGAGGTGAGCAAGCCCTTGGGAGGAACATCTGTAGAACCCACCTGGAGAAAGCAACCTCTGGTGATTCCCCAAAGCTCCCAGAACGGTTTACCTACCAAACATGTATGGTCTCTCCTGATTTGACCCCATGGATTGATTTTCTGCTGTGCCCTTCTCCTGGAATGGTGTTCTGCAGTGGGAAACGTTGGAGATGCTCTCCTTGGTGCTAATTAAATTGGAGTCACGGTGGGGGCGTAACGTGCCAAGTGCAGGAAGAGGGAAAAGTACATCTAATGGGGTTTGGGCTTCCTCAGGAACAGTCAGAGGCAGCTGCATTGGTGAGATTCGGTGAGAGGCTTAAGAACATCTGCAAAGGTAGAGAAGTGTGTTCCTGCACCTCGGGGGGGAGCAGACGTGTGGGAGGGGAGGGCACCCAAGAGCCTGAGAGTATAAAAGTCACTTCCAAAAGGATCAGATAAAGGGGAGGAGGCAGCCAGGGCACAGCACTGGCACTACAGAGGGGTTTACCTTGAGAGAGGATGATGGCACAGGGCGCTTTAATCTTAATTGGGAGAGAGAGACACACACACACACAAGGATGAGCAGAGCCAGGGCTGCCTGACAAAGGCACAGCAGCAAAGCCGACGGTTTGCACATCAAACAGGGATTTAGAACCCCTCTAAGCAGCTCGTGGTGTGGCTGTAAACAAGTCCAATCCCTTCTATCCAGTTTGGCTAATGCAGTCTGCCGGGGTGGGGGAGGATGGGGGATCCTCATGGGGCTCTGTGGCTCAGAGAGACAGCACAGGTGCCTTCCCCCTTGTGTGTGTGTGCTTTGCATGCTGCCTTAGGGCTTGAACGTGCATTTTTTATAATACAGCCCTGGTCCCAAGGCTCCAAGTACTTCATCTCCTGCAAAAAATCCTGTTAATTTCTCCTCTTTCTCTCCTCGAATACCCTCTGTTCTGCAGTGCCAGATTTCATGACTTGCCAGTTGCAGTAGGACAATTTGCATGGATAGAAGTGGAGGAATCAGGCTCACTGATGCTAGAGGAAGGTGGGTAGATCTTCCCCCTCTTCCTTCTGCCCCTCGTGACTACAGGGAGTTGGCTTGATGTGAATATTGTCTGAGAGGGCACGTAGTGGAGACATGGCAGAGTATCAGGTCTTGCTCCAGACAGTGAGCAAATCACTGTGGTTCTGCATATAATACTTGGGACTGCTCATGGATTCAAGATCCCTTTCCCAGTGATTCGAGGCTTTCTTGGCTGTGGTGTGGGAAGCAGCAGAAAATCAGCTTTCCAGTGATGCAGAGGTTCCAGAGAGCTTGGGCTTTTCTAGGGGCTGTTGGTCATCGTGATGGAAGTGACAAACCCTGAGAGCCTTGGCCTCAGAGTGTCGGTGTCCTCAGTGACTGGTACAGTTGTGTGTTAACCTGCAATGATTCCTGTGGGAATCCACTATGACAGGGAGAATGTGACGCCTGTGTTCCTTGAGGAGTCCCACTTTAGGAGTCCTGCTCCATTGG
The DNA here is from genome assembly GCA_013390025.1 of Pitta sordida. Taxonomy (NCBI): domain Eukaryota; kingdom Metazoa; phylum Chordata; class Aves; order Passeriformes; family Pittidae; genus Pitta; species Pitta sordida. The sequence goes on from WEKX01003493.1 coordinate 362,711, forward strand.
AGTCCAGGTGTACTTGGTGCTTTTGAAGTCCTGGAAAAGCGGTGTTCAAAAACATCACGGAAGAGAGATTTCTCTCTTCTCCGAGAGATTATTTGTTCTGTGTTAACCCTCCTGTCTCATCTTTACACTTGATGGTCTATTGACTAAGCAAGGGAGAAGGAGAAATTTTTGGAGTGAACTGTAAAGAGATTCACGTTTAGGAATTTGGGATTTTTATTGACAGGGCAGTCCTTGTAGCTCACAACGTGGATCCGTAATAGCTGATCAAACTGGTTGTCTCACTTTCTGTGGACTTTTCCCTGAATTCTGTGTGCCTGCCATGGAGGCCTTCCCAATGACTTCATTTGGCTTTGCACTGAGACCCAGAGCTTTCATGTGCTAAGGAGGAGTTAATATTGGGGATGAAAAAGAACTGGGATCAGGGATGTTGTAGCTAATGGTTAGAGACAGAACGGCTGTTCTCGGAGCGTGTGATAATGAGCTGGGATGCAGACATGTTTTCATTTAACTAAGCCAAACAACAGAAAAAAAAAGCAGCAGCCTTTATTGGACTGCTGCCTTAAATTGAGCAGAAAATCAGCACCAAATGGGCATCCAGGAGCTGCAAGCCCAGGCACTGTTGTTTGTGTTTTACCATGAAGGACAATTGTTTACCTAGGCAACGTGAGGGTCGAGGCTCTGTCGGTGCCCTTCCTCCTCTTGGCTTGAAGCTGGAGGACTGTCCTTTCTTTGTGCTCTATTTAGGTTCATTTTTATTCCTCCTGAAGCCTTGCAGGAGTGGGAGGTAACCAACACCCTTTTGTAACACAAACAGGGGTCTTGGGAGGTGAAGGAAAAAGGGGAAAACCCAACATGGAAGCCTTTCCTTTTGCTGTGCCCTGCTCTTGCAGTAGAGATGAGTGCATGGGGGTTTGCTGGGGTGAGTGTAAAGGTTTTCTTCTTGGCTTTGTCACTGCAGGGAGAGAAGGGGCTGAGGCAGTTTAGTGCCTTGTTCTTGGAGTTCAATAAACTTAGGATTGTTAAGGTTGGAAAAGATCTCTCTTGAAGATCTTTGAGTCCAACCTTGGCAGGGATTTGAAGCCTGAGGAGAGTTCTGGTAGGATGGCTCTGCAAACACCTTTGGGAAGGTCAGAAGGGCATTTCAAGGTGTTTCTCCTTCACATTTAGGAAAGGGGTGCCACAGCTGGACTGAGCTCTCCTTGGCAGCTTGAGTATCCTGGTGTCCTCTGTGCCTGGTATGAACAGGGCAGACTGGCCACAGCCACGACAAGGGATCTGTCACTCTCTGCAGCTGGATCCACCAAACTCATGGCCAGTACATGTTGCAGCTTTGAAACTGAAGTAAACACAGATTCCTTCTTCCTTTCCTTGCAGCTCTGGGAAGCCCAAGATTATCCTGCTTCCAAAAATAACCTCTTCCCGCCCCCTGCCTCCACCTCCTTTGCCAGGTGCCTTACAGGCAGCCAGTAAAGAGCTGAAAACAGATCACTGGTGCTGTGACACCTTCCTGACGTTTGTATCCAGAGACCCAGTGTGGACTGTGAGGTGGCACCTGCCTTGTCCACTCTCACTGGTGGGTGGCAGAGCTGGCAGCTCTGACCCTGCCACAAATCAAGCTGATGCTTCAGAGCCAGGGTTTGACACTGCTCCAACTCCAGTGCAGGTATCTGTGTCGTCAGGTTTGGATGCTGTGGATCAGTCCTACAGAGCCTGGCTCTGCTCTCCCTGCACAGTGGGATGACACTGTCCCTCAGAAACCCTCTTCCTTCTCCTTACTTATGTGATAAAGCTTGGGGTTTCAGACCTGGTCAGGGAGTCAGCAGTGCCACATTCTTTATGTCAGACATGAACAGACTTGGGAAGAGTTGTCTAAGGATGGAGTGCTGGGCGTTGGAGAGGTTTTATTAATGATCTGCTGTAAGAAGAGGGTCAACTGCCTATTTCATTAATTTTTCAGCTCTACGCAAGCTTTTTGTTCCCAGTTCCTTCCCTTCTCTCTTCTCCCCTTTCCTGCTCTTTTTCCTCCTCCTTGTATTTCTTTGGTTCTCAAGCTCTTTTCTCCCCACTTCCTCTTCCATTCCTAATCCCCATCTCTCAGACCCATCCTTCTTCCTTCCCGTTTCTCTTCCTCTTTATTTCCCTTGTCCTCGTCCCTGCTCTCCCTTCCCCACCCTCCCTCCATCTCCCAGCTCCTCGGGAAGAAGACAATTCGAAGGCTTTCCGCTCTGCTCTCAGCTGAGAGGCTCCTTCCCTCAAGCCAATCAATGGCAGCCTTTCAGCCCCACTGGGGCCTGGCAAACATTAGATCAATAAGTTATTAGCACCATTCTGTCAGCTGTAATGTGGAGATTGATCGGGGCCGGGGCTCCTGCATGCTGCCTGGCACTTCCCCAGCCTGATAAAGATGACAGATTAAGGGAATAAGAAAAAGGAATTAAGGAGTCTGGCTGTCAAAGCTGTCACGGGCTGGAGGAGCTGGTTTTTTCGGGGGCTGAATGAGTGCAATTGGACATTTAAATGGTGCTAAGGGGGTACAGCACCACCAGCAGCTCTGTTGGAAATCACTGTCCTCAGCCTTCACTTTGCTAAAGAAATGCTGGGAGGTTGTGGAAGGAGCAGCTGGGCAGGTGGAATAGCTCTGCTGGGTCTTGGAAGGAATACCAGGCTCCTGACATGGACCACCCCCACACTGAGCCTGTTGGGGATTGGGAGTGCTGTCCCTGCCACGTGTGACAACGTTGGGTGATGGGTGGCATTTGCCAGGACTGAGGGAGGTGTCTGTGTCAGAGGAATGATGCCAGTTTTCATTGTTTTTTATCACAGGTATATAAATTGAGGCCAACCTCTGCCCAAGAGGTTTGTGGGCATTGAATCCCAGAATAGCTTGGACTGGAAGGGACCTTAAAGACCATCTTGATCCCACCCCTGCCGTGGGCAGGGACACCTTCCACTAGATGAGGTTGCTCCAATCCGTGTCCAGCTTGGCCTTGAACACTTCCAGGGATGGGGAGTTCACAACCTCTCTGGGCAGCCTGATCCTTACTGGAGCTGTGCTTAGGTCTCCTGATTTGTAAAGCTTTTCCTGTCTTACCCGCTAGAAGATGCTCCTTTCTAGAGCAAGAAAGTATCCAAAAGACCTGGTCTTCCAGCCCACTCTCCCAGCCTCCTTCTTTAAATCTTCTCTGGAAGAAAGTGGGGATTCACAAGTTTGCAATTGCTAAAAAGCCTCTCTGCAGCATATAAAATTAATTCACATCTCTCTCTTAAGTGCAGTATATCCTTTCCATGAGCGTTTTTCATACTATGAATATTTACCACCTTTCTGTGGCTTGGTGCACGCTGTAAAAAATGAATTTTGTAAGAACCTGGGAGATGGGGGGATGTTGGTGCACCTTCTCTAATAAACAGCCTCATTACAGGCAGGCAGGAGGATGGCTCCAGCATCACCTGCACCTCCCTTGTTTCTCTGCTTGGGAATTGAAATATTGGACAGTCCTTTCAGGTGCTGAGCTCCAGCAAGGCAAATTGAGTGAGCCACGAGGAGGTGGGAAGCAGCAGGATACTGTGGGTGGTAGGAGGAAAGGCAGATGGCCTCGTGGTTAGAGCTGAGGAAGGGGATGCAGGCAGCTTCCCATGCCAAGGAAAGGATGGCTGATGTGTTATACACTGGGAATCCTTCTAGTCAGCTCCCTCTTTCCTGTGTGCTGTGGTTAACTGGTATTTAGGAAGGGATTAGTGACACTGAGCCTACCTTCGTAATGCACTGGGATCAGCAAGTGATGCTCACTGGCACTTGCCTGTTGGAGTCGTTCTCTGCTATTGAGAGGGGTGACTGCACAACCAGTCTGCCAAAGTTCTCTCAAAGTGAACTGGAAAGAGAAAAACCTTTGATTACTCAATATTGCATCCTCCTTTCTTGGTAGCAGCAGCCCATTTGCGTGTCCTATTCCCCCTTCTCCTTTGTTTCCTGTTTTCCTTTGCATTTCCAAGAACCTCTTATCACAGGCCACTTGAATTGTGCTGCTTAGGGAACTTTTGCTCATGCCTTGATCTGGGTTAGGGACAGTCCTGAGCCAGGAGTGCCCACCCTGCCCTTCTCTTTGTGCTGTTTGTGCTGTAAGACTGACACAGCAGCCAGCAGGATGCTCCCACGCTGGAGCACTTGCAATCTAAATGACATCCAGCAAATAGATAAAGATGTGGAGACATAAAGGAGCAACGAGATAACCGAGTGCAGTGTGTGAGGTTTGAAGGCTGCTGCCTGCCATGTCCCTAAAGCCATTAAGCTGACCTGCAGGGAGGAGCAGGATGCCTTTATTTTGCTGCTGGTTTGACACCCCCTTTGCAGAGACCTGGTGTTATTCCCTCCTTCCTTGCTGGAGCTGTCCCTGCCCCACGAGCTGGCATGGGCTTGCATTGTTCTAGGATCTCACAAGCCCACTCACCGCTTCCCTTCCCCCAGCTTCCCCAATAATTTTTTTTCCCCATTCTTGTTGCCCTCAGTTAAATTATGGCCCGTTATTCCCATGACCTTGTGCTTCGCTCTCCCTTTGTTCCATTGATTCCTGCTGGCAAGGGCCGGTGCCGATGCGCAGCCGGATTCCACACTCTGTGAGCAGGGACCGCCTTTGTTGGGAGCAGCTCTGGGCCTGCTGAGACCCGGCAAGCTGGGGCAGCTCCTTACAAAGACGAGCCCGTGGCTGGGGCAGTGAGTCTCCAGGGTCCCCACAAACCTGTCACAGTGGGCACAGGCACAGGCTGAGCAGCAGGGATGGAGCTCCAGAGTTGTCTGAGCAGAGCAGCTCCTCTGGTGGGGAGCCTGTTTGTGCCAAAAGGGAAGGGGAGAGCTGAATAAATGGAAATGCTGCCAAGACATTTCAGACTGGTCAGAGGAGATCGTCGTCTTCAGAGTTTAAGTTTGATGGGGGAGTTAAGAGCAAGGGAGGTTGTTTTCGTCCTCTTAAAATAATGTGAAAGGAGGTGGAAAAAGGCCTCTGGTCTCAGTTAGATGTTGGTTATCTGAGCCTGGGTGATTTCCCATGTAAGTTGGCTCAGTTCTCTGTTTACTCAGGACTTCTGGGTCCAAGAAGCTTTCAGAGCAAACCCAATGCTATGGATAGGGAGCGTGAGATAGGTCTTGATCTCTTCCCATTGTGCTGGAGCATGAACACAGTGCAGAAACATTTGGTGCAGTCCCTTGGCCATAACTGCAACTCTCTCTGTGGCCCACCCATTTAGCAGCACTGGGAGGGCAACATTTTTGTCTCCCTCATTTCCCTTCTCCAGGTGAACCCCTGTGCTCAGTCACTGCTCTCACCATGTGTGTCCTTGGTGCATCTTCTCTGCTGCAGATTCCTGTGTGAAGAGTGGAGATAAAGCCCCTCTGCCTTTGGGGAAACGTAGAGAGAGATTTTCTAATCTTCCCAGAGTTAGGCTCCCAAGTCCTCTCTTCAAAGCTGATAAGGAGGCTTGGGATTCTAAGATGTGTTGGTGAAGATGACTCTTAAGCCACCCAGCTCTGCTGAGTGCTGGGAGGCTGAGGATTAGAGGCAAGTGCAGGAGACAAACCCCACATAACCTGCCTTGCACACAAGCTGGATTTATGGTGCCATGCCCACGTCCTTTCTCCTTATGGTGCAAAGCCATTGGGTGATCCCTGTTTCTGGGGACAGAAGTGCTGCCCTCCCCCAAATCACCTGCTTTCCTAGCCTGGCTCTGAGTGCTGGACTTTCTCTTCCCATGAAAGAGAGGGGAGAATCCACTTTAATTTCTGAATCTTTGGGGGAAATATTTGACTTTGTTCCCAAAAAGCCTCCCTCTGGATCTCTTTCTGTACTGCCTTGCCAGGCCAGCAGGAACCTTGGATGTGATGTGGGATCTGGGGGCCTGCGTGGGACCCCTAAGGGGGGGTTGTGTTTCACTGCTGGCAGGGAGTGATCAGTATTCTTGGGGCTTCCCCCTGCCCCCCTTCCTCATGTTATTGCCTGGCCCAGCTTCATAACGTCATAGTTCTACTGATAATGTCTTTCATTTTCAGCTTTAATATTAAAAGCTGCCCTGATTTGGCTTCCTTTCAACTGAGATGCTTTGTGGAAGGCAGAAGTGAGGAGGCAAAAGCAGGAATTTTGGGAATTGAAAAAAACCCAAAGCCCCCCCCCGTCATCCCTTCCCATCCTTTAAGGTGAAATGTTGCCTTTTGCAGGTACATGGGCTGAGAAAACAGCTGTTCTGGGGCTTTGTGGTAGATGAGTAGCAACGTACTAAATGCACAACCTGTCTCTGTGAGGGTGGTGAGACATCCAGAAGCTGCACTGCCAGCTCATTTGCAAAACAGATTTGGTTTTGCTGCTGCTGCTGCTGCAAAGTCAGGGGGAGATGGACTGTGGCTGCTCCCATCCCAGTGTCCTGGTTCTTTGTGTGAGCGCAGACAAGGGTTGGCTGAGTGGCATGTGGAGATAAAGGATGAATTTAGAGTGCAGGGTCCTGTGCAAGGGCACGTGTTTGGCAGGTGTCAGTGGTGTGGCAAAGCTGTGCATGTGGGTTAAGTTGTAAAGAGGAAAGGATTGGTGCTGTAATACAAACACATCACTGTTGAGGTTGTACCCCAGAAACTGTGAGGTAACGAAATAATTACTGAAAATGGGACCGGCCTCTCCTCTGCTTTGCAGCTAAGAAAGCAAAAGTGGGGTAAAACCGCTGGGCTGGAACTCAGGACAGTGCTGTTCAGTCTTGTGCTCTCCTTCTGACTCGGAATGTTTGGAGTAGGTTGTTGGATCTCTGTGCCTCTGTACCTGCTACTGATGATAATTATTCCCTTTTCCTTGTTTATTGTATATCTTGTGGGTTTAGTCCCCACAATTCTGGGGCCAGAGGCATCTCTGCCATATTGCAGGGCTCTGCCTTAAACAATTAAAAATAAAGAAGGGGAAACGTTTCATTCTGTGATGTAACTGACTGCCAGCAAAACTGGGGGGGGGGGCACAGCCCAGAGACTCAGTGTGTGGGATTTGGTGCTTTGGTACAAGGTGAACCTGTGAGATACTGGAAGGATCATCCTGGGGATTAAGACACTAATGTGGGATCTCTCTGGAGGACCAAGCCAGGAGCAGGACACCTGGGACCTTTCCCAGTGTCCCAAGATGTCACACCTGCTTGACCTGCCTGTGTGCCCAGGAGGGGGGGGGTGTTCTGGAGCCTGGAGGGGGCACAGGTCTGAGGGAGTTGATGCTGGTTCAGAGTTTCTGCATGATTTTGGTCTTTGCCTGCACCAGTGCAGCTGACTGGGAGGGAGATGGGACTTGCAGCCTGTCCCGCTGACGTGTGTGGGAATAGTGGGAATAGCAGGGCACGGCGCGAGTCAGAGCTGCCAGATGGGCCCGGGGGTGGGAGTGGAACAGCGAGAGAGAAGAAGTGATAGGGGGGTAATGAGGTGCCTTGGCAGAGCTGTGAAACCAAGGAATCTTCACTGCTCATATTCCAACTGCTGTCACATGGAACCGGTGCTTCTGTCACCAGTTCTTTTCCATGGAGACTCATGTTCCCCTAAGCCCTTGTTGGGGCTTTGCTGCCTCCTGCCCGGGCTGGGAGGGGCGAGCAGAGCAAGGGGACTTTTGTTGTTCCAAAGCCACAAATCCTGGGATGAGAACACTTCTGAGGAGGATATATGACCTTGGCCTCCAGCGCCGAGGGTTTGCGAGCATCAGACAAACGTTTCCAGGAAAATCAACATGAAGAATGAAGTGTTCCGTGGGGAGGGAGCTGGTGACTGTGTCTGTGCTCTGTGGCCAGGTACTTCCTAGCTCTGAGGCTGGCTGGGCAAGCTGAGACTGACTGTGGCTTTGCAGGAATTGTGTAAAGAAGAAACTGAGGCAGGAGGATTGATAACATTCAAATGGCATGGAAAGGCTGACTCAACATCAACCTGGGATGTGAAGTGCTGGGAGAACTCCAGTGCTGCCACTGGCTGACTCTGCCCTTTCCCATCTGCTTTCCAGTTGCCACTGTTCTGTTGTGTTTCCTTTGCTTTTGGTTCTGGATGGTCTCAAGCCTCTGCAGTCGCCTCCAAGTGCCAGTTCTGTTAATGGGCTTGGTGACAGGGTCGTGGCAAGATGAGATTGGAGGCAGCCTGTGCTCTTTAAGAGCTAGAAATGCCACTTGGAACTTCGCAGAGCTCCCAGATTGCTCCTTGGATAGAGGAGGGCTGGCAGGGCTGCTCCCTGCACGCGGCTGTGGCAGCCACAGACCTGTGCTCTGGATCTCCTGATAAATCCGAGGCAAGGACCTGGGCTGCTCAGCTGAATTCCAAGTGATGGGGAGTGATTCTGAGTGTGAGGGACAGTTGCTTGGCTGAAAACGTCCCCTGGAACAGAAATAATGTTGTTGTTGTTACAAATAAGACCGAGGGGGTTTGTAACCTTCCTTAACCCACACATTTTGGGCAGATTGCAGCAGCTTTGCGTGTGTGTGGACTCACAGGCAAATGCAACCCATTCTCACTCAAACATGGTGCTTGTTTCTGATTTTTTTTTTCTTTTGAGATGCTGCATCTTTAACAAGTCCTTGATAGATGAGAATTTGATGCTTGCAGTGACAAACAGGCTCTTCCTTCCTGCCCATATGCACCATCATGCTTTCAGTTTCCCCAGCGTTATTATGGGAGGATATTGATTTTAAATCTGTTCAGGGACGCTGTAATTGTATATTAGATATTTTCTGTTGGTTTGTAGGGCTGCAGTAATGCAAAAGGCTTGAGTGTTTCCGTACAATCCAGAGGGGGAAGATTGCTAAGGACCTTGAGGTTTTGAAGGAGGAGGGGGGGGAAGGAGGGGGAGAGACTGAGAGAGAGAGAGAGGAGAGAGAGAGAGAGAGATACTGTGGTAGGAAGATTCAGAGATCTGTTGTGCTTTTTTTTTGTGTGTGTGTTGTTTTTTTTCCTCCCCTTCCTCTCCCCCAGTTGCTTTGCATCAGGGCATGAAAGGAGTGGAAACACCGGGGGGACAAAAGGCACCGGAACAAATGATGAAACTCAGTAAGGAAATCAACTGGATTCAGAATTTATAGCTTTAAAACATTGCATTGATCAGTGTGTGAATAGTCATTATGTGCTTTTGGGCTGCGTGATTAGGAAAGCAGATCAAGGCTCTCAAGATGATGATTTTTCTTACTTTCATTTTTTTCCCCTCTGCTTGCAATACATGTGTGTGTGTGTCTGTGCGTGAGAGAGGGAAGCAAAATACCAAAGTCTCTCTGGTCGCTTCTGCAAAGAGGAAAGTACGACCTTATCTGATACTCAGGTTTCTCATCTCTCTTCTAGATGAAATTTTAGGCAAGAGAAGAGTATGTTCTCCCAACAGCAGCAGTGAGTGTCCTTTAGAAAGCAAGAAAGCCAGAAGTGAGTCCCCAAAGGGTAAGTGCTGCTTCTCCCTCCTCCTTCCCCTTCCCCTTTCTTCTCCTTTCTTAAGAGTGGAACTTAATTGAAATTAAGGAGGGAGGGGAGGGGGGGTTGCAGGAGGCTGCGGTGTGGGAGCTGTGTCTGGCACTGAGAGTGCACGAAGGAGGCGACCAGGGCTCTGGGCTTTCTTTATCTCCTCGGAGGGAAGCGAGGAAGGGGTTGCCTCTTAATTAGAATAATTGCTTTATGATGAAAAAAGCAGGCTGCAGCTTCTGAGGTGGATTTCAGGGGTGTTTTCTACTTTTCGGGCGGAATGTCTTGATTACATGTTTAGTATAAAGAGATACACACAGGCTTATCGTGCTGGCATCTGTTCCTTTAAAGGGAAAAAAGAAGCCTGTCAGGGAGAATAGGGCTGCCTAGTTCTCCCTTATGCATTTATGGCACTGTTCCTATAGAGATGGAATCTGCAGAAGGTTTCTCTATTTAAGGATTTTATTTATTTATTTATTTTTAATCCCTTGATTTGTCTTACGGTTCTTTCCTGTAAACATAATTTTTAAACTTTCTTTACGACTGGCAAAGTGGAATGGGTAATGGAGCCTGCAGTTAATGAGTTTGTCTCCAGGTTGAGTAAATGAGGTTTTGCAGGCCGTTTACTTAAAGGCTTTGTTGTTAAGTTCAAACTAATTAGCTGTCAGTAATACCCAGCTCCATCACTGTGCCTAACTTGCACTCTCTGCCACTAAAAAAACAAAAGCAGATCCTGTTCCCTGGGTTTGGAGTCCGGCTGAGACTCTGGAAGGGGTATATTCTCAAAAACCCATCGAGAGGATCTCGGAGGGGACTTTTTGCAGCAGATTGTCCTGAAGGCGTCTGAAACTCTGTACTTTAAATTATGCCTTATAAAGATCCATCGTGAGGAGCTGTACTGCATCCTGATTTCAGAATGTTCCTGTCTATGGTCTCTTCTTGACTCCTTGTCCCCAAATTATGATCTGCAGCATAGTCTTGAGGGGATGTTGCATCCTGGTGTCGTTTAATAGAACATTGCCAACACTACCTGAGAACAAACTAAATCTCCTTCGTGTAACCCTCTCCTGCCTGTTAACTCCTTAATGTTAGAAGTGCCTGAGCTTTTTACTGAACCCTTTATAATGCTACTCTACCTCTTTTCCTTGATTTTTTTTCATCTGCCCTGTGCATGTTACCCTTGAAATGTTGCTTGTAGACGTGCAGGTAAATTCCAGCAGGATGCTTCTATAAATTCTGAAACATATTTGTTATATCAGATGTGAGACTCCTGTAACAACACTTGACTCTTTGCTGTTTCTGCTGAGTTTGTATCCTTTGTAATTCCCAAACACTTCATGCTTAGGAACCTAATCCAGGTAATAGGAGCCTGTGTGGCCTGGCTGAGAATGAGCTAAACTTTGATCAAGGCATCTGAAACCAAACCATTGCGTTTGGATTCATCTAATAAAGTGTCTGATCTGGCACAAGCGGATTTTTTTGCCGTGGGAGCATCAAGGTCAAATGATCTCATTCCATTTCTCTCCTCTGGCCTCCCAACCATTTTTGTTTACTGGGGTGGGCTGACTGTGAGACAGGTGAGGAGGCTTTGGCCTTGCAGGATGCACTCAGGATCTAAATCCTGACTTCCAGATGACTTTGGATAGTTGATAGAGTTGGATTCCCCCAACTCATTAACAGAAAGCCCCAAATAAAGCAAAGTTTTGTTTTCTACTCCCACTTCTTTCTCAGAAATCCTTCTCTTCATTTTGAAAGAGTGTGGGACAGAACGGAAATTCTGAGCTGGACCTTTCACTGCTCTCCCATGTTACCTGTTTTTCACTGTTCCCTCCAGTGGTGTAGAGGAATTTAAGCCCAGGCTGTACTGATGCTGGAATACCATTGGAATAGTGCAGGGCCAAGACTTCTGTGCTTTGGGGGCCTTTACCCACCCCTTGCTATGGAAAGAGGGGTCAAAGGAGAGGCTAAAACCCAAACAGTGCCAGCACCTCCCAGCTGAGAACTCCCAGGAGCCTTGCTGTCCTGCTGGCAGTCAGGCAGTGTTCCCCATGGAGGGCAACAATCCCTGTGTTCGCAGCTGTGCTTGGAAACACGAGGAGCTGCATTGTGTCACAGGCCATTTTCAAACAGGATGGACCCTAGTGGCCAGTTACCTGGGATTTGGGAACTGCTGCTGTGGAGCTGGGCTGTAAAATGTGAGGTTGTGCTGGAGCCCCGAGCTTGGCTGGGACCCAGAGTGCGCTTTATGATTTAGGACTGGGAGGGGAAACAAGTTGGAATTTTGGAGCCAGTGCAAGCCCCACGTTGTCCTGCGGTGGGATCCAGCTCTGCAGCATCTCCTGGGACACAGCCCTCCTTCTCCTCCAGCCTCGTGGTCCTGTGCCTTGTGCAGGTGCTGCTCCTCCACCTCCTGCATCCCTGTGCTGGTGACGGGCTCCAGGCAGGGCTCTGCCTGTCTCCATCACACGCTGCCCTGGAAGCAGCCCTTGCTCGGGGCACAGCTGCCTTGTCCCTGGGTCCCTGGAACAGCCTTTTGAAGAGCAGAAGTGACCCCGTGGCACAGCTCGTGCTGCCGTGGCCGCGCCTGACAAGGCGAAGAGAACAGAGGCAGCCAAGGAAATCACTCCTGCTCTCCGACTGAGTGAAAAAACACCTGTAGGGCTGGAAGCCCTTCCAGCGGGAAGCAGTCACCTTCCCTTCCCCCTCCCCAGAGCTCGCAGTGTGCGCACCAGAGATCAAAAGAGAGCCCCGTCTCAGTGGAAACGGGGCCGCGCCGCTGTCAAACAGAGCAGAACGTTCTCGCGTCTAATATGGAAATGGGAGCGGATCAGGGGCTGGGAGCGAGGGCTGTGCTGGCAGGTCACGCAGGAAAGCTTTCTCCTCTCCCCAGGAGACAATTCCCCAAGTGAAACCCTCGCTCCCGCGGCAACAGCATGGCTGGAGATCTGCTTCCCCCATAACTCGAGAGGTGAAATAAAACCGAGGGATTGCGAAAAGGGAAAATCAGTAAGAGTGTTTTGGTTCCCGTTCGAGCTGCTGAAAAATAAATCTGGTAGGAGCCTCATGGTTTGGGAAGGTTGGAAACTGGGCTGGCCGAAGTGCTGGAAAACACACGTAGGGAACAATATTGTGCTCACCCCCCGGGGTGGGCGATGAGCTCATACGCTGCTCCTTCTGCCATTCTCTTTTCTTTGCTATTGTGGATCATTTAAAACAAAACAACATCTTACTGCGTCTTTGGTTAATGAACTAGACCAGAACTGGAGCTGGACTGCAGCTGAGCAATTCAGATCCAGCCTCTGTCAGTTTGTCCCTCTCCTCTGGGAGGGAATATCCATATGTTGATGGCTTTGGCAGCTGTCCAATTAGGCCAAATGAAGAAACAAGGTTTGGCCCTGTTCTTGCTAAAAACTTCACTGCCCCCCAAAGCCAGGCTGCTGAATGTGGGGGGAGTGGGCACAGGCCCTCTCTGCCCTGGCAAGAAAAGAGCCTAAAGCTACTCACCAAGACCTGGCCTTGGGTCTGGGATGAGATGCTTTTGCAGCAGCTTCCTTGAGTTTTGACTGGGTTTGAATAAAGGGGAACCTTGGCCTGTCGTGGGTTTGTTGTAGCAAAGCAGAGGGGATGGATTGGCTTGCTCCTGTTTTGTCTGAAATTGCTTGGAGAGGATGAGCCTTATAAAATTTTGTGGAAGGGTGGTGCAGCAGTGACACGTCCTTCAGGCTGCACAAAAACCTGCGTCCTCCGAGAGCCTGGATTCCCTGGGGCTGGGCCATCAGGACCCTGCAGTGCTGGCAGAGGGTGGGAGAGGTGGGCTGCCCTTAGCTTGGGTAAAGAGGGGGAGCTGCTGGAGAGCAGGAGGGCCCAGCAGATGCTGCCTTGGCTCTGCCTTCATGGTGCCCCTGCCAGAGTCCATTTCACACCTGGCGGCTGGAGGAGATTTGGCGAGATCAGTCTCCCGCATTACCCCTGGTAATGACAAAAGCAGACAGCAAAGCTTCAGCAAAGCTGGAATTACTGCTGGCTGAGTCATGTGAAATCTTCCAAGTTTTAAGTGTGGAAATCCAGCCTTTCCCTGGGCTCCTCCTTCCTCTTAGCCTCCCCTCACCACCCCCATTCCTCCTCCCCTGTTTGCACCTGAAATCTGCTCTGCGGCTGATCCGATAGAGTTTATGGTAATTAAGTGTTATTAAATCCCCTCCCCCCTCCCTTTTTTCCCCTCTAATGACACAGCTGGGGGGGGGAAGAAAAAAAGGGTGTTTTTCTAAAGCAGGTCTGTGGCATGTGGCTTTGCTCCTTAGACCTTTGGTTAAGAGCATCGGAAGGGAACTGAAACCATGTGCTTCTGCATCCCTGGGGGAGGTGGGGGAGCAGTGAGAGAGGGGAGGAAGATGTGGGGACGTGGCCCATGGAGGGAAGGGGGCCTGGAAGGGAATTCTGTCCTCCACTCCCCTGCTTCTTCCATGGGTGTCTTGCAGGTTTGGGTGCTGGAGGTGGGGAGTGGGTGGGAGCAGGTATGGCATGGCCACCATCCAGTGCAGCTTCTGTGGGGGCTGGTTTCTGGGCTAGTGTGGGAACCCAGCTCCTCATCCCAGTTAGCTTGAAGCAGCCTCTGAACCTGTGATCACACAGGAAGCCAGTGGTCCCCGAGATGCAAATATATGTCACTGGGGTAGAGACCTGTGATTGCAGATGCAGCCACAAATTGCTGGGCTGACTGAGAGTCCTTCCTCTGCTGGAAGGCTGACCTGAGCTGGAGGGGACTGAGGTAATTTCCCTTTTGCAAAGGAAGAGGGCCTTGTGAGCCAGTGAGGCAACAACTCTTTTGTATTGCAGCTTTGTGGAGTTCAGACTCTTTTCTATTACATTATTATTGTATTATTATTATTCCCTCCTGTGTTTTGGGGAGCATGTGGCTTCATTGCAACATGTGATGGTTGCATCCACCAAAATCTGAGCCCCGTGTACTTGGCTGTGCCATGGGTCTGGTGTCAGGCAGAATATTCCACCTCATGTCCTGGCCAAGGCAGAAGTGACCCTAAACTGCTGTGGCAGGGCCATGTTTTACAGGTACTCAGTCTCTTGGGCTGTTTTTGCCTGCCAGAGACTTACCTTTTCTGATATTCAGCTTAGGGACCTTTCTCTCACCTGGGAGAGATCCACAGCTCTTTTCCCAGCGAGTGCCCGTGTCATCAGTGCTGACGCTGGTGCCAAGCGAGTGGCCTGTGCTCAGAGCCACCACCTTGAACTTGGAGCCAGTCTGGCAGCAGGATCACCTGCCGTGGTCCCTGAGGGACTCTGTCAGTGAAGTGAGGTGGATGAAGGAGCACGAATCTGGGGCACACGGTAGGGTGGTCTTGTCACTCACTGAACACGGCGGTGGTCTTGTGACTGCAGCATGGGGGGAGCCCGTCCTGCTCCCTCCCTTCTCCCCTGCCTGCTCAGATTGTTACTGGGAGTTCCTCTCTGAGTAATGAAAAGGCTTTGCCTGTGGGAAAGATCCAAGATAAAATAGTGTTAGAGCAGCCAAGGCGGAGAACTGTAATTACTCTGATTTGTGCTTACAGTAAACAGAAAGCCTCTGTGGTTTTCTCTCCCGCACTGTCAGACTGGGATCCCTCCTGCCCCCAGGAGCAGACAGGGCCCTCCTCAAAGCGCCTCCCTCCTGGGCTCTGCAGTCATTCCGGGAAGATGGAGAGGGAGGCATCCTGGGTGACATTTTAATGGCCTTAGGGTGCTTAGCCACATGTGCAGATGTGGAACAACCTGCTCCTGAGCCTTCCCTCGGAGAGCTGGGCAGGTGGATGTCAGCTGTCAGCATCACCTGTGCTGGGTGATGAGCATCTCTCACGTTATCGTGGGTGTTCAGAGAGCTGGGGGCAAAGAGGTGCGTGTCTTGTCAGGTACGAACTGAAAAAAAGAACTCGTGTCGCCTGAGATGAAAAGGGTGAGAACTCAGTGAACTTTTCCATCCTCCCTGTCCCCTTTGCCACCCTGGGGGTACAGACCTTGCTGGTAATTTTGTGCTGTTACAATGCAGCGCTTGGTGCTTTAGTGGGAAGAAAGAAAAAAGCTGATGAGTTTTTTGGGTGCTGTGGGCTTTCCTGTGTATGAGCGTGTGCATATTTGGAGGTTTAGCAGGTTGTGGGTGTGTTTTGACCACATGTAATGGTACATCTTGAGCACGAGGACAGCTGATTTGGCAGCTGGGTACATCAAACTCAGTGGGTACCCTGGAGGGTTATGGGAAATGGTGCTAAAATGCCTCAGCCCAGCCCCCCTTTCTTTCCTTTGCATGCCCCTATACCTGTGTCATTTTCCACTGTATTACTCTCTGGGGGGGAAAAAAAAAAAAAGACCCAAGTCTTTCTGCTCTTCAGAAAACTCCCACACGCCGCTGCTCGAGGACTCGGTGACTCAGATGACCCCGGAGGAGCACTACAGACGCATGATGTCAGCACTGAACGAACATGGCACCTTTGAAGAGCAGCAGCAGCAACGCCTCTACCAGCTGGCCAACAGCATGGCAGTGCCCAGCCACGGAGGTACGGGATGTGCAGGTGGGAGAAGGGGCTCGTGGTGCCGTCTGGGATGAGTCTGTCCCCTGTGTGCACCTGAGGGGATCGATGGGCTGCAGTGCTGTGTGTTTATCGTGCAGTGAATGATAAGTGTCCCTCCAGACCCGTCTCTGGGGGGGGCATCTCCCCTCAGCCACCTATAAATGCTAATTCCTTCTGTGGCTCTCCATGGGAATGCGTATAATAGCTGGAATAGTTGAGCAGCAGCATCACTACTGGGTATTTCACCGTGGTGCTGAGAGGGATCCTTCATCTGTTTCAAGAGTTTATGTCAACCTGAATATTCAGAATCTCTGGTGTGAGGCTTATTTGGGTCATGCTGTGGAGCAAAGGGAATGAGCACCAGCGTAATAGAGCAGGGCTGTGAGATGGAAGCAGTGCCAGATGTTCCTGCCGTTTACTGAGGGAAATGGCAAGAGAACGTCGCTGCCTTCTCCTGGGGCTGGAGCGGTGTCCAGAGGGAATCAGGGGCCTGCAGTACTGGGACCTGAGGGAGCCTGTGTGAATTGAAGGGCTCCTGGTAGGTTTTCCCTGCGCTGAGGAGGGAGCTGGCTGGACCCAGCATGTCCTGTGCTGTGCCTAAAGGGGGCACCAGGCGGTTACAGGATCCACTTGGATCCACTGGGCAGGATGCAGGATTCAGGAGCATTCCTGCACAGGTTCCTCAGCCCAGCTCACCTTCCCTTGGGCAAGCAGGACCTGCTGGCACTGGCTCAGCTGGACCCTGAGTAAAACTGAGTCCTCTGCTGCAGGAGCCAGGGCTGAGGGAAGTAACTCATCTCTCTGGATCAGGCAAAGCCAGGGAGATGGAAGGGGTGATGCTATTCCAGTCTCGGAAGCAGAGGGTTGAAGCATCATTGAAAAGCAGTGCTATGCACAGATCTGTCCCTCTGCTCCTTCCTGCCTGAGGTGTGGGAGGGGGATGACATGTACCTGCCTGGGTGATCCAGGGAAGGAGCACAAGCAGCATCAGCAAAGCATCCAGAAAGAGCTGGAGGAGAATCTCGAGTGTAAATCCCAAGGGCTCCTTGTTAGGTTAATGAAGAGGCTGTCTTCTTTTCCACTCTGTTTGATTTGATTGGCTTCTCTGGGGGCAAGAAGACGATTCTGTTCGTTGTGGAGGAAGGATTTGCTTATCAGCACAGGCACGGCACAAACCTGAGCTGAGGCACAGTGTAGTGAACGTGGCACATGCTGTGTGTGTGGTGTTGAGCTGTCCCAGGCATTTTCAGAGCTGCAGGACTCCTGCAAACGTGATACACAGGGACAGGGGCAAAGCCATGTGCCTCAGGGCTGCAGTTTCACACACACACACCCGGTGAGCACACACAGAGAGGAGGGGACAGTGTGTAACGGGGTGACACACAGACATGCACGTGCCGAATATCCAGCCACAACATGGGGGTCTGTGGAGACCATGTTGAATACAACAGAGCATGTACACAGCACAAAACATATTGTGTGTGCCACTCTTGTGACAACAGGCCCCCTAACCTGGCACTGGATGGCTGCTGGACACATGGATGTGTCCATCCTGCCAGTGTGTGCTGCAGAACAGCTGAGATCACCCCCCAGAGTAGCTCATTGCATTAAGAGCCTGATGTATTTTTATGATTATGATTAAATTGTCTCATCAGCATTTGTTAGGTGAGGGGTCACACTGGGGTTTTGGGTGGGCGCCTGCACAGACAGACTCCCTGGTGTAACTCTGACAAGACAAAACTTGGTGTATTTTTGGATTGTCTCCACACTACAGGGCTCTGGTTGGGCTATAAATTATTAGTGCCAGTACA
This sequence comes from Pitta sordida, assembly GCA_013390025.1. Taxonomy (NCBI): domain Eukaryota; kingdom Metazoa; phylum Chordata; class Aves; order Passeriformes; family Pittidae; genus Pitta; species Pitta sordida. Next base: position 380,506 of record WEKX01003493.1, read on the forward strand.
AAGAGCAGTTTATCTGCGGGCTCACATGGAGGCACCAATAACATTAATAATTTAAAAAATGTTAATAATTTAGAAATCTTTTTTTTTTAATTGCTTTTCAGCCCCCTCCTCCGCCCCCGTTCTCCCAGTGGCATTCATCCCACATTCTGAATTCAGTCTGTCTCTGTGCCTGGAACCTCCATCCGCCAGCGTCCCACTGTCAATCAATCTGATTTCCCAACTGTCAGAGTGCAGGATTGTAAATAACAGATCCTCGGGGGGGCAGGAGGGGGCCTGGGCGAGGGGGTAGGGGCACAGGGGAGGGAGGGAGCAGGGAGCAAGCAGAGGAGAGGGGGTGTGTGCGGGGGGTTGTTGCGGTCATTCCGGATCAATGCGGCTCCTGGAACTGGCCGCGTGCCAGACTTCTAAATTACAGGCGCTGTGGCAATAAGGAGTGACCTGGGTTTTTCAGATAATTAATTTATAAACACTGGAGGTGCACGGTCCCCCCCGGCTCGGCGAATTCTTTGGGCTTTTTGTGTGATCTCACGGGGTTTGGTGGTTCACTGTTTCTTAAAGACTTCTGCAGTTCAGAATTGTAGGTCGTTTTAATGTTTGTCCCCTTGGCTGGGGGGTGTGGGGACAGGAATTGTGTGTGCATGAGTGTGGCTGGAAATTCAGACACCAGTGTCCTCCTTATGCCAGCAAATACAGTAGCTGTGTTTCCACCCCACCAAGGGCTTCAGCCCTGAGCAGCACCAGAACGGGTGATGATGTGACTGATGAAGCTCAAGCTGGGCTGGGGACATCTTGGTGCTGATGTCTCTTGGCTGGAATTTCCAGAACTGAAGGAAAACAACATGGTGGTATCAAGGAAGGCAAGGAGATGGGCAGTGTATCATTACCAGGGTCATGCAATGCTCTGGGAGTAACCTGGCGTTACAAATCTGTTGTAGGAAGAGGGATGGATATGCTGCTGGATGTGGAGGGCTTTGCAGTCTCAGTAGGCGAGGTGATTCTGCCCAGGAGTGTGTTCCCTGAGATAAATCTTCCTCTCCTCCTCTCCCCAGCTGTGTTTTGGTTTCCTTGTGCAGCCTGGTACACAGTGAGCATGTGAGGGAGGTTCCCTCTAAGTTTGCTTTTGTATGGATGTGTTTGCTGTGAATGGCAGCAGAGGTTTTGTTGTGGGATGTAAGTTGTGTATAGGGTGTTTTCATATAGATACAGGACCTAAGGGGCTTTCGATGCTTAATTGGGAGAGAGGAGCACTCTGGGAAAACCTCTGTCAGTGGGACTGGCACAGGTACCCATGTGACCTTGTTGTTCCCTCAGAAGGGCAGTGCAGTAGCACATCACCTGCTCCTCCTTGGGGCTCCCTGTGATCCCCATTAGTGTGTGCTTGAGGTGATTCTGGCCATGCCTTCACTGTCCATCCCATGGCACCTGTGTGGGCAGCTGGTCTGCGCTGACACCCACCCTGTGTATAAAACCTGTCACTGTACAAGTGTCACACAGAGTGACACAGGTCACAGGTTTTGCTGTGGTACCAGAGCAGTGCAGCTTTAACGAGGGGTGCATTGCTGACCTGCAGCTGAGGGAAGTGTTGTCCCTAAGGCTGGCCCTGCACCCCATCCTCATCTACTCTGTGGCCAGGCCCTTTACCTTCCTACAGCAGAGCTGTGCCAGGCAGGTAGGGACCTGCAGGGCCAGCCCTCAGCCCTCACCCTGATGAGGCCACAGCACCCCCCAGGCTGTGGAGGGCTGATTGAGGGGTCACCATGCCTGGAAAAACAGCCCTGGGTGCTCAAACTGCTGCGGCCCCGCATCCCTGGGAGCAGGGATGGGTGTTCCCCGGGCAGGTGAACGAGGGCAGTCAGGTGTGGATAAAGGGCTGCCCAGGGAAGTGCCCCCCTGGCCCGTGTTGAGCAGCAGCTGGGGATGCTGGGCTGTGGGTTGGAGGGGGCTGCTGCCCCAACGGGGGTCCCGGGTGCAGAGCACTGCCCGCGGCAAACGCTGCGGCCCCCGGGGAAGCCCCGAGAACCTCGACAGAGCCCAGCAGAGGCTACGGGGGCTGGAGGGGGCTTGGGTCCCGCTGGGCACGGCCAGCCCGGGGCAGGTGTCACCGCGGCTCCGCTCGGGACCCACCGGGAGGCTCCGTCCCCGCGGAAACGGGGCAGATGCCTGTTTGGGGAGAGCTTCCCTCCTCTTGCTCTCCTCGCATCTTTCCATCCCTCCTTCCCTCCCTTTTCCCCCTCCTTCCTTCCCTCCCTCCCTCCGGCAGGAAGGCAATTAAACAGCAAATCCCCCCCCCCCGCCTCCCCTCCCGTAGTTGCACAATTTCCTCCGCTGCCAAACTCCCTCGGCGGCGGAGGCGGATCCCGCCAAGAGCCCGAGCCCGCTCCGCCGTGTGAGTAGCGGGGCAGCCCCGGGCATGGGCGGTGCGGGGGGAGCGGAGCCGCCTGTCGCCCGAGGGGCAGCGAGCGCGGCCGGGGGCACCCCCG